>CM046353.1:25002258-25459101 GCA_025403435.1 Artocarpus heterophyllus
TTCATCATTTAAAGCCGAAAAACATTGGTTTTGATTTGAATACTTTTCAATATCAATTGTATAAACATTATTGTGACGGTCACCTATGAACACCACTTCACCATTGCAAACATTCTTAATCAAACATCTAGAAGACTCAAAGATAATCTTATACCCCTTATCACACAATTGACTAATGCTAAGCAAATTGTGTTTCAAATTATCAACCAAGTACACATTTTCAATTAAGGTAGAGGAATTGTTACCGATATCACCTATACCAAGGATTCTTCCTTTTGCATTGTCTCCAAAGGTAACACTTCCACCTTTCTTCTTAACAAAGTTGGAGAATAGTGATAAGTCCCCCGTCATATGTTTTGAGCAACCGCTATCTAGGAACCATCTTGCTTTCTCCTTGTTTGGTACCTACAATAAAGATTCAAGTTTTGATTTTCGGTACCCACATGACCTTCCATCAGTGTTAGTACTTTTGCCTTTTGGAACCCACTTGTATTTGATTCCAAAATAGGCATTTTTCTTAATTGGACATGAAAAAGATGTATGTCCATCTTTGTTACAGTATGTGCACATATATTTTGAACTTGTTGATGCTTTGACAAAGTAAATTTTAAAATACTTTTGTTCAATATGTGGTTTATATCCTAAACCACCTTTGTTAAAAATGCATCTTTGTTCTCCAAGCGGTAGTTCAAGATTTTTCTTTCCATTCATGAAATTCAAAACCGCCTTTGTCGAATCATCAACCTTTTCCTTCAAGGATGCATTTTCAATGATCAAGGAATCATGCATGTTTTTCTCAACTTTCAAACTCTCTATCTCCTCTAAAAGCATAGAAATTTTCTTTTTGAGAGAGGAGTTTTTGAGAACTAACTTTTCATAATCTTCATGCAAATTATTGAAAGCATTTTTCAATTCTTCAATATCTACTTCATTATCGCTATCGGATGAGTAAGAACTACTTACCTCATTGTCGTCATCTACTGCCATGAAACACATGTTAGCGACTTCTCTTGGTCCGTCATCGTCGGAGTCCTCAGATTCTAGTTCATCCCATGTAACTTGTAGTGCCTTCTTTGACTCCTTTTTACCTACTTTCTTTCTTAAAGGACAATTCGGTCTTATATGACCGGTTTTCTTACAATCAAAACAAATAATATTCTTCTTTTTCATACCTTTTCCATGATTGATCTTACGATGGAACGTTTTGTATCTTTTGGCAATCATTGCCAATTCTTCAAGGTCCTTTGAATTGAGGCTATCTTCCTCTTCTTCTTCTTCATCATCATCGGTGAAGGAGGCTTTTAGTTCAATCACTTTCTTTCTTTTGTCGTCTTCTTCTTCTCGTTGGCTTTGTTTTCTTGTGATCTCATGTGTCATGAGTGATCCTATCAATTCTTCAATTGGCAATGTTGATAGGTCCTTGGCTTCTTCTAGTGTTTTCCTCTTCACATGCCAAGAAGGTGGCAGTGATTGCACTAGTTTTCTCACCAATTCGCTTGTGGTGAAGTTCCTACCAAGAGATTTTAAACCATTAACGATTTTCATGTAATAGATTCATGATCCTTCATTTTAAACATTTCATAATCATGAAGAAGAAAATTAATTTTAGTCTCCTGACATGGTTTGTTCCTTCATGAACCACTTCAAGAGTGCGCCGAATTTCTTATGTCGTGGTGCAAGATGTGATTCTATTGAACTCATTTCTATCAAGAGCACAATATAAATTATTTACTGCTTTAGCATTTAAAGAAATTTTCCTTTTATCCTCATCGGTATACTCTTTACATTCTTTAGGGACTAGACCTTTTTCTACCTCTTTCATAGGTCGAAAAGGACCATTTTCAACCACATCCCAAAGATAAAAATCAATCTATTGAAGATAAATGGACATTCTAGCTTTCCAATAATTGTAAAGAGTAAGGAGTAGAAATGCAAATGCTATTTATAGTGGTTCGGCCAATATGCCTACGTCCACTGTCGCCAAGCTAAAACCCTTTGCTTGACCTCTTGCACTATTAGACCGTCTTTTCGGTATGATCACTCCTTTATACAATCGGTGACTTGCTCAACCCGAGGCTCACCACACCTTCTTACAAAGTGACAATTTTCCCAGAGATTGTCTAACCAAATTTACAAGGCTTTGGAAACCCAACAATGAAAATAATGTGGTTGTAATTTTGGTACACTCACAAAATATACACTCCAAAACAAAAAAAAAAGATGAAAATACAACTGTGGTACGTGTTTAGAGGTGTGAGTAATTCTCAATTAGAGTATGAAATAATTTTGGCTCAAGAGAATGTGTGAGTAATGAATGCTTGAGAAGAACAATGTAGAATAATGTCAAATTTCACTTGTGTTCCTTCATCATTTATTGCACATTGAATGGATGGGTATTTATAGCTTCCTAGTGCTTAGAAACATCTGAACACATCAATTTTGAGTCAATCTAGCAAGCTGGTTACAGATAGTTTGGCAGGCCGGAAGTTAAGTTCGACAGGCCGAAGATTGAGGCGCTATAAATCAAGTTCTCAACGGTCACCAGATCGGTAAGCTGGTTCATAGTTTGGTAGGCCAAACTTTGAACCTTCGGCAGGCCGCTAGAGCCTCTATAGAACGGGCTTTGAAAACCCTTAGATCGGCAGGCCAAAGCAGGGAGTTCGGCAGGCCGATCTTTGAAACTCCAACAGACCGAAGATAGCCTCGGTAGGCCGTTAGAGCCTCTATAGACGAGGAGTTAAAAATCCCCGGATTGGCAGGTCGAAGCAGGGTTTTTCGCAGGCCGATCATCTTCGGCAGGCCGACCAAATTAGGTCGGCAGGCTAATCTGCCTTAGGCCAAAAAGCCTACGTGACCTGTTTTTGAAACTTGTTTTACATCAACTTGTTTTGGAACTTCTAAAACAGTTTAAGTCATGCAATTTGAAATTCAAAATAGCATCACATGCAAGTATGCAATGTGAGTGTGTGCTCTTGAACTTTCTTTTGATCATTCAATTTGAGAATTGCTCACTTACACTTTTGGACTATAGAATCAAATAAAAACTTGTAATCTTCAAGTCCGTGTGACTTCCCTTTCAAAAGACTTCTTCCACAAGCTTTCTAGAACTGTCTTCACTTGCTTTCTTGAAAAGTAAGCTTAGTGACACTCCAGATAATTGTTGGTTTAAAAGAGTATTTTGCACATATAATAAAAATTGTATTTGTTATCATCAAAAGAGTATTAACATAGCTTTATGAAAGCTTAGAGCCAACAGATTTATGGTTGCACACCCCTAGGTGGTGATTATAAATCATGGATTAAATATTGAAACGATGGTTATACACTCACGTTAATTTTATTATTAACCTCCCCTAGGAGCTCTGTTAATAAAATTAATGGCCAAAGAGACGATTACTAATATATGCCGGATCATACGGGTCCTGGATGGCATATATTAATCAGGAGGGGATCCATGTTCCTAATTGAATTTAGCATGACTCCCCTAGGACCTTGTTGAATTATGAGTTGGGAATTATCGTTGTAAGGTTGTGATATTTTTAAGGTTTTGACACATAAACACATTTGTATTTTTACATGATTGTGTTATCTTACTAAATTATTACTATATGTTTGCTTATGTTTGGTATTTGATTCTTTATTGTAGATTAAAAATGTCTAAAAACGCTTTATCTTTGATACTTGACAAAAACCTATTAACCAGAGAGAATTATAATGATTGAAAATGGAACTTGGATATCATCCTCTCCTTTGAGAAACTAAAATATATACTGACAACCCCTTGTCCTCCCGAGCCTACGGGAGACTCAACTAATGAGCAATTCCAAGCGTATGATCGCTGAAAAGATGCTAATGATTAGGCCCGCTGTTATGTTATAGCTAGCATGAATAACATGCTGCAGGCTCAACATTAGGATTATGAGACTACGAAGCAGATCTTGGATAATCTTGAGGATATGTTTGTAGGCCAAGCTATAACAAAGCGACAAGTGGCGCTTCAAAAACTCTTAAACTGTAAGCAGAAACCGGGGACATTTGTAAAGGAGCACATGATGTTGGTCATGGGTTACCTTGCTGCGGCACAAACCAATGGAGCCAACATCGATGCTAAAACTCATATGACTATGGTCTTTGAGACTTTGTCAAAGGAATTTATTCCATTTAGAGCTAGTTTTAATTTAAGCAATAGACAGGATATGACCTTAACAGAATTAGTGAAACAGTTATAGGAGTTCGAACTGCTGATCAAGGAGTCTCTTGTGGGTGGAGAGGCCTACATGGTAGCTACTTCTGGTTCCAGTCTCAACTCTGGGAATGGAAAGAAGCAACGGGCCAAGAACAGGAAGTTGTCTATTCTTGCTAGCACCAAGAGCAAGAAGAAGAAGAAGAAGAACCCGAAGAAGCTTAAGTGCTTCTTCTGTGGGAAGGTCGGGCACATAAAGAAGCATTGCAAAGACTTCCTTTCTAAAGGAGGTAGGTGTGATCTTCTGTATTTAGAAATTTGTTTGGTTGAGGAATCAAGTGACATTTGGGTCATAGATTCTGGTGCAACTAATCATGTTTGTGTTTCTCTGTAGGGGTTCAAAGAAACGAGAAGTCTGCCTCATGAAGACTGCTTCGGATGGACGATGGATCCTTAGACTCAACGGAAGCAGTGGGAGACGTCCATCTTTATTTTGATAATTATAGGAATTTTTTTTTGCAAGATTATTTTTATGTTCCTAAATTTAAAAGGAATTTAATTTCTGTAGCTTGTTTATTTAAAGACTCCTATTTGGTATCTTTTAATGATAAAGTGGTAGTTCGTAAAAACAAATCTTTTATCTGTTCTGGATGGATGCAAAATAATCAATATTTTATGAAACCTAAGATGGACTTATTGCTTAATGCTGAGATGAATGATAATAACTCAAAAAGACTTAAAACTTCTCAAAGAGTATTAACATAAAGGTCTAAGGGCAATAAGGCCGAAGGGGTTCTAGAACTTATGCATAGTGATGGTTGCGGACCAATCAACATCTGGGCACGAGGAGGGTATGAGTACTTCGTTACTTTTATTGATGATTACTCAAGATATGGGTATGTGTACCTGATGCACTACAAAAGTGAAAATTTTGACAAGTCCAGGGAGTTTCGAGCTGAAGTGGGAAAGCAATTGGGTAGGCCCATAAAGGCACTTTGATCCGATCGAGGTGGGGAATACCTTTCTGATGAGTTCTTGGGACGCTTATTAGAGAATAGGATTTTATCCCATTTGACTGCACCGGGCACTCTGCAGCAGAATGGTGTAGCGAAGAGAAGAAATAGAACTTTATTAGACATGATTAGGTCCATGATGAGTTATTCATCATTACCTTTATCCTTTTGGGGATATGCACTACAAACCACATGTTATCTTTTAAACAATGTGCCTTCAAAATCGGTTCCTAAAACTCCTCACAAGTTGTGGATGGGTAGAAAGACATCCTTAAACCATATTCGTATATGGGGATGTCTAGCTCATGTCCTGTTTAAGGATCCGAATAAGTTGGAAGCACGTTCGGAAGTTTACGTGTTTGTAGGATATTCAAAAGGAACTAAAGGGGTTATTTCTATAACCCAAAGGAAAATAAAGACGTGGTTTCAACTAATGCAACTTTCCTTGAGGAGAGTTACATGGACGACTTTAAACCTCAAAGCAAAGCGGTGCTTGAGGAGTTAAGGAGTGATCTGATCACTCTAGGAGGTTCTGAATGAAACCGTTCCGATCAGTGTAGAAAAACCAAACAAACCTGAACAACAACCTAAGGGGCTTAGGTGTAGTGGGAAGATCAGACGTCAACCTAAAAGGTATATGTTCAATAGGGAGGTCTTCTTGGCTGAACCGGATGAACATGACAGGGATCCTTATACTTACGTAGAGGCTATGAAGTATGTTGATTCAAAACTCTAGACAGAGGCCATGAACATAGAGATGAAGTCTATGGAGACTAATAAGGTCTGGAAGCTTATGGATCTTCCTGAAAGGGTAAAACCCATAGGGTGTAAGGGATCTACAAGAGGAAAAGAGGAGTGGATGGAAAGGTCAAAACCTTTAAGGCTAGACTGGTTGCTAAGGGTTATACGCAAAAGGAAGGAATCGATTATGAGGAAACCTTTTCGCTTGTAGCCATGCTTAAGTCCATTCGGATTCTCTTGTCCATAGCTGCTGCTCTCGACTACGAGATTTGGTAGATGGATGTCAAGACGGCTTTTCTGAATGGCTATCTTGATGAGTCCATTTATATGGAACAACCAAACGAGTTCAAGGTCACAGGTCAAGAGGGGAAGTTTTGTAGCCTGCTAAAGTCAATTTTTGGACTTAAGCAGGCTTCTCATTCTTGGAACATAAGATTTGATCAAGTGATCAAGAGTTATGGGTTCTCACAAAATGTGGATGAACCATGTGTTTACAAACACATTAAGGATGGGAAGGTAGTTTTTTTACTGCTCTATGTAGATGACATTTTGCTGATTAGCAATGACATTGGGGCGTTGTCATCTGTCAAATTATGGTTGACCAAGCAGTTTGACATGAAGGGCTTGGGTGAGGCTAATTTTATTCTCGGTATCCAGATCTTCCGAGATAAGAAGAACAAAATGATAGATTTGTCCCAAGCCAGCTACGTAGATAAAATTCTCAGGAGGTATGCAATGCAGGATTCTAAGAAAGGTGGGAAACCATCTAGGTCTGTAATTACTCTTTCTAAGAAAGATTGTCCAAAGTCTTATGAAGAAAGAGAATACATGAAGAAGGTGCCTTATGCTTCGGCAGTGGGTAGTCTCACGTATGCCATGCTTTGCACACGACCGGATATTTGTTATGTGGTCGGGATTGTAAGTTGATCTCAGGCGGATCCAAGACTGAACCATTGGGTTGCGGTAAAGCATATTTTCAAGTTTCTGAGAAGGACTCGAGGGTATTTGCTTGTGTATTGAGATGAGTACTTGACTCCTCTAAGATACATGACTCGGATTTTCAATCCTGTCTAGATTCTAGTAATCGACTTCAAGTTTTGTGTTTACTTTGGGCGGCAGTGCCATCAGTTGGAGAAGTGCCAAGCAAGATTGCACTTTGGATTCAACGATGGGGGCCAAGTATGTGATAGCTAGTGATGCTTCGAAAGAAGCAGTGTGGCTCCGTAAGTTCCTTGTGGATCTTGAGGTAGTTCTTTGTATGGATAAGGCGATATCACTGTACTGTGATAGCAGTACGGCAGTAGCTAATGCTAAGGAGCCAAGATTTCACAAGAAGAGTAAGCATATTGAATGAAAGTATCATGTGATAAAGGACTTCGTTGAGGGCGGGCATGTCACGGTGTGCAACATCACGTTAAAGGACAATTTACCTGATCCATTTACAAAGACACTTACTAGGAGAGTCTTCGAGAGGCATATGGAAGCTATGGGGATGCGAGATTTGTCATATTTACTCACTTAGTGCAAGTGGGAGATTGTTAGACATGTATGCTCTAAGGAGTAAAAATGTAATAAGTTTTTGGAGACATTTTTATCAATAAAGAATTTATTCATTGTTTATATTCCAAATCTTGTCCGCTTTACATTCATATTTGTTAAATGTCTGTTAAGCAAACAATAGTATGAGACTGTCAGTCGAAACCTTAAGAATTGGGCATATGATGGACAGATTATACAAAAGACATAATTCTTAAGGTAATGGTCTAAATCATAAGATCCACAATCGAGGGAATAAAGTTGGGCACTTTATTCATGTAAAGATTGTTACGTTGTCTATATCCTTATTAGGAGGTGGTTTGTCTTGACCATCGGAGGTGGATTCCATGAATAAAAACACTGGCACATTGTCATAGGTGACGATGTGTTGGATCAGGACATAAAGCGAATTGATTTGGATTAATAATTCTGTCTCGGCAAATTGATTCACTTTAGACAATCATTTGTATTGTTTCTTAATCTTGAGATGAATAGTGGGCCCCTTGTCTTGACTTTGGTCTTTTGATGTACCAAAGGGTGACACCCACATCTTAATAGTGGTATGCATGCCAGTATGTTGGAGGCATGACTCTTGATAGCGTAGACCTGTTATTCATAGATATAGAATCCATAACTCCTCTTTAGGAGTAATGATTTCCTCTTATATGCATTATCCTGTAATTGAAAAATTGGAGTGCTCAACCATTTAGATACATAGGTGTAACCGAATTGTATACTGTCTTTGGATGGTAAGTTTTTTGACGGTGAGATAATAGAACATAAGATAAAAATAATCAAGAAGGTAAGACAGAACTTATCCTTAAGCTGATTATGGATTATCATATGGGGATATGATACACTATGATATGTCATGGAGACTTAGCTATACGGGCTTCATAATTTTATGTAATTCGAGAGTGCAGCTCCAAGCTTTTAGTGGAGTAGCGTTGGAGTTGATAATTATGAAATGTATATCTGGCATATTGGGTTTCATAATTATCTAGAGCTTGTACTATATAGGTCCATTTGGTCCCCTTTGCTAGCTCACAAAATCCTGTAACAATATGGCGTGTTCTTTCAATAATTGGTGACTTATGTCAGATTTATTAGATTGGTTAAAATTTGGAAGAATAAGATATTTCATGTCTGTTTATCAGTTGAATTAATTTTGTGATAAAATTAATTCAAGATAAACTGGTTGAATTATTGGGATCGGATAATTCTTGTCTATTTATCGGTTGATTTAATTTTGAATAAATTAGATCAAGATAAACTTGTAGAATTATTAGGAATTCATTTATTTTCTTAGAGATTATCTAGATAAAGTTGTTTTGATCAATAACTTCTCTATTGGGTTATTTGAATTAAAACTGAGACTTTATATTATAGAATCTTGGGTGGAAAATAAAAGATTTGCTGAGATTTTTATTCGACAATTTAGCATGTCGATAGACGTGTTAGGCCTGCCGATGGATGAGTTCGGCCTGCCGATGAGCGAAGGATAAGATCACACATTTTTACACAGATCTTATCAGATATTGATCCAAATTTGATTATGATCCAAATTTTTGAGACTTAATCTGATAAGGACTGACCCTAGACCCAACCTCTATAAATAGGGAGTAAGCCTTAAGAACATAATTTCTTTTATTACCATAATGAAATAAGTTTATAATTGTGCTCATTATGATAATAAAATAAAATTATAAATTCATTTGTTTGTTATTATAATTATTTGTAATTTTATAATTATGAAAGTCTTTGTTATTTATGTTAAATGCCAATTATATATAAATGATCAATGGTCAAAGCATGGTGATTGCATCTTTATGAAAATAAAATAAAATTATATTTATATTTATCATCATAAAAATTTGTAACTTTATAATTGTATATGCAATCTTCATTATTAATAAAGTAGGATAACAAAATCTCTCTCTCTATATATAAGATTATAATTCCCTTCATTATCATAATAAAATAAGTTTATACCTAAAAAAAGAAAAAAAGTTTATAAATCCATTCATATCATAATGAAACTAAAAAAAAATGAAAATATACATATTATATATAATAATAATAATAATAATAATCAACAAACACGAGTACAAAAATTGGAACATTACGACAATAAAATAATAGACCATTATACATTATTATAATTTCTTTCATCGTCTTAATAAAATAAAATCAATGACATAAGTTTATAATTGTGTTCATTATGATAATGAAATAAGATTATAAATTCATTCATTCATTATTATAAAGATTTGTAATTTTATAATTATGATTGTCTTCTTTATTAATGTTGAACACCCATATATATATATATATATAATGATCAATGATTAGAACATAATAT
The DNA here is from genome assembly GCA_025403435.1 of Artocarpus heterophyllus. Classification (NCBI taxonomy): domain Eukaryota; kingdom Viridiplantae; phylum Streptophyta; class Magnoliopsida; order Rosales; family Moraceae; genus Artocarpus; species Artocarpus heterophyllus. The sequence goes on from CM046353.1 coordinate 25,012,094, forward strand.
TCATTATCATAAAGATTTATAACTTTATAATTATATGTGACAATCTTCATTACTAATAAAGTAGGATAGCGAAATCTCTCTCTTTTTTTGTCTCTCTCTATATATATACATAAGATTATTATTCCTTTGATTATCATAATGAAAAAATTTATACCTAGAAAAAAGATATATGTCTATAAATCTATTCATATCCTAATGAACTAAAAAAATAAAGTATATAATAAATTTATTTCATTATGATAATGAAAGGAATTATAATCATATATATGTATACATGATAATGAACAAATTCGAATACAAAGATTGGAACATAACAACAATGAAATAATAGACTATTATATATGATTATAATTCCTTTCATCACATAATAAAATAAGATCATAATTTCTTTCATCTTCATAATGAAACAAGTTTATAATTATGTTCATTATAATGATGAAATAAGATTATAAATTCATTCATTTATTATTATAAAGATTTTTAGGTTTATAATTATGATTTTTTTTGTTATTAATGTTAAATACTAATATATATATATATATATATATGTAAATCAATAATTAGAGCATAATAATTGCATTTTTATGATAATAAAATAGAATTATAATTATATTCATTATCGTTAAGATTTATAATGTATAATTCCTTTATCATAATGAAATAAGTTTATACTTAAAGAAAGAAATGGTGTATAAATCGATTTATTATCATAATGAAAATAAAAAACTAAAATATACATATTATATATATATATAATATGTATATAAATATTATATATATGTATATATATATATACACACGATAATAAAAAAAGAGGACAAAGATTGGAACCCAATGATAATAAAATAAAATTATAAATTCATTCATTACCATAAAAATTTGGAAGTTTAGAATTATGATTATCATGATTATCAATGAAATTGAATACGTTCATTATGACCAAGAAATAAGATCATAAGTTCATTAATTATCATAAGATTTATGCATTTATAATTATGATTATCTTCATTATTAATGTTAGACTATATATATTTATGAACATACTTATGGTGAACAAACAAGAGCATAATGATTGCAGCTTATGTTAATGAAATAGGATTATAAATTCATTCATCATCAAAATGAAATATGATTATAAATTTTTTAATAATTATAAATTACTCTAAAAAATAAAATATAAGCGCATATATGTGTGTGTATATATTGTTGGAAACAAAGTGCGCAGCGGAATTTTAAAAATTTTTCATCAGAGTAATTTCTAAAACACAAGTTTAACATGTTATATGTATAAATTAGACAGATCTTACTAACCTCAGTGTGCCGAAGAACCTCCGCAACCTGTGTAGAGAAGTAACATTCCAGAAGAGCCTCAACCAACTGGTCTTCTTTGCTATTCTCTATCCACAACCAGAGTGAGTGTGGGCTCACACATACAGCTCTTCCACCGGTGACTCTCCTTCCAACCAATAGAGAGAACCCAAAGCTAGTGCTCGTGATTTGTGAACAAAAGCTCTCAGGGAGTTTTCAGACGCTCACTAGAAGAGTATCACTCTTAATCTCTCAAATTGATCTGAGTAAATCATGAGGCTCACTCCCTTTTTATAGTTATTGGTCCTGAGGTCAGTCCATATCATATTAGGTCTCAAAAACTTGAAACAGAATCAAGTTCGGATCAATATCTGATAAGATCCACGTGAAAATGAGTAATCTTATCTCCCGCTGATCGGCAGGCCGAACATTCTGATCGGTAGGCCAAACAGGCCAGTTCGGCAGGCCGACCACGTCATTCCGCAGGCCAAACTCCCGAGAAAAAATCTCCGCGAATCTTTTATTTTTCACCCGAGATTCTAAAGGATAAAGTCTCAGTTTTGATTCAAATAACCCAATAGAGAAGTTATCTGATCAAAACAAACTTTATCAAGATAATCTCTAAGAAAATAAATCAATTCACAAGAATTCTACAAGTTTATCTTGATCTAATTTGTCGAAAATTAAAACAACCGATAAACAGACAAGAATTATCTGATCGCAATAATTCAACAAGTTTATCTTGAACTAATTTCTTACAAAATTAATTCAACCGATAAACAGACATGAATTATTTGATTCTTACGAATTTTAAACCAATCTGATAAATCTGACATAAGTCATCAATTATTGGAAAAGCACGCCGTGTCGTTACAGGACTTTGTGAGCTAGCAACGGGGACCAAAATGGACCTATAAAGTTCAAGCTCATGATAATTATGAAACCCAATATCCCAGATCTACATCTCACAATTATCAACTCTAACGCTACTGCACTAAAAGCTTGGAGCTGCACTCTCAAACTTTATAGAATTATGAAGCTCGTATAGCTAAGTCTCCATGACATATCATAGTGTATCGCATCCCCATATGATCATCCATAATCGGCTTAAGGACAAGTTCTGTCTTACCTTCCCGATTATTTTTATGTTACGTTCTATTGTCTCACCATTAGAAAACTTACCATCCAAAGATAGTATACCATTCGGTTACGCCTATGTATCCAAATGGTTGAGCGCTCCAGTTTTCCAATTACAGGACAACGCATATAAGAGGATATCATTACTCCTAAAGAGGAGCTATGGATTCCATATCTATGAATAACAAGTCTACGCTATCAAGAGTCATGCCTCCAACGTACCGGTATGCATACCACTATTGAGATTTGGGTGTCACCCTTTGGCACATCAAAAGACACAAGTCGAGACAACGGGCCCGTTATTCATCTCAAGATTAAGATACAATACAAATGACTGTCTAAAGTGAATCGATTTGCTGTGACAGAATTATTAATCCAAATCAATTCACTTTATGTCCCGATCCAACACATCGTCACCTATGACAACGTGCCAATGTTTCTATTCACGGAGTCCAACTCCGATGGTCAAGACAAACCATCTTCCAAAAGGGATATAGACAACATAACAATCTTTACATGAATAAAGCGCCCAATTTTATTCCCTCGATTGCAGATCATTTGTTTTAGACCGTCACCTTAAGAATCGTGTCTTCCACATAATCAGTCCATCATATGCCCAATTCTTAAGGCTTAGACTGACAGTCTCAAACTACTGTTTGCTTATCATACATTCAACAAATATGAACGTAAAGAGGACAAGATTTGGTATATTATAAATGAATAAATTCTATATTGATAAAAATGTCTCCAAAAACGTATTACATTTTTGCTCCTTAGGGCATACATGTCTAACAATCTCCCACTTGTACTAAGTGAGTAAATACAGCAAATTTCGCATCCCCATAGCTTCCACATGCCTCTCGAAGACTCTCCCAGTAAGTGTCTTCATAAATGGATCAGCTAAATTGTCCTCTGACGCGATCTTGCACACCGTGACATGCCTGCCCTCAACGAATTCCTTTATCACATGATACTTCCGATCAATTTCCTTACTCTTCTTGTGAAATCTTGGTTCCTTAGCATTAGCTACTGCCGCATTGTTATCACAGTACAGTGATACCACTTTATCCATACCAGGAACTACCTCAAGATCCCCAAGCAACTTGCGGAGCCACACTGCTTCTTTCAAACCATCACTAGCCGCCACATACTCGGCCTCTATCGTTGAATCTGAAGTGCAATCTTGCTTAGCACTTCTCCAACTGATGGCACCGCCACCTAGAGTAAACACAAACCCCAAAGTCAATTTCCTAGAATCCAGATAGGATTAAAAATCCGAATCAGTGTATCCTAGAGGAGTTAAATCCTCACCCGAATATACAAGCATATACCCTCGAGTCCTTCTTAGGTACTTGAAAATATGCTTTACTACAAACCCATTGGTTTGGTCCTGGATCCGCCTGAAATCGACTTACAATCCCGACCGCATAGCTAATATCCGGTCGAGTACAAAGCATGGCATACATGAGACTACCCACTGTCGAAGCATAAGGCACCTTTTTCATGTATTCTCTTTCTTCATAAGACTTTGGAGAGTCTTTCTTAGAAAGAGTAATTCCAGACCTAGATGGTTGCCCACCTTTCTTGGAATCCTGCATTGCAAACTTCCTGAGAATTTTATCTATGTAGCCGGCCTGAGACAAAGCTATCATTTTGTTTTTCCTATCCCGAAAGATCTGGATACCGAGAACAAAATTAGCCTCACCTAAGTCCTTCATGTCAAACTGCTTGGTCAACCATAATTTGACCGATGAAAATGCCCCAATGTCATTGCCAATTAGCAGAATGTCATCTACATAGAGCAGCAGAAAAACCACATTCCCATCCTTAATGTGTTTGTAAACACATGGTTCATCCACATTTTGTGAGAACCATAAGTCTTGATCACTTGATCAAATCTTATGTTCCAAGAACGAGAAGCCTGCTTAAATCCATAAATTGACTTTAGCAGCTTACAAACCTTACCCTCTTGACCCACGACCTTGAACCCATCTGGTTGTTCCATATAAATGGACTCATCAAGATAGCCATTCGAAAAGCCGTCTTGACATCCATCTGTCAAATCTCGTAGTCGAGAGCGGCAGCTATGGACAAGAGAATCCGGATGGACTTAAGCATGGCTACAGGCGAAAAGGTTTCCTCATAATCGATTCCTTCCTTTTGCGTATAACCTTTAGCTACCAATCTAGCCTTAAAGGTTTCGACCTTTCCATCCACTCCTCTTTTCCTCTTGTAGATCCACTTAAACCCTATGGGTTTTACCCCTTCGGGAAAATCCACAAGCTCCCAGACCCGATTAGTCTCCATAGACTTCATCTCTATGTTCATGGCCTCTGTCCAAAGTCTTGAATCAACATCCTCCATAGCCTCTGTGTAAGTATAAGGATCCCTGTCATGTTTATCCGGTTCAGCCAAGAAGACCTCCCCATTGAACATATACCTCTCAGGTTGACGCCCGATCCTCCCACTACGTCGAAGCCCCTGAGGTTGTTGTTCAGGTTTGTTTGGTTTTTCTACACCTATCGGAATGGTTTCGTTCGAAACCTCCGGAGTGAACGGATCATCCCTTAACTCCTCAAGCACCACTTTACTTCGAGGTTTAAAGTCGTCCATGTAACTCTTCTCAAAGAAAGTTGCATTAGTTGAAACCACGACTTTATTTTCCTTTGGGTTATAAAAATAACCCCCTTTAGTCCCTTTTGGATATCGTACAAACACGCAAACTTCCGAACGTGCTTCCAACTTATTTGGATCCTTAAATAGGACATGAGCTGGACATCCCCATATGCAAATATGGTTTAAGGATGTCTTCCGTCTTGTCCACAACCCGTGAGGAGTTTTAGGGACCGATTTTGAAGGTATATTGTTCAAAAGATAACATGCGGTTTGAAGTGCATATCCCCAAAAAGATAAAGGCAATGATGAATAACTCATCATGGACCTAATCATGTCCAACAAAGTCCTATTTCTTCTATCCGCTACGCCATTCGGCTACGGAGTGCCCAACGCCGTCAAATGGGATAAAATCCCATTCTCTAATAAGTGTCCTAAGAACTCATCAGAAAGGTATTCCCCACCTCGATCAGATCGAAGTGCCTTTATGGGTCTGCCCAATTGCTTTTCCACTTCAGCCCGAAACTCCCTGAACTTATCATAAGTTTCACTTTTGTGGTGCATTAGGTACACATACCCATATCTTGAGTAATCGTCAATAAAAGTGACGAAGTACTCATACCCTCCTCGTGCCCGGATTTTCATCGTTCTCAAACATCACTATGCACAAGTTCTAGAACCCCTTCGGCCCTATTGCCCTTAGACCCGTATAGTCTTTTGGTCATTTTACCCTCCAAACAAGACTCACATTGAGGTATAGATTCCACCTTTAAGTGACTTAAAGGTCCATCCCTTACCAACCTTTGAATCCTATTCAGGTTAATATGGCCAAGGCGCAAATGCCAAAGATAAGTCTTATTAGAGTGAGAAGTTTTAAGTCTTTCTGAGTTATTATCATTTATCTCAGCATTAAGCAATAAGTCCATCTTAGGTTTGATAAAATATAGATTATTTTGCATCCATCCAGAACAGATAAAAGATTTATTTTACGAATCACCACTTTTTCATTGAAAGACACCACGTAGGAGTCTTTAAATAAAGAAGATACATAAATTAAATTCCTTTTAAATTTAGGAACATAAAAACAATCTCGTAAAATTAAATTCCTATAATTATCAAAGTAAAGATGGACATCTCCCACTAATTCCGCTGAGACCAAGGATCCATCGCCCATCTGAAGCGTTAAGTCTTCACACAACAGACTTCTCGTTTCTTTGAATCCCTGCAGAGAAACACAAACATGATTAGTTGCACCGAAATCTATGACCCAGATGTCACTGGATTCCTCAACCAAACAAGTTTCTAAATATAGAAGATCACACCTACCTCCCTTGGAAAGGAAGTCCTTGCAATGCTTCTTTATATGCCCGACCTTACCACAGAAGAAGCACTTAAGCTTCTTTGGGTTCTTCTTCTTCTTCTTCTTGCTCTCGGTAGCAGCAGGAATAGAAGACTTCCCACTCTTGGCCATTGCTTCTTTCCATTCCTAGAGTTAGGATTGGAACCAGAAGCAGCTACCATATTGGCCTCACCACCAGCAGGAGACTCCCTGATCAGTAGTTCAAACTCCTGTAACTGTTTCATCAATTCTGTCAAGGTCATATCCCGTCTATTGCTTAAATTAAAAGTAGCTCTAAACGGAATAAATTCCTTAGACAGAGTCTCAAAGACCATAGCCATCTGAGTTTCAGCATCGATGTCGGCTCCATTGGTTTGAGCCTCAGCGAGGTAACCCATGACCAACATCATGTGCTCCTTTACAGATGTCCCCGGTCTCTGTCTACAGTTTAAGAGTTTCTGAAGCGCCCCTTGCCGCTTTGTTATAGCCTAGCCTCCAAACATGTCCTCAAGATTATCCAAGATCTGCTTTGCAGTCTCATAATCCTGATGTTGAGCCTGCAACACGTTGTTCATGCTAGCCATAACATAGCAGCGGGCTTGATCATTAGCATCTTTCCAGTGGTCGTACGCTTGGAATTGCTCATTACTTGAGTCTCCTGTAGGTTCGGGAGGACAAGGGGTTGTCAGTACATATTTCAGTTTCTCAAAGGATAGGACGATGTCCAGGTTCCGTTTCCAATTGCTATAATTCTCACCGGTTAATTGGTTTTTGTCAAGTATCGATGACAAAGCGTTTTTAGACATTTTCAATCTACAATAAAGAATCATATACCAAACATAAACAAACATATATAATAATTCAGTAAGATAACAAAATCATGTAAAATCATACAAATGTGTTTATGTGTCAAAACCTTGAAAATATCACAACCTTACAACGATAATTCCCAACTCATAATTCAACAAGCTCCTAGGGGAGTCATGCCAAATTCAATCAGGAACACAGATCTCCTCCTGATTAATATATACCATCCAGGACCTGTATGATCCAGCATATACTAATAATCGTTTCTTTGGCCATTAATTTCATTAACAGAGCTCCTAGGGGAGGTTAATAATAAAATTAACGTGAGTGTATAACCACCGTTTCAATATTTTATACATGATTTATGATCACCACCTAGAGGTGTGCAACCATAAATCATACTAAAATACCTTATCCTTTCAGAGATCCAATCTGGTACATGATAGAAATCCCTTCCTAGGGGTTGGGACCACCATGTTCTTCCTATGGACCAACGATGGAGGCCTTAGATCCTCTCTTCGAAAACCTTCTCCCACTCAATCTTTTGAGTCAAGGTTTTATTTTAAAATTATGCATGAACAATTTTAATATGAGTGGTACTTCCTATCCTATATGACATGTTATCAATATACATGGTAAATCAAATTATAATGCAGACAAGCAAGGCAATCAAGCAAAGCTACAAGCAAAATTATAATAATCGTAATATTATGGTTCCACCCTAGAGAATAGAAAACTAAGATTACAAGAGAATAATCGAGACATTTATCGATTCTTCATCCTTGAATTCTCAAGCTATATCCTTCTTTATGTAATATCCATCTTCAAGTCTTCAATCCCTTATGAATCGAATACTTCATATTTCCGGTCATATCCAAATTTAATGTTTCTCAGAATCGTCCCAAAAATAAAATTAAAACTGCATTGGAAAAATTGCACCTTTTTGGACACTTGGCAGCTCTCGGTCGGCAGGCCGATCTGGGTGATCGGCCTGCCGATCATGAAGGTTCGCCCTGCCGAACTGAAAGTTCAGCCTACCGACAGAGCACCAAAATTTCTGCCCCACTGTCGGCCTGCCGGACCACACGTCCGGCCTACCGATCTGTGACCTTCGGCCTGCCGAACTGTGAGGTCCGGCATGCCGACCGAGCAGAAAACCCTTATTTTAGAAAATACAATTTTAATGTAATTCATCAATTTTATTTTTAACAATTCAAAAACATAAAATTAGAGACTCAGGAAATACCTGGAGGCGCCATCATCAATCTTTAAGATCCGACTTGTCGTTCCGTCTTCTCTGAATAATTATTTAATTACAAAATTCTTACAAATTAAAAATTAAATAACAATTCTTAGACGGAGATGATAGTTCACCATCTAATTACATAAAAAATCTAGATACACATTTTAACCTCTAAGGAACCATAACTAGTATTAATTAATTATTAAATAATTAACAAATGATTTAATCAACCATAATTAATTAATAAACATTCACCACATAATCCATGACAACATATATATTATATAGAAACCTAGAGTGCCATCTCTCTATAAAATTCAATTCAATTATAGGAGAGATTAAGATCATAAAATTTATGCATATAACATGATCACAAACTTGTAAATTTATGTAAAAACCTCGGCTCTGATACCAATTGTTGGAAACAAAGTGCGCAGCGGAATTTTAAAAATTTTTCATCAGAGTAATTTCCAAAACACAAGTTTAACATGTTATATGTATAAATTGGAAAGATCTTACTAACCTCAGTGTGCCGAAGAACCTCCGCAACCTGTGTAGAGAAGTAACGTTCCAGAAGAGCCTCAACCAACTGGTCTTCTTTGCTATTCTCTATCCACAACTGAAGTGAGTGTGGGCTCACACGTACAGCTCTTCCACCGGTGACTCTCCTTCTAGCCAATAGGGAGAACCTAAAGCTAGTACTCGTGATTTGTGAACAAAAGCTCTCAGGGAGTTTTCAGACGCTCACTAGAAGAGTATCACTCTTAATCTCTCAAATTGATCTAAGTAAATCATGAGACTCACTCCCTTTTTATAGCTATTGGTCCTGGGGTCAGTCCATATCATATTAGGTCTCAAAAACTCGAAACAGAATCAAGTTTAGATCAATATCTGATAAGATCTGTGTGAAAACGTGTAATCTTATCTCCCACTGATCGGCAGGCCAAACATTCTGATCGACAGGCCGAACAGGCCAGTTCGGTAGGCCAACCATGTCATTCGGCAGGCCAAACTCCCAAGAAAAAATCTCCACGAATCTTTTATTTTCCACCCGAGATTCTAAAGGATAAAGTCTCAGTTTTGATTCAAATAACCCAATAGAGAAGTTATCTGATCAAAACAAACTTTATCAAGATAATCTCTAAGAAAATAAATCAATTTACAATAATTCTACAAGTTTATCTTGATCTAATTTGTCAAAAATTAAAACAACCGATAAACAGACAAGAATTATCTGATCGCAATAATTTAACAAGTTTATCTTGAAATAATTTCTTACAAAATTAATTCAACCAATAAACAGACATGAATTATTTGATTCTTACAAATTTTAAACCAATTTGATAAATTTGACATAAGTCATCAATTATTGAAAAAGCACGCCGTGTCGTTACAAGACTTTGTGAGCTAGCAAAGGGGACCAAAATGGACCTATAAAGTTCAAGCTCATGATAATTATGAAACCCAATATCCCAGATATACATTTCACAATTATCAACTCCAACGCTACTCCACTAAAAGCTTAGAGCTGCACTCTCGAACTTTATAGAATTACGAAGCTCGTATAGCTAAGTCTCCATGACATATCATAGTGTATCGCATCCCCATATGATCATTCATAATCGGCTTAAGGACAAGTTTTGTCTTACCTTCCCGATTATTTTTATCTTACGTTCCATTGTCTCACCATTAGACTACTTACCATCCAAAGATAGTATACCATTCGGTTACACCTATGTATCCAAATGGTTGAGCGTTCCAGTTTTCCAATTATAGGACAACGCATATAAGAGGATATCATTACTCCTAAAGAGGAGCTATGGATTCCATATCTATGAATAACAAGTCTACGCTATCAAGAGTCATGCCTCCAACATACCGGTATGCATACCACTATTGGGATGTGGGTGTCACCCTTTGGCACATCAAAAGACACAAGTCGAGACAACGAGCCCATTATTCATCTCAGGATTAAGATACAATACAAATGACTGTCTAAAGTGAATCGATTTGCCGAGACAAAATTATTAATCCAAATCAATTCACTTTATGTCCCGATCTAACACATCGTCACCTATGACAACGTGCCAATGTTTCTATTCACGGAGTCCAACTCCGATGGTCAAGACAAACCATCTCCCAAAACGGATATAGACAACATAACAATCTTTACATGAATAAAGTGCCCAACTTTATTCCCTTGATTGCGGATCATATGTTTTAGACCGTCACCTTAAGAATCGTGTCTTTCGCATAATCAGTCCATCATATGCCCAATTCTTAAGGCTTAGACAGACAGTCTCAGACTACTGTTTGCTTATCATACATTCAACAAATATAAACGTAAAGAGGACAAGATTTGGTATATTATAAATGAATAAATTCTTAATTGATAAAAATGTCTCCAAAAATGTATTACATTTTTATTCCTTAGGGCATACATGTCTAACATATATATATATAAAGATAGAAAATTTATGATCAATAAATAGGATCATAATGATTGCAGATTCATGATAATGAAAAGAAGAATATAATTATATTAATTATCAAAAAAATTTATGTTTAACGATTATGATAATCATCATTATCAATGAAACTCAACAACGAGATATTCATATATATTATAATCTTATATTATATTATATATATATAATATAATATAAGATTATAATTTCTTTCATTATCAAAATGAAATAAGACTATAAATGACCAGTAGCTTTATAATTAAAACTTTATGATAATGAAATAGGATTATATTTATATTCACTATCATAAATATTTGTAACTTTAAAATAATTATAAAATATTGTGATGAAATTAATTATATAAGAAATATATTTAAAATATACAAAACAGGCATACATCACAAGTCAATAATTTTTAAAATGTAGACATGTTTGTAAAGTTGTGAAAAAATCTTTTTTAGACTCAAGGTTCTGAAAGTGGACACTTTGTGTAATTCTTTTTATTTTTTGTGTGTAACATTGTTTTCCTTAATTTGAAGGGTTTACATTGCACCATGTACCTTATATTTTCTTTATTTGCAAGTTCAACCCCCTAACCTTTTAATTTTTTTATTAAAGACTCTAAATTTGACAAACTTTGAAGACATAGTACAATTAATAACAAAAGTTAAATGTATTAAGAAAGAATAACTTAAGTTTAATCAATAGACCACAATTAGGGTTTTGAATGACCAAAATTTAAAAGGCCAGGGATTTGCCAACACACAAAAAAAAATTAGTGCATTTGTGTGAAAATCTAGGAGTATTTAATCCTTATTAGCTATTGGACCATAGTTGTGGCACATTGTCAAATTAAGATTTCTATTTCTCAATATTGAAAATTCAAAAGCAAAATCGCTAAATGCCAATAAGTTGTGGGTGCACTTGTAAAAAAATCTTTTGCTCATGTTTCTTCTATCTCTATCTCCATGGCATATTTTTAAACCCACAAGAGATTCACATAGCCATTTTACATCAAGTTTTAGATTATTGGCAAGAGGGGTAGTTGTAGGACACTAAGATTATATGAGGAATCCTATTTATCCCATAGGTTATAACTTGCTACTAGCAAAATAGTAGACTCAACCTAAAAGATATACTGCATACTAAACTTGGGCCTACAGTTTTATAAATAATGGGTTTTAACTTTGTAGGGATGAAAAGGGTATTTTAACTAATATCTTAAGGTTTAGTACAATTGCTATAACTAAATGTCAAAAGATACAACATACAATTTAAGAGTCCTCTTATAGTACGACCAAATTGTACAAAGGTGTTGGAAGATGATGTTGGTGTATAAGAACTTAATTATACCATTGAGATTGTTGTTTTGTCCCACCTGAAAATAGTAGTTTAAGTTTCTAAATATTAAAAAAAAGTAATTTAAGTGTGTTTAGGAAAATGGTTTGAACCATTTGGTTAAAATTTTATAAAAGAAAACACTAAACAAAGAATGATTAGAACCGTAAAAATATAGTTTGAACCTTTTGTTTTTCAAACATGCTATAAATTTCAACAAAGTAGATTAATTTATATATTATTTGTATGTAAATTATGTATGCACTACAACCAAAAAATCATCCTATGTTCTTCATAGAGGGGAAAAAAAAGGTCAGAGGGATTTACCTTTAATGTTAGGACTATCACAGGTCATATGACATTCCACTATTCAACTATCATCATACAACTATGATAAAGGTATAGTTGTTGGGTTACAAATTAAAACTAAAATGATTTAAAATCCTCACACAAAATCTAGAAAGATCATAATATATAGGGTCATTAACACTGATAGTTCTTGAACTTAGGTCTTGCCTAGAGATGGTAATGGGGTGGATTTGAAATAGGATAGTTATCTCACCAACTTACCCCATGAATAAAGGCAAGCCCCATCACCACCCCATCAACCCGTATAAAATGGCACAAGATAGGGCGGGTGTTTCCCTATCTTGGGTTTAGGGTCCTCATGCTACCCCGTTTACTTAATTAATTATTTTATGATAAAATAAATAAATAGATAAATAATTGACACACCTATATAAGACTATAAGTTTAGATAAAAGAATTTTTTTTTCTATTTTTATAGATATTATAGAGCATAACACTATACTTAAAATTATGTATATATACATTTAATTAAAAAATATAATGTAAATTAAACATGGCACTAAATGGGGAACAAGGTTGGGGATCTTTATTTTCATTCCCGCCTCGTAACCTAAGATGGGTTATGGTTTTAACCCATTTACAATCCTAACTTGTTTATAACCAGGTTTTATCCACCCTTTTTAAGACAAGTCCCCATGGGTAAATGAATTTGTGTATAAAAAAGTTGTCCCTAGTCTCTCCCACTTTGCATCCCAAATTTTTTAAAATCACAACTTTATTACTTCAAATTTTCAAATCTAACCACTTTGCCAACTTCTATTCATATTCTTGTAAAAAAAATTGGACCCAAGAGAGCTACATATAGGTAGTCTATAAGTTCAAAAATGACATCTTGACATCTTTGTTACTGATGTGCCCTAGGTCAATTATGTAAGGACCACATTTTGACTTCGTTACATTTGCATTTTATTAATAAAGAGGCATTTTCATTATTGTTTTTTATTCTAATTCCATGAATAGTTAATTCTACCTAAGGTCATCAAGTATGTGATTTGATACTAAAACTCTTAGGTGAAAATTGAATTCTATTCTAAATTATCCCTAGTTGGTCATTATTATTGGGATAATAATGAATGAAGACTAGCATAAAGTTTGACTGATGATTATGTTTTACTAATCATGTGTATAAGATACTGAGTCAACTCATAGATACATATTTAAGAAATGATGTATTGGATCGACCCGCTATGAAAATACTGCATGGATAATTGTCATAAGTGATTCTCATCACAATAGTATTATCCTAGTCCTTTGACCTGAAATCACCATTGTTTCCTACATGACAAGTTCTATATTTTGACACATTCTAATATTATCTTTAACAAGATGATGGAATGGATTGTTGTTGGATATAGAGTGAATCATGTGAGGAATGTGAGTGATTAAGAAGGAATTTGTCCCTCATTTATTATGAAAAAGATATCTATGGGCCCCACGATAAGTTAGACTGAAGAAAAATGTATAGCCATACTGAATGAATTAATAAGGGTTTTCAATATCAGTCTATTTAAGTTCAAGAAATAATATGATTGAATAGTATAGGGATGACATAAACCATGCCTTATGTTCAATCAAGGTACCTAGTGCAAAGGACTTTAATACTTATTATGGATTAGGTTGTGTTGGATTATTGACATTCGCATAACTTGGGTAATCATAATGTCTTGTTAGAGGCCGTTAATGATTTGTGGGCTAGAAATAGAATTTCAAGCCCACTACTAACGTTAAGTGAACCTACAGGGTCGCACACTTAGAATAGACCAAAAACGAATTTTGGGTTTACTGTGTCTAGGTTTAATGAACCTGATAATGTCTAGATTCGATGTACTAGATATGTCTAGGTTCATTAAATCTGACATTATCTAAATTCTCTGAATCATATTTGAATTACCAACATTATCTAGATTCTCTGAATCAGATTCGAATTATAGACATTATCTACATTCTCTAAATCATATTCAAATTACAGTTTACCCTAGTTAAAATCTGACTTTATCTCGAAGTCAATAGATATATATATATATCTATTTTTAGTGTTTCTAGCTAAATTAGATGAGAAAAGGCCTTCTATTACTCTAAAAGGTGACAATATTAAAAACCCTAAAAATTAGAGATAGTCATTTTAACACAAAGGAGAGGGTGCTAGTACACCAATTTGTTTTTGAGAGAGTCTGTTCGTGTGGATACCAGCAGAGCGTGTTGCTCTTAGTAACAACGTCTGAATCTGATCTCGAATACAAAAAGCTCGAGTTAGGGTGTCACCGGAGTGAACTCACTTTCTTCCTTCTATAAATCTTGCCCCTTTTTGTTATCCTGGTAAGATTCTATGACTTTCCTATCAATCTAATGAATTGCATGGATCCTGCGAGGGTTTTGTGAAAATTAATTTTTATTTTTTGCTGCTTATTTGAATCACAAAATCTAACAAAACCCAACAGTGGTATCAGAGCGACTTGCGAATTCGATTAAATTGATTTTATATGGTTCTGTTTATATGTGATGTGCATGGATATGATTTATACGTAAGTTAGATTAATGTGTTTGAGGCTTTATTTGATTAAATGTTTTTACCATGTTAATTTGATTAATACATTAACTGTTTATTGTAACTTGTTGTTGTTAATTTGATTAATATTACAATTTAACAAGAATCTAGTAATCTATTTTAAAATGATTAAATGATATATTGTAAATCTGGTTTCAGTTTTATTAAGGTGGCAGACTATTTAAATGTTAAACAGTGATAATCTATTCTGGATAGATTAATAAATATCATAGGGTCTGTTTAATTGTTAAACAAGGATGATCGGTTTATAACAGATCAATAAATTTCATGAATTTGTTTAAGTGTTAAATAGAGATTAATTAATTCTGTTATGAACAGATTAGGTAATTAGATTAATTAAGATTAATGGATTTAGGCAGAAACTCATTCAAACGAGTAAGGTAAATCATTTACCTTTTAGGGGCACTGCCCCTTGACGCCCGCCCGCTACTGGCTAGCGAGATTGCCTCCAGGGGAGTTGCCCTTGGGACCCCGCAAGGGACGCTGCCCCTTGACCCTGAATTGATTCGTCACATATATCATTTTGGTCATAATAAAAATTTAACTATAATGAAATTAAATTATTATGTTTATGTGTTTAGTGTGAATTGCATGGTGCATAGCATGGCCCTTTATACCAATGTGATTGGCAGGTTTTTTTTTTTTTTGTAATTTTAAATACGGCCTGTGTGTCATTTTTTAATTTGTTGTAATTTATTTATTTTGTAGAAATAAAATGGTTTAGATCGTAATTTGTAATGTAAAATCAAAGCGCAAGATCAAGATAGATGGAGGCTCAAGATGGAGTTCATTCATGGAAATCTAAGGAAATCCATGGAGATGAAGATTACCTAGGATTGATCATTAACCTTCATATTAGCTTATGAAGATCAATATAGATTTGGGCCATGCTATGACATGCTTATTGTGTTATTATTATGCTATGTATATGATGTTGTGTATATGATGCTATGTATGTGATGTGACATAATAATAAACAATAAAATAAAAATAAAACTATAACCCTCACTTAATATTAAGTCATTAAAATGCCTCCCATATTTCAACACTTGTCAAGACTTGGATTGCTAAACATAGGTTCTGTCAAAGCAGGGTGTGTTAAGCCATCTAGGTAAGACAAGATGGATAATAGTGATATCCATATGTTTGAAATGGTTAGACTTAACTAGGTTATCAAAATAGTTTTGGACCTAGGGCATTAGATGGGATTTTAATTTGCCAAGACATGTGTTGTCAAATCCCATATTTATCCAAGAGTTACATAAGATGTAACTGGTAAGGTGTTACCTACCTAAATAACCATACTTTAGGTGATAAGCCAAAGCTTACTTAAAGTGAGTTGAAATATGGATCTTGGCCCACTAAAATTACAATTGTTGTAATTGCCAAATTAATATTGAGGGTTATTAATTTGATAAAATTAGTTAGATTTAAATTATGTCGCATTAAAAATTGTTTAATAAAATGCTAAGTACTCTGTGTATATATTTGTTGTAGATAATGACATCAAACACTACATCTAACTTGTCACTACGAACGATCCTTGAGAAGGATAAGCTCAATAGGACTAACTTCCTTGACTAATACAGAAACTTGAGAATTGTTCTTAAGCAAGAGAGGAAGGAATATGTCCTTGATCAATCTATCCCTGATGAACCAGCTGCTAATGCTCCTAGAGCTCAAAAGGATGCTCACAGTAAGCATCTCAGTGACTCTGATGATGTCACTTGCCTCATGCTTGGAAGCATGGAATCAGAGCTTCAGAAGCAACTGATGGAAATGGAGGCTTATACCATGATAGGCCATCTCAAGGAAATGTTCCAAGAGAAAGCTAGAATTGAGAGGTTTGCCACCTTAAAGGCATTACTCTAGTGCAAGTTGACTGCTGGCGGTTCAGTGAGTCCTCATGTTCTAAAGATGATGGGTCATCTTGATCATTTGCAGAAACTTGGTCTTGAGATTTGCCAAGAGTTGTCTATTGACATCATTCTCCAATCTTTGCCAGATGCTTATGATGGGTTCGTTATGAACTACAGCATGCATAATATGGAGAAGACTGTTTCTGAGTTGCATGGGATGCTTAAGACTGTTGAACAAAACATCAAGAATATCAAAGATGTTCTAATCATTTATAAAGGGAAAGGTATAAAAAGGAAAGGAAAGGGTAAGAGCAAGAATAAGGCTCCCATGGACTTTAACAAGCCCAAGCCTAACCCTAAGCCCAATCCTAAACCTAAGGCTAAACGACCAAAGGAGGGAGTATGCTTTTTTTGCAATGAGCCCGGTCATTGGAAAAGAAACCGCAAGCTCTATTTGGATTATCTAAAGAAGAAGAAGAGTGGTGTGACTACTCCTTCAGGTATTTATGTTATAGAAGTCAATTTGTCTATTTCTGATTCCTGGGTATTAGATACTGGATCTAGATCTCACATTTGTACTAATGTGTAGGGCCTTAAAAGGAGTAGAATCTTGGCTAAAGGCGAAGTGGACCTACGAGTTGGAAATGGAGCAAGAGTTGCTGCTTTAGCTGTAGGAACATATGAGTTGACTTTGCCTAGTGGACTTGTTTTAAGTTTAGAAAGTTGTTATTATGCACCTGCTATGAGTAGGAATATTATTTCTATTTCTTGTTTGGACAAGGAAGGTTTTGAGTTTATTATTAAGAATAATAAATGCTTCATTTATTGTGATAACATTTTCTATGGATATGCTCCACGAACGAATGGTCTTTATGTTATGAACATTGGAAACACAAATGAAAAGTCCATCTATAATGTCAATACAAAGAAGTTTAAATCTAAAGATTTAAACCCTACCTATCTTTGGCATTGTCGTTTGGACCATATAAATGAGAAACACATTTCAAAACTCCATAAACATGGGCTTTTGAATTCATTTGATTTTGTATATATGAGTCTTGTTTATTAGGTAAAATGACTAAGACACCTTTTACTGGACATAGTGAAAGGGCTAATGACTTATTAGGCCTTGTACATTCTGATGTATGTGGACCATTAAGTTCCACTACTAAAGGTGGTTTTTAGTACTTCATTACTTTCACAGATGATTTCAGTAGATATGGCTATGTCTATCTAATGAAACAAAAATTTGAATCTTTTGAAAAGTTCAAATTTTCAAAAATGAAGTACAAAATAAACTTGGTAAAAGTATCAAGTACTTCGATCAGATCGACGTGGTGAATACTTAAACCAAGAATTCATTGATCATCTTAGAGATTGTGGGATTGTCTCACAATTAACTCCACCAGGAACACCACAATGGAATGGTGTGTCTAAACGGAGAAATCAAACTTTATTGGATATGGTTCGATCTATGATGAGTCAGTTAGATCTTCCAATATCATTTTGGGGATATGCTCTAGAAACTGTTGCGTTCATACTGAACAGAGTTCCATCAAAGGCGGTTCAAAAGATGACATATGAGTTATGGACTGAGAAGTCACCTAGTTTGTCTTTTCTTAAGATTTGGGGATGTGAGGCTTATGTGAAACGTCAAATTTCAGATAAATTAGCACCTAAATCAAACAAATGCCTTTTTGTGGGATACCCTAAAGAAACTAAAGGATATTACTTCTACAATGCTTCTGAGAACAAAGTGTTTGTTACTCAGAATGGTGTCTTTTTAGAAAGAGAATTCATTTCTAAAGGAACCAGTGGGAGTAAAGTTGAACTTGAAGAAATTCAAGAACCACAAAATAGCATTGAACCACCTGTGGAATCTCAACTTGATCAACAAGTAGATGTTGAGCCTACACAAGTAGCACAAGGCCTGAGGAGGTCTGGTAGGACACGTCAAAGCCCTAAGAGATATGGATTTCTCTTAACTAATAATAATGATGTGATGATTGTAGATCAAAATGAGCCCACATCCTACTAAGAGGCTATGAATAGCCCTGACTGTGATAAATGGCTTGAAGCCATGAAGTCAGAGATGCAATCCATGTATGATAATCAAGTATGGACTTTGATTGATCCGCCTAATGGTTTAAAGACTATTAGGTGCAAATGGGTTTTCAAAAAGAAAACAGACATGGATGGCAATGTGCATACCTTTAAGGCAAAACTGGTTGCAAAAGGTTTCAAGGAAACACATGGTATAGACTATGATGAAACTTTTTCACCAGTTGCTATGCTTAAATCCATTCGTATTCTCCTCGCCATAGCTGCATATTATGATTATGAGATTTGGCAAATGGCTGTCAAAAAAATGTTGCTTAATGGAAACCTACTTGAGGATGTGTATATGTCACAACCCGAGAGTTTTGTTAGTCCTGAGAATTCTGGAAAGGTTTGCAAGCTTTAAAGATCCATTTATGGATTGAAGCATGCATCTCAGAGTTGGAATCTTCATTTTGATGAAGCAATCAAAGAGTTTGGTTTCATTAAAAATGAAGATAAGCCTTATGTTTACAAGAAGGTTAGTGGGAGTGCAATAGTCTTTCTAGTGCTATATGTTGATGACATATTACTTATTGGAAATGATATCCCTACTCTACAAAATGTTAAATCATGGTTAGGTAATTGTTTCTCAATGAAAGACTTAGGTGATGCTGCCTATATTCTAGGCATCAAGATATATAAGGATAGATCTAAGAGGCTTATTGGCCTAACTCAAAGTACATACATTGACAAGGTATTGAATAGGTTTAGTATGCAAGATTCCAAGAGGCGATTCTTGCCAATGTCACATGGAATTAGTCTCAGCAAGACTCAGTGTCCAGTGGCATAGAATGAACGAGACCACATGAATAAGATTCTATATGATTCTGCCAGTGGATCTATCATGTATGTAATGTTATGTACTAGACCTGATGTCTCATATGCCTTAAGCATAACCAGCAAATACCAATCAGATCTAGGTGAAAGTCACTAGACAGTAGTCAAGAATATCCTTAAATATTTGAGAAGAACTAAGGATGCATTCTTACTATATAGAGAAAAGAAAGATGAGCTTGTTGTAAGTGGTTACACATATGCCAGCTTCCAATCTGACAAGGATGACTTTCGATCGCAATCAGGTTATGTGTTCTGTTTGAATGGAGGTGCAGTGAGCTAGAGAAGTTCAAAGCAAGGCACCGTCGCTAATTCTACAATAGAAGCTGAGTATATAGCCGCCTTAGAAGCAACTAAGGAAGCAGTTTGGATCAAAAAGTTTATTACTGGTTTGGGTGTTGTTCCTAGTATATCGGATCCAGTAGACTTGTAATGTGATAATAACGGGGCCATAGCATAGGCTAAGGAACCTAGATCACATCAGCGACCCAAACACATGCTTAGGTGTTATCATCTCATTTGAGAAATTATCGAGAGAGAAGACATGAAGATATGTAGAATACTTACAAATGACAATGTTGCTGATCCACTCACTAAGCTTCTTCCACAGCCTAAGCATGAGAGTCATACTAGGTCAATGGGTATTAGATACAATATTGATTGGACGTAGTGTAAGTCAGAGATTGTTAGTGATGTGCCCTAGGCCAATTATGTAATGACCACATTTGACTTTGTTACATTTGCACTTTATTAATAAAGAGGCATTTTCATTATTGTTTTTGATTCTAATTCTATGAATAGTTAATGCTGCCTAAGGTCATTAAGTATGTGACTTGATAGTAAAACTCTTAGGTGAAAATTGAATTCTATTCTATATTATCCCTAATCAGTCATTATTATTGGGATAATAATGAATGAAGACTTATATGAAGTTTGACATGATGTATTGGATCGACCCGCTATGAGAATATTGATGGATAATTGTCATAAGTGATTCTCATCACAATAGTATTATCCTAGTCCTCTGGCCTGAAATCACCATTGTTTCCTACATGACAAGTTGTATATTTTGACACATTCTAATATTATCTTTAATAGGATAATGGAATGGATTATTATTGGATATAGAGTGAATCATGTAAGGAATATGAGTGATTAAGAAGGAATTTATCCCTCATATGTTATGAAAAAGATATCTATGGGCCCCTCAATAAGTTAGACTGAAGAAAAATGTATGGCCATACTAGAATGAATTAATAAGGGTTATCAATATAAGTCTACTTAAGATCGAGAAATAATATGATTGAATAGTATAAGGATGACATAAACCATGCCTTATGTTCAATCAAGGTATCTAGTGACAAAAGGACTTTAATATTTATTGTGGATTAGGTTGTGTTAGATTATTGACATTTGCATAACTTGGGTAATCATAATGTCTTGCTAGAGGCCGCTTATGATTTGTGGGCCAGAAACAGAATTTTAAGCCCACTACCAATGTTAAGTGAACCTATAGGGTCGCACACTTAGAACAGACTAAAAATGAATTTTGGGTTTACTGTGTCTAGGTTAGATGAACCTGATAAAGTCCAAATTTGATGTATTAGATATGTCTAGGTTCATTAAATCTGACATTATCTAGATTCTTTGAATCATATTCGAATTACTGACATTATCTAGATTCTCTTAATCATATTCGAATTACTAACATTATCTACATTCTCTGAATCATATCCGAATTACAGTTTACCTTAGTTCAAATCTGACTCTATCTTAAAGTCAATAGATATATATATATATATATTTATTTTTAGGGTTTCTAGCTGAATTAGATGAGAAAAGGCATTCTATTACTCTAAAAGGCAAGAACATTAAAAACCCTAAAAATTAAAGAAAGTCATTTTAACACAAAGGAGAGGGTAAAAGAGAGGGCGCTAGCACACCAATTCATTTTTGAGAGAGTTTGTTCGTGTGGATACCAACAGAGGGCGCTGCTCTAAGTAACAGCATCTGAATCTGATCTTGAATACAAAAGGCTCGACTTAGGGTGTCACCGGTGTGAACCCGTTCTCTTCCTTCTAGAAATCTTGCCCCTTTTTGTTATCCTATTAAGATTCTATGACTTTCATATCAATCTAATCGAATTGCATGGATCCTGCAAGGGTTTTGTGGGAATTAATTTTAATTTTTTGTTGCTTATTTGAATAACAAAATCCAACAATCTTAGCACCAACAATATCTTCTATGTTGATTTGTTTCAATCCAAGCAGTACCTATTTGTCTATACAATCCCTAGACATATAAATTAAGGTCAGCTTGAACCTTTCTCCCCACAGTTTTCATCGAATTGAAGCAACTGCTAGGAATCCAACCTATTGTAAGTCATCTTCTTCAGATCCATGATTTAGGGTTGTGAGAGGCGCGCCAAATCTAAAGAAGACGAGAGGAAAATTTTGTGGGATTTCCATCTCTTACTACTAGAAGTTAGGCCTTTAGCGATGACACTATAAGCAACGACAGCTATCGTTGCTATTAAGTTTAGTATTTGCGACGACATATAGTCACAAAGACTAATAGTGACAACATTGAGAAAAAGTTGTCGCAAATAATAAAAGTGACATGTCATCGCATAATGTACTTATATTAGCAATGACAAGTTATTGCAAAAAAAATTTGGCAAACATCCTTCACTTTTTGTGATGACATGTAATCGCAAATAATAAAGGCGCCAAAAGGCACCCTGGCGTAAGAAAATATGTGCCAATTGAAAACTATTTACAATGACATGTCATCGCAAATATGAGCAGAGTGCAGCTGGCTTTGTGTAACGTTGTTATTTTATTCTATGGACACTTATGTTAGTTTAACATTAAAATGTGATATTATTATTTATATTAAGTAAATTATCTTTTTGTTTAGTAATGTTGCAGATGACTGTCATGTGGGATCAATGTGCTTAGGATATTCATGTCAAAAATGATTATAAGTTTAAAGTATTGCTCTTTTTCTAAAGGAGTTTTCAACTTGCCCTAAATTTATACTTTATAATGCTCTAGGGTTATGTATGACTAGAGTTATATTCTTGATAATGACATGAATTTTGTTGCATACTTTCTTATTTTTACAATATTAATGATGTCATGATAATTACATGTGTAGCATTTTTTATTTATGGCATTAAAAAACTAAATAATATAAAGTTCTAAAAAAATAATGTGTAAGTTAATATTTTTAGGGTCGTGGAAGTAGATATTATTGTCATGTATAAACAATTATATATTTTAATTATATTATATAATATTATATTATATTTTAATATATTTATAATATAATATATTATATTATATTATATATAGCCGTTAACGTTTATATTATATTATATTATATTAATATACGTTTACATTAAAAGGAATAGAGAAAAAAAAGAGGGCAGCATGGAAACAAAAAAAAGAAAAAAGAGAAAACAAAAGAGGAAACTAAATTAGATTAGGATTATACTCATTTAGAAAAAGGGAAAATCTAATTAGATTAGGATTACACTCATTCAAAAAGGGGCAAATCTAATTAGATTAGGATTAGGGTTTCTATAATCATTCTCTTATTCTCCAGCTAAGGAAATTATCTCCCTTACCTACCCTCAAAATCTCTCCAAGAAAGCCTCTATCATCTCTTTAATCCTCAAAACCAAGAATTCATTACTCTTAGTTTCTTTTAAGCTAAAGTAGAAGGAATTATTTAGAGATTTTGTGTGCAAGTATTCTCTTTGTTGAAGAAAACATAAGAATTGAAGGTATGTTTTAAGGTTTTCATGGCTTTGAATTCTTATAATTGATATATATTGTTTTGTGATAAACTTTGTTAGAAAATTGTTCTTTTATGATTGTGAATGTGTATGCATGTATGTTTGTATGAAAAATAAATTATATTGTCTATTACTTTGATTATAACAATGGTACTTTATGGTTGAAAGCATTTATATTCATATGATGTGATGAAATTTTATGAAAATAAGGTTTTGTTGTTAGAGTGTGATAAAAGAATTCTAGGGTTTTCGGTTTGTCAGTAAGATGGCTGGCAAAGGTTTGAAATCAAATAATTTTATTTTATTACAATTTTTTGGATATAATGTGTATATATATGTTAGGAATGTCTAGGATTTTTAATAAATTTTTGATCAAAATATATTTAGGGTTATGAGCTTTCAATCGAACACTACATACAAAATTTTAATTACCGATAGATTTGTATTTGTGTTTTATATGGTCCGTTTTATAAGACAAAAAGCGTCTTTTAATTTTGAAAAAAAGTATGAATCATTGTTGATATGTTAACTAAATTCCTTTAAGTTTTAGCTTCATATCCTTATTATGTTTTAAGATAAAATTCGTTGATTAGCAAGTACTCAATAGTTATAAATGTCAACCTGATATGCTCTATGTAATTCATGAGATGATAAATCATACTTTTAAATATGTTTTGCATGATTTATTATTTTTCTAAAATATATTTACATGCTAAGCATGTCACATAAAAATTTCAGAAGCATATCCTATATATTTGATTTTATAAAAAAGTTTGAATGAAACATGTTCACTGTCTAGTATGTCTGATATTGACATTAACTCTGAATTCAAACGTGTATTTTGAATTGCTCTAAATTTATTTGAAGCTGAATTTTGGATATGTTATTATCTTATGTGTCTATTATATGTAGTAATTTTTCTAAATTATTTTATAGAATAAATAATTTAATACGTAACTTTTAATTAAGACTGTTCACTGCCCAGACTTTGCTGGTAGATTTTATAGTATTGAATATGTGATTTATTTTAATTATCAAATGAAATTTGTATGGTTAAAGAAAATTTTGGGTATTATATATGTCTGTTAACTTTATTCTTTCAAATTTTCATGTTTAATTGAATGTGAATTAAAAGATATAGAGTTATAGAGTTATGAATCTTTAAAGGTCAGACAGTTTTTATTATTGATAGTTTTACTTGAATATTTTGAAAATTAGAAAAATGTATTTTGGATTAATATTTTCAAGAGAAGAAAATTTGAGCGATATTTATATATGTTAGCTATGTTATGGAATAATTCTTATGCTTTACTCATGCTTGTAACTTAAGATTAATTTCTCTAAGTGATTAAAGGCCAAGTTTTCTATCTTAATGTTTCTTGACTTTAAGTGCGTGTTTGTGATTGATAAATGCTTTGTTTTGTTAAGAATGATATATGATGATGTAACATACTATTAAATGATATCATGAAGAGGAATATAAATTTTATAAATTATATGAATGATTGACATGAATACTCTAAAAGTCGAGCACACCGAGAACCGCTGCAACATCATCCAAGTTAAGGTTTATTAAGCAAGCAAGACAAGTAAGTACATTCTTACCTACAACATGATAAAAGTTTTGAAAACATGTTTTATGATAATTTTTAAGTTTGTTTTTACATATTGGCTTCTCATGAAAGCTCTTGTTGCAACAAAAAGGTTTAATAGATGTTTTAATGATGATGTATATTAAAGCTTACATATATATATATATATATATATGTATCGCTTAATTAAGTGTTGCACACCCTATGTTTATGTTTATGTTTATGATGTCATGAAGGTTGGACTTGTCGTTTTTGGTTTGGAACTAGCTACCCCACTCTTCTCATGACGGTGCGCTTATGATGTTTATGTTTATGGTGCAATGCTTGGGTCCCTAAAGATAAAATGAATGATGTTTTAATATGGAAGTTTAAATGAAAAGATATGTTCTATATAAACTTATGCCTTGTGCACTACTATGATTATGATTTTGATTTTATGTGATTATTTTTAAGAAATGTTTTATGTTATGAGATAAAAAAGCATACTTACTAAGCTTATGCCAAGTCTATATCATTTTGCAGATAAGGATAGGATACAAGTTGACTAGTATGGAGGACAAGGACGGGCGTGTATGCAAGGAGTGTTGGATTAGAAATGGAGTCACATCGTGAAAGGAATTTAAACTCAAACAAAATTTAATATATTATGTTCCGTATTTTTATTTGTTTGAGACTCAGTTCTATTGGTGATATGTTCTTTTAAACTTATGTTTTATTGAATGTAATTTATATTTTAGATTTTTAATTTCTTCGGTTATTTATTAAAGAATACAAAATATAGTTTGTTTCTTCGTAATTAATCTTAATTAGTTGTTTGATTAGAAGTTAAGAGTGCTTGTGTTATATATGTGAGTTTGTATTTGTTAATTATTTGTTTTTGTAAACTAAGTTTTCTGCAGGTGGTCGGTTTGCCAAATGCCTTTGTTGTTCCATCGGGCTAACCGATGTGAACAAAGCAAATCCAGTAAATAGTTAAAAAAAGTTATGCAAGTGTTCCTAAGATATTTCTCTGAGTGTTGTCGATTGTTTCAAACGTCTTATCAGTAATTATTAAGTTTAATGGCAAAAGCAACATCTCTTGTGACACCTGTAAGGGGGCGTTACACTCTATAGAGTCAGAGAGACTAGTGGTATTTGCGATGACATGTTGTGGCAAATACCTGTAAAATACAGCTGGCTTTGAACAGTCAAAGTTAGTTTTATCAAAATGTATTTGTGATGACATAGCTATAATTTTCAACATTTTACAAAAATTTTGGTAGTGGGTTTCGCAGTTTCTGAAAACTATTTGTCACGACATCAAAAAAGTTGTTGGAAAAGGTGTTTCCAAAATTTTCCGCCTAGATCTCTCAAAATTTTTTCCATAATAAATTAGACAGCATCATTTTAAGCTATAATTTGCAACGATTTTGGGTTATGTCGTTGCAAAAAAGTCTTTGTGCATAAATTACAACACAAAACCTTTATTCCCTATTTTTCTTAATTTTTCCTCACCCTTTTTTTGATTTTCTTCTTCTCACTAGTTGAAAACTGCTCCAAAGCCCACAAAATCCCCTTTCTCTTCCACTTTCTTCTATATTTCACAAAGAAGTCCAAAAATCCCCTCCCCCCCCCCCCCCAAAAAAAAAAACACAAAAAGTCCCAAATACAAAGCTTTCTCTTCCTCTCTCCGCTGCTGCCGTCGTGTGTCACCATCCACTGCCGCCATCCACTATCGGCGTTCTTCCCTGATTGTTGCCACTTTTAATTTTTGAACCCCAATTTTAGTGGGTTTTGAATTGAGTAAGTTTTTAACTTTTTTAATGGTTTTATTTATGGATTGTGGCTATGTAAATGTTTATGTGGTATAAATAAAGTAATGTGATTATGTATAAATGTTGATAAGTTTGTAAAAATATTGAATCATTTGATTAATGTGAAATGTGGTTGTATTTGGATTGGTTTATGTTTTTTGTCGGATACTAGATTGGTTATGTTTGTTGTTGTTGTGATAGTAAAATTGTTGATTGGATGCTGTTGTGATGATTATAATTGAATTGGATGTTTTTTTGACATTGTTGTGATCGTTGTTGTTATGGTAAAAATGTTGAATTATAATGTTGGTGAAATTTTTATTATTTATATAAGTTAGTTAGAATTGTAATTTTTATTCTTGTGATGTCCTTAGTTGATTAAGTTGTTTTAGTTTATAAGTTGGTTGTTGTTTTTAGTTAGTTTATAAGTTGTTTATAAGTTGGTCAAATTCTTAATTAAGTTAGTTTTTATGATTTTTAATATATTTAAAAAGTCATCTAATTCCTAAAAAATAATTTAATTTATTTCAATATGTTATATGAAAGTTTAAAATTAAGAATTAATTAATTAATTGATTAATTCATGAAACCATATTCTAGAATAAAAAATGGATATTATTTGATTAAAAATATTAGAAAATATTAAGATATTAAGAATAAAGAAAAGAAAATTATATAAGTAATGAAACATTTGCAAATAGAAAATAAGTAAAATTCCCCTAAAAATCATTTGAGAAATAAAATGTTTTAAAAAATTAGTTAATAGAAGACAAACTTAAAAAAGAAAGAAAATTTCTCCTTATTAGAATTAATTAACAACTCTAAAATAAAAATAATATAATCTATTATTTTATTTCAGAAGTAATTGATATGAAAAAATTATACATAAGATTGTCATAAAATTTGATAAGATTTCATAAATTTAATAAAAAAATTGTGCCTTATTCTTAATAGTGGTTTGATATGAGCGACTGGATATTCACAAGAACAACGTACGTAGGTACGTGTTTGCATTTTCATTTTGCACGTGCATGCATAAAGTAACTTTAGACCTGTTAGAGGATCGGTACGTAGTAACCAATGTTTGAATGTCCCGTTTGGATAGTTTGATATCGTGATTTAAGTGTTGGTCATTTAATTTCACTCGCGCCTTTGGTAGAGGTTTCAGTACGCCTTATCTTGTTCTTTGGGTGTGTGTCTAATAGCACACTTAGAATAACTAAAGGAAGATGCTATCGAAATTTCTACAGAGAAAAGGCGTGGGATTAGTGGCACAATGTGTAAATTACAATACTAAATGGGGCAGGGCTTTACTGTGTAGGTTTGAAGTAAAGGTGGTATGTAGTGGAACTATAAGAGATTGACACATTAACGTGGAATCGACCTGATGTATCATCTAATGTTGTCACATCCAATGTTGATATAATATTGAAAGACAAGTCCCTTAAAGAAGATGACTCAGGAGAGGAGGATGAAACTTTAGATAAGTACATTGATGAGGAAAATGTTGATTCTAAAGACAATGATGACATAAATGATGGTGGTGAGCATAAACATGAGAAGTGATGATGAATTTAAATTATGTAACACACAAACATACATTAATGTACCTATAAAAATATTATATTACTTAACAAGCATGATGTTTGGTCCAGTCACTACTTGTGCTGGCCCATTAGTGGAGTACAACCTCTACCCGATCCATATAGACTTCCGTTGTACTATCAATCGGGTATGTAAAAATTTAATTACAAAATTTTTAACTTTATTTTGTCAATATTATATAATAAGTTGATATGATATTGAACTTTATTGTGTCTAAAAAGTCTATGGATTTTTACAGCACTAGATGCTATACCTCAACGATGATCAGGTCAAGGTAAGGTAAAGGGCCATGAAACCATAGCATACATTGAGAAGTACAAAAAAATTTCAGTCGAATTTGACAAGGACGGAGGCACTGAGAAGGGATATGGAAAGTTTGGTACCTGGGTTGAAAGTATGACTAGCATTCACATCAAGGACATATATGGGCCATTTCATGACTCCTAGAAAGATGCAAACCCCCGTCATAAGAAATCCATATAGGAGCACCTTCTAGTATTCATCTAACTTTATTATTATGAATCTTCCCAAAAGTTAAAACATAATAAAACTACTTAACATGAGCGTATTGCAGGAGTGGTTTAACCTTGACTATGGCTACAAGGATGGTGTCATCTATTTCATAGTTGATAGAGAGGCAACAAAATGTTATAAAGATTGGAAGAGTGATCTACATAATTTCTTCAATGAACTTGATGGGCAAAAAAATGAGCACGTACTTAGAGCCAATCCCTGAGCAACCTCAAGAATCCCAATCACTAGGGCTCTTGCTACGATAGGTTCATGTCTTCCAAGTTTCAAGTAATTGTACATTTGCAAAGTTGGTGATTTAGTACTTACACACAATTCAATTTTGCTAATGGTTGACATAAGTATAAACAGAAATGGTTTGAGACGAATAAAGTAATAATGGCAACTAGAAGTGTTCAAGCTTACATAGTCAGATATCATACACACAACATCGAGATAAGAAGGTTAGTAAGTTTTTTTCATTATAATTTATTGCAAAAGTTAATTTTGATAATCGAATATATAATTCTAACACAATTGTTGGTTAGCCCAACACGACGACCCAGCAACCGATGTTTGCCATAGACAATTGGGGCGATATGCATTGTCACAGGGACACTTGAGTTAACTCCTAAGTAGAGCAGAAGTTTGTAAGTATTTTTACTCTTTCTATCTTATCTTCTCTTATTTAAATAGTCTCTAAATTTATAACATATGTTTATTTTTATTTGTGTAGAATAAGATGGAGGAGGAGAGATCAACCTAAAGGACACAATCTGCTATCGATTCATCTTCACAAGCTGTTAACAAGGAAGGAATTTTGGAGCAGGTTCTAGGTACACAAAGAGGACACGATATTGGACTAGGCCCTAAACTCCCGAAGAAGATTACTATGGTGCTTCTTAATTCTCTAGCTCCTAGTCGGATGGGACATCTTCGACACGTGTTGATCCATACGTGGAAGAACATTTGTGACAATTGTATGAGCAAAACTTGCAAATACATGAGAACCAAAAGAAGATGATGGACTTGCTGGCCCAATTGCACTCTAATGTCTGATTTTCGCCCTTGAATTCTCTTTAAGTGTATGTACCTTCAGGTCCTCTTTTCCTCCAAATGATGCTGATGACAATGATGAGGATGCTAGTGATGCTACAAATTTAGGGTATTAGATTGTATTTTCTTTTATTTATCTACATTGTTTAATATTTTTAGAAATTATGTTTGGTTTTATTCTATTAATGAAACAATTTATTATTCTTGAAATTTTTAAATATTAATTAATTTTTATTATTGTAAATTAATATATTGTAGTAAAATCTATTAATAAAAATAATAAATTAAAAATTTAATAAAAATCAATAAAAACATATTTATTATAATATTATAATTATTGAATATATATATATATACACACACATTTGCAACGATAGAACTATCGTAAATGCAAACAAAACCAAAAAACATTAGCGACGACATTTTAAAAATGTCATTGCAAAAACTGTCGCCAAGTCAACACCTGAGTAAGTACTTGGGACGACAAATTTTGAAACTGTCATTGCAAAAAAGTTGGATCCACGTCAATCCAATGACTTTGCATCAACATGATTGCGATGACTATCATCGTAAATAAATAACTCTTTTGCAACCAACTCTACGTCGTCGCAAATAATTTTTTTGCGACGATTTCTAGTCTTCTGCGGCGACAAAAAGACTACTTTGTAGTAGTGTTTTTTGATGGGAAATTAAACAGTTGAAGCAAAGTGATAAGATTGGAAAGTTTGAACTAGAACAATGATAATTTTTAAAGTTTAAGGGACAAAATGGGAGAGATCTAAAGTTTAAGCGCTATAGATGTTAATAACTCAAATATATATTGTTTTAAAGAAACTCTGAATAATAACACAAGTATATTTATACTATTGGTATTAATGATCAAGCGTTTCCATTTAAGAATCCAAAAAAACTTGGGGAGTGTTTATTAAACTATAAAAGAATATATTGGGATTAGAAAAGGAAGTAAAATAATAGGAATGTGAATTATCTATTTTCTTTTTTTGCCTTTATTTATCTAAGATATAGTGGAAATAATCTCGTTTCTTTTCTAGTATTTGTTAACTTAGGAATGGAAATTTTATCATTGTAATTGCTAAAATATCCTCTTATATTACTAAATAACTATTGAATTATAACAATTAAATTTGGACATCTAAGTAAGTTAAGCATACAAATTCTTTGATGAGAAATCAATGCCAAAGGGATGTGAGAATTGGCATTTTCTTTAAATAAAATATATAACTTATTATTATATTTTATTTACAAATGTTACATATGTAGGTAGTGGCGGATTAACAATTATGTGAGCTCTTCTTGTTCATTCAAGTCCTGGAAATTTAATTTTTCACCTTGAAATTGTTACAAAATTTTTTTTTACCCTTATTTTATAAAAATTTTATAACCATGTTTCACTCAATAATTAGAACATATATTATTGTTTCTTTATTTAATACAAAATATTTTCCAACATTTTTCATATTTTTTCTGGCTCGCAACTTCATACCAAAGCCTATTATATGTTGATTAAGTGCAAACAAAAAAAAGGCCTTTCTTCTAGATTTTTGGAGACAGTTGAGGCAATGAATGTAGACAACTTGTAGGAAGGTATTGGTTTTGGTGTCCTAAAAGCTGTCATATTGTACACTTTGTTAATAAAAATAAAGTGACATTTATAATTATTTTGGTTGCTTATATGTGTTATGAATACATTTATAAACATCAAGAAAATTCCATGATTCTTTATGTGACTATAAATTTAGCATATAAGTGTTATATTCTTAGGGATAAAATTTATAAATAATAATCTAAATTGTTTGTGATAATTAATTAAAATTTGAGATCTTTAATTAAATATTACAAGTACGGTCCAATCTCATTTAGAATGAAATAGTCATTATTCGGACTATTAATGTATAGACATTGGCTTGGAGGTATTTTATATAATGATATTATATAAGACTAGACTAGATAAATTATAAATCTCTAATAATCATCTGTTACAAATAGTGTATTCAAATTAATCACGATGATGATCATATATTTAACAATCTTAATCCTGAGTATTTATTAGACTCTTGTTTATGACATTATGTTTTTTGACTTGTTTAGTAAGATTTGTTTAAGCACAGATCATAACATAGCATTTTGAAAACATAATGTAATAAATGGTTGGGAATAATATTATACAGATATGGAATCCATTCATTCCTTATGGAAGTAAGAAAAATAGTTCTCTTGTGTGATAATTCAAGGTTTAAACAGTAGAGCGCTAGTTCATAATAAGATTATGAATTAACTGTTCATTAGAAAATTATTGAAACTCAAAAATAAAGATATAATAAGAGAAGTAAACAAAAATTGAACCTAGCTCTTATCATAAACTATTTATGGAGGACTGACTTATATGTAATAATTATATTAACGAACTACTCGCTAATTTTCTTTGAGTAATTTCACTATAATCTCAAGAGTTCAGTGTCAGATTTTTAGTGAAGTAACACTAAAACTAATAAATTTGGCATATTAATTAAAGAGTTTAATTAATTGTCAAATTTATTGGAGCTTGGTTTATAGGTCCATAGGTCCCCAATACCACCTCTATGACACTATATTGGATTTAATGCATAGAATGAATTATACATATTTAGTTTAGAATTATTAAATCTAAATTAATTATTTCATACTTGAATTATTAATGTGATACAAAAAAATGTTCTTTGTGACACATAATGTAATGTAATAGATGTTGTCATATTTAACTGAGCATTAGTTAATTAATTAATTGATTATATTTAACTAGTCAGATTAGTTAAATATGGTTTTTAAATTAATTAATTAATAATATTTGAATAATAAGATTATTTGAATATAATTTTACTTTTGTATGTGACACGTGTATGGTGGGACCACCTTTTGTCTTTTCCTATTTGGACACAAAATTAAATAATTAATTGATTAATTTAAAAATCTAATTTCAAATAAATATGATTTATTTTTTGGATTTGGATATATATATATATAGTTTTGAACCAGATCTTATATATAAGATTTTATTTTATATATATAAATATATTAAACGTAAACAATTACGTTTGTTACATTTTAAAAAAAAAGGAATCGTTTACTTTTACTTTTACATACACATACAAATATATATATATATATATTTAAAAAAATCAAAACATGATTCATTAAAAAAAAAAAGAGGTAAGCGTAAAGCTTATGCGTGCGTGTGTGTATATATATATAAGTGATAGAATTACCTTGTAATGTGATTCAAATTTTAAGATAAGAATTATGTAATATATATCTCTTCCCCATATATTTGATATGGTGGTTATTTTAATTTTAAAATTAATTAAAAAATAACTAATTGCTCATATATGTAAAAAGCTAGAGATAACAGTTATCTCAATAGATCAATCTTTTTCACATTACTTTCATAGAGAGAAAAACTGAGAGTTCTTCTTTGAAAAAAAAAGTTTGTCATCTCATGTGTTGAGTACATAGCAGATTCAGAAAAGTGTGAGGTTAATTTATTCTTAAAGTTTGACGCCCACTCGTCTTTCCATTGGTGTGGAGGCCTGGCTTGGAAGATCGTGGTGCCAAAGAGAAAACCTAGGGTATCCTGATAGTCTTTTAAAATGTTGGTAAAAATTCTCAAAGCTTTCTATTATTAATTAAAATTATATAGCTATTCCCGATGAACAAAGTTTTTAGAAAATTTTTGTTTGTCAATGATCTGTTCCTTCCGCTGTGTTTTGTATTATATTTAACAAATGCTATCAGAGCAGGTTATAGCATATATCATTTTAATTAAACATGATTTTATTTTGATAATTCATGTTCTTGATGCATGTTTGTGGGCACTTTGCATCTTTGTAATTTTTGTTCATATGATGAATGGTTATTTTATAAATAAATTTTTGGTCGTTAATTATATGGTCCTTTTGGATTAGTAATTTTATTTTCAGTTTGATTAGATCAATCTGTGGAAGCCCATAAGGAGGCATAGGTTTTTTATAATTTATTATTATTATTTGCCATTTATGTGAAACGTCAAAACTATGCAATGAAGGAACAAGTTATCTGGCTGCATATGCATATCACATTACAATTAATACTTTTCTTTCTTCGTTCATGTGGCTGACTACCATTTAATTAAAAAAAAAGGAGAAAAAAAATGATAACACATGACCTGACGTGATGGAGGGACATAGCATTTAAAGTTCATGTGCAAGTCATGTCTGCACATGGATAAACATTAAATAAAAAAAAAACCGAAATTGATTTGCCTATTAGTGCAGTGCACGTGAAGTGCACAGAAAACGGCGGCAGATGTTGCACGTGAAGAAGATGAAGAAAAAGCAATACATTTGGTCACTTGGCCCAATTGAGAACTTGGGCCTATCAGATTTCAAAGGTAACCCAGTAGATTGTTGCACAGTAAACCATCGGATGGAGACTGCAAAATTGGAGTAGGGAATTATGTATAAATTACAATAAGACCTTTGTAATTTTTTTTCTTTTATTTTATGATTTGTAATTTTAATTATCTAAAAGACCCGGTCAAAAATCTAATGTTTTTTTGTCATGCTTTATCTTCATGTGATGATTGTGATAACATGTTCATACATTATAACATGTCATCTAGGAAAGTGCCTACTTATAGTTATTGTAACATGACATGCATACACTTGTATTTTTTTTTATAAAGGTGTTTATAAAATGATTTAATATGTATTAGAATTAATTTAATGAGATTAAATTAACTAGGCTGGTTTTATAGAATTTTACTTTATTTTTTTAATCAACCAAATAACGTGATTTTAGTTTTAATGGTTAAAACTTGGTAAAATTCAAATTAATTATGAGTAATCTAATATTAAATTATTTAATAGTGGGTAACATAGAAAATTTATAATAAATTTAGATTTTTAGAAAATCTGGTAATTTATTTAAGTGTAAATAGGATGGGATTCTATTGACTCATAAGTATAACCTAGTAATTAAAAATTGTTTTTATTTATTAGAATTATGATTACATCTGTTTAAAATGATGAGTGTAAGAAGGTAATAAGACAATATAACAAGGTTCGCTTTCAAGAGATAGGATTTTATAATGTATTTCAAAATTGACCTACCCTACGACAACAATTTTGAGTTAAGTTGTTAAAATCTGAAATAATAGGTTACACTCATAAAGACATAATTAAATTGTTAATTATATCTTGACCAAAATAAACTGTTATTAATAAATATAGAAAATATGAGATATTTTGTATATATTTATTAATTGAGAATGTCTCAATTCAATTCATAAATAATTTGACCTACCCTACAGTGGCACTTTATTTATTAAATTGAATAATTGTGGAATTAATAAAATATTTTTTTCTGTGTTTTTCCATATGCATCATGCATCACGTTTACTATTCCGAAACATATATTTATGATGTTTATGCAACCATTTAATTTATGTTATTTAATTTATTTATTACAGCAACAATGTCTAATCTAATCATCGCTATTCTCTCAAATGAAAAATTAACCGGAGTTAATTTTGTCAAGAGGAAGAGTAACGTGAACATTGTACTAATTTACGAAAATTACAAGTTTGCCTTGACGGAGGAATGTCCTCTATCTCCTGCTGCCAATGCTCCTCGTAATGTATGAGAAGCATATGATCGTTGGATCAAGGCAAACAACAAGGCCCGTTGTTTTCTTTTGGCTAGCATGTCTGATAAGAACCTCGCCAATATACTGACAAAACCCGTTATCAATAAGAAGGCACCAAGATCGTTTCTACTCAGATTTGGATGGAAGTCACCGCGACCCGTTGCTTATATCGAAGCAAGAACCTTGGTATATCGTAGACGCCACAATCAAGGATGGAAAGCTTGATTGATAAGTCAGGGTTAAACGCTCAGATTGATCTGAAGAGTTCGTACAGTTCGTCAAAGAACCAAAGAAAGAATTATTTCTCTCAGAAAATAAACATTCATCGTTTTCATTAACCTTTGAAATGCCTATTTATAGGCCAAAATTACAAAGTGTTGCCCAAAAAGAAAAGTTGACAAATTCAATCATAATTACTAAGCCTAAAATAAAAACCAAAAGAAAGGAAAGTCTTAATGGCTGATTTTCGGCCATTTACACGCCCAACAATTAAAGGAAAGTGCAATTAATCCGCATGTGTGCCAAAATGGGAAAGTTTCCAAAATTCTTCCATTGACTTGATCTTGCAAAATTTGAGCTGATTTCAAGCTTGACTCATCCGGATTCTTCTAGAACTTGGATCAAATTGACGCACCGTTGTGGTTGACGTGGGCCTGGGTCAATGGGCTTGCACAAATTTTTTTGATTCCAGATTTCGTGAATCAGCCCATTTAGTGCTTCCTTGAATTTCTTAGCTCGGGCTCTTGTGACTGGTCCAACAGGAACTTGTATTGGGTCAACTACCTTCCATGCATTTGAGCTCCCTAAGTCTCCATCAATGTCTAATGTACTTAGTCTAACGACCCGTCTTTTCAGGCAATCACTTTACTACTTAAAATATCATTACTTAAACAGTAATTTTACTTACTTAGTAAGAAAAATACTAAATAATTTTTTTTTCTTTTCCTTAAATATCCTTGAAAAACGTTCTTTAAAACTGATGCGGCCTCTGTCGCCATTCAAGTTGAGTCACTGCTCAACACTTGACTTTAAAATCATTTCAAATCGCTTCTTAAAACTTAATAAGAATCATTTACTAAAACATAACTTAAAATTTAACATTTTAATTATATTAAACAGTTTATAAACTGTATCTTAAACCTTTGTTTTCTTAAAACTTTGAAAACACTATATTAAATAGTGAAAAATATTTCTTTTAAACAACAGAAAGTTACTGTAGCGGTATCCATACCTAAATCCTCGCATCCGTCCTCTGCAGCACCCAGCTTTTCTAACGGGTCTTACTGGTTGCCCATAAACTACCTATATTGTGAAAAAACTTTTAATGGGCTTTCGCTCAGTAAGTTCAAACATATTCTCACAAATCATTTAAAACATGCTTTACAACTTTTCTCATGGAAACTTTTTTCTTAAAACATCTCTCATAAACATTTTTCATAAACATTTTTCATAAAACATTTCTAAAACGTTTCTCATAAGTGTTTTCATCAAGCATTTCTGTAATGTTTTTCATAAACGCTTTTCATAAAATATTTAACATAAAACAATCCTCAGATTGCTCTTCATAATCGTCATTTAAGTTTTTATAAACACTTAATATAAAACATTCCTCAGAATGTTTTCCATAGCATTTAAATCTTTCATAACAAGGAAAACCAGTAAAATCAAAATGCATGTTTCCATTTATGCTCAATTATGAACTTCAATTATGAGAATTTTATGAACATTCTTTTCTTACTTTAACTTTCTTTCTTCATTCCTTAGCTTTCCTTATCTTACTTAACTTTCTATCCTTGTTCCTTATCTTTCCTTATCTTACTTTAACTTTCTATCCTTTGCTCCTTAACTTTCTTTATCTTATAACCTTTAGTGTTCGTACCAACATCTTTAATCATGAGATCATAAACGTGATGCTTCCCTTGTGGAAGACTTAAGACCATCAAACTTTGGGGTCATGTACCTCTCATCTAGGAGGTCAAACTTTAACTTTACTTTCATTACCTCACAACAAGGAGGCTAGTACGACACTTTCTTTTTATCTTTACGTTTCCTTCTTATTAACTTTAGTGAGCATATCAATCACATCATATGCAAACACACTTGCAATTCATAGCTTATACTGTAAAATGTATTGCATAAAAAATGCAACATAAAACGTAAACACATTTTGCAAATCATAATTTGTACTCTGAAACTTATTGCATCACAAATGCAACTTATTGCATAACAAATACATCATAAAACTTGTAACTTAAACTATAAAATATTATGCATTATCACAATGCAAAACATACTTTAAAAATCATAACTTGAACTTTTAAAAACATTATGCATATCAATATGCAAATAGACTTTAAAAATAATAGTTGCAAATTCGTTGTAAATCTTGCTTTTAATCTTTAAAATCTTTTGCACATAAAAATGCAAACATATTTTACAAACAACTTACATAACAATTGCAAACATATACATAAGTATTTGAAAATCATTTACTTCATGTTGTAGGTGAGATTTGAACTTACCTAGACTTAGCTCTAACGTTCTCTATTTCGTTCCTTTCTCATTCCTTTTCCTTCTATTAGCCGGCTTCTATGTCCTGATCAAATGACAACCGACTTATTAATTAACTTTCTTTATTATCAATCCACTTGATTGATAATTTAACTTAAACCTTAAACATTCATTCCTTCTTAACTTAACTTGGTACCCTATTAGTTCACCCCTTTCCTTCACTTTATTTTGTAACCCACCGGGTTACCTTTTGTTTACTTGAACATCTCTTATTAAATTTCTCGTCACACGTGACAGTTACATTACTTAACGTATTATGGAACATTTTCTGTCTAAGAACATTATGCTAATTCAGACTGCTCAACTCCGTTTTAGCCGTTTACCATGATAATGATGATTTTACCCCTAACGGGTTTTTCGTCCATTTCTTAATTCTATAAAAAATATTGCTTAACTTTAACGTTTCATTACTTACATATTACGAAAAAATCCCCACTTAGGAGCTTTTCCTGACATCGGGCGTTTCGAGTCTGTTTTGGCCTTTTTTCATAAAATGACCATTTTGCCCTTAACCTTTTTCCTCCATTATTTCTTTAACTAAACTTTAATTTCCTTAAAAACTTAGTATCTATGATACTTACTGCCTACAGCGGTGTAGGAAACTAACTTTCCTTAGTGAAAACACCTAGTTTTCACACCATTTCATAGTTTTGGCCCGAAATACAAAAATATTTACATTTTTGCCTCCAGAACCAAAAATAATATTTTTAAACCATTTGTCCCCATTTTTCATGAGGAACATTTTTACTCAAAGTACCATATTCAAAATCTTTTGAAAAATGACATTTTTGCCCTTTAAATTTTTTTTCCAATTTTGACAAATTCTTGTAAAATTAAAATCTCACAAACCGTTGAGATTTTTGACGAACTACCTGTGATATCTAACAGTTTCATCGAGATCTACAACTTTCGTGTTGTAACTTTTTTGAAATTCCCACTATACATGGGATTTTTGGGCATTTTTCAATTCTGTCGAGAAGAAAGTTTTTCTTTCAATTTAGTCCTTGGGGCATTTTTGTAAAAATTCATTTTTAATCAGCATCTCTACCCTTGCAAGGGCAGTTTCAACTCCTGTTTCAATCATTTTCCATGTCCAAACATCATTTTTGAAAAACCAACACTAAACTTACAAAAATAACACTTTCACATAAACTACCATTTTTCAACATTTAAACTTTAATTTCACAACATCAACATGCCAAAATTCATATTTCTATGGGATTCAACCAAAATCTAACTCAAAACCCACATGCTTTTAGAGGAATCAAAATTAAAACAAAAATCACAAATTTTCCAAAACTTTAAAAATCAAAACTTACATCACTTTTTTATTTCTAGCCTTCCAAGGCTTCTTTGAAACTCTTTCCCAGACACCATATTCATGCAAAAACACCATGAATTAACTTCCTTTCTTTTACCCAAGAAAAACCCAAGAAACCTTAAAAAAAAGTTTAGGTTTTCACCTTAAAATTTGTTGAGCTTTCTTGGATTTTGCCTCTTGATCTTGATTGGGGTTATTTTTGCAAAGATTTGGGTGTGAGAAAATTTTTGGGAAGCTTCTCTAATGGTGGCGGTGGGTCTTGGAGAAGAAGAAGAAGGAATTTTTTTTGCTACGCTTGCATTTAATGCTTCCTTACCCTCTTTGGTTACTTATCAAATAACCTTTTGGGTTACCAAGTGTCTCAAGGTGATTGGGCCACCTTTCATGGCATGGTGGCCCAATAGAAATCCAATGGGTGTCCACTTTGTGGAGCTCAAATATTTACATTGTGTAATTTTTTACCACACAGTATTTTTCTTATACTGCCGTGATAAAATCAATGCAAAAATATATTCCTAGACTGTATAAAATATTTTACTTGCCTCTGGTTTACTTTTGGAGGCCAAACATAACATTTCTTATTCATCCATATTCTCTAAACAATATTATTTCTACACTACTTTAACTTAAACAATCTAATTTATGTACTACATGACCTTAAACAGTCCAATTCTTACACTGCATTACTTTTATAATGTAATTTTCATCCTGTATAACTTTATCAATGTACCTCCTTACACTGTATTATTCTAATATTGTATAATTTTTCATGTTATTATACAGTATTTTCTCCTTAAGTTGTATTTTCATCTTATATAATTCTTAATTTATTGCATTTTTAATGCATTAGAAATTCTTGGGCGTTACACTTAGGATGAAGCACGAAAGCATAGAGACCGCTTATGAGATAATGCAGTCTCTACAAGACATGTTTGGTAAACCTTTTGAAATGGCGCGCCACGAAGCCGTTAAGGTGGTAATGAATGCCAAAATGAAGGCAGGGATTTCAGTTAGAGAACATGTTCTCAACATGATTAACTATCTCCATGAGGCTGAGGTAAATGGGGCCGTGATAGATGAAGCCACATAGGTGGGGACGATTTTGGAAACCCTTTCTCTTGCGTTCCTTCAGTTCAAAAGCAACTATTTCATGGACAAGCTAAAATATAACATGACTGAGTTGCTTAATGAGCTGTAAAACTTCAAGTCTATTTTGAAAGAAAAGACTAAAGAAGGTGAGGCAAATGTTGTAGAAGCTCAACCCGCCTCTTCTACATAAAAGAATAAAAGAGGAAGAGGACTGAAGGAAGTGGTAAGTCTAAGAACGGAGGGCAACCTAAGAAGAACAAAAGCAACAACAAAAAGAGCTCAAAGCAAAAGAAGCCCAAAGGAAAGTGTTTCCACTATAGCATAGTTGGGCATTGGAAGAGAAATTGCAAGAAGTATCTTCAAGAGCTCAAAGAAAAGAAGAACAACGGTAAAACATATTTACTCGTTTTAGAAGCTTGTTTAGTTAAAGATGATAATTCACCTTGGATAATTGATTTAGGGGCAACTAAGCATGTTTGTCCTTCTTTGCAAATGCTTAGTTCTTCAAGGGAGCTTGCTAACGGGGAACAAACGATGAGAGTGGGAATGGGAGAGGTTGTTTCAGCAAGAGCAGTGGGAGTCGTTAAACTTTATTTTGGAAATAAGTTTTTGATTTTGGACAATATTTATTACATTCCTACTTTTGGT
Source organism: Artocarpus heterophyllus (assembly GCA_025403435.1). Lineage (NCBI taxonomy): Eukaryota > Viridiplantae > Streptophyta > Magnoliopsida > Rosales > Moraceae > Artocarpus > Artocarpus heterophyllus. The sequence goes on from CM046353.1 coordinate 25,053,741, forward strand.
AGAAATTTGATTTCTGTTTCCAGATTGTTTGAACAAATGTTTAATGTTTCTTTTAATAATAATTGTGTTGATATTTCTAGAAATGGTTTGGATACTTGTTCTACACATCTGGAAAATGGGCTTTACACCTTGAGGCCCAATGAAAAATCACTGCTCAATACTAAATGTTCAAAGTTGAACAACCAAAACCCAAGAAGCAAAAGGTTTCTTTTGATGATGAAACATACCTATGGCACCTTAAATTAGGTCACATTAACCTTGACAAAATTAATAGACTAGTAAAGGATGGTACTTTAAAAGAGCTAAAAGTTAGTTCTCTACCAGTTTGTGAATCTTGTCTTGAAGGTAAAATGACTAAAAGGCCTTTCTCTGCAAAAAGGCAAAAGGGCTAAGGAATCACTTGAGGTAATACATTCGGACGTCTGCGGTCTATTAAATGTACAAGCACGTGGTGGCTTCGAATATTTTGTCACATTTATTGACGATTATTTGAGGTATGAATACATGTACCTAATGCAAAGGAAATCTAAAACTTTTAGAAAGTTCAAAGAATTCCAAGCAGAAGATGAAAAGCAATTAGAAAAGACGGTGAAAACTCTTCGATCTGATCAAGGAGGGAAATATCTTGATACTGAATACAAGGACTACATGATAGAACATGGTATTCTATCACAACTCACCGCACCTGGAACACAACAACAAAATAGTGTTGTAGAAAGAAGAAATCGAACGTTGCTTGATATGGTGAGATCCATGCTCAGCTACTCATCATTACCCTCTTCATTTTGGGGATATGTACTACAAACTGCAGTATATCTTCTAAATATAGTTCCATCTAAGTCTATTCCAAAAACACCTTTAAAGTTATGGAATGGTTGCAAACCTAGTATGCAACATATCCGTATATAGGGGTGTCTAGCACATGTGCTGAAAGGAAAGATCGGGAAGCTGAAACTACGTTCTAAAGTATGCTTATTTGTAGGATACCCAAAGGGAACGAGGGGAGGCTTGTTTTATAGTCCACAAGAAAAGAAAGTATTTGTATTGACGAATGCCACTTTTCTCGAGAATGATTATATGACAAACTATAAACCTCGTAGCAAAGTTGTACTTGAAGAGTTACTATTTGATCAGATCAGATAGCAATCGACAATCGATGTTGAAGGACAAAATGAGAAGACCACATCTCCAGATCAAAATGTCATACCACCTCGACGTAGTAGGAGGGTTGTGAAACCACCTGCTCGGTACAGGGAAATTGGAGAAGCACATGTTGCTATCTTCGATAATGGTGGGGATGATCCATTGACATATCGCGATGCAATGGAAGATTCTAAGAAGGAGAAATGGCTAGAGGCTATGAACCTTGAAATGGAGTCCATGTACTCCAATTTAGTTTGGGAACTTGTAGATCTACCTAAAGGGATAAAACCCATAGGGTGCAAATGGATTTACAAGAAGAAAAAAGGAGTGGATAGGAAAGTTGAGACTTTTAAAGCTAGGCTTGGAGCAAAGGGTTATACCCACAAGGAGGGAGTTGACTATGAAGAAACTTTATCTCCCGTAGCTATGCTAAAGTCTATTTCTTTTATCAATTGTTGCATGCCTTGATTATGAGATATAGCAAATGGATGTCAAGACTACCTTTTTGAATGGCTATCTTGAGGAAAGCATCTATATGGTACAACCATAAGGGTTTGTAGTCAAAGGTCAAAAGTAAAAAGTTTGCAAGTTACAAAGGTCCATCTATGGACTCAAGCAAGCTTCAAGATCTTGGAACTTGAGATTTAATAAGGCGATCAAATCTAATGGTTTCGATCAAAATATTTATGAACGTTGTGTATACAAGTATATCAAAGATAAGAAGGTGGTCTTCTTAGTTCTTTATGTAGATGATATCTTACTCATTAGGAATGATGTATGCGTATTATCTAATGTAAAGAAATGGATCGCCAACCAATTCCAAAAGAAAGATTTGGGAGAAGCAAGTTATGTTCTTGGAATCCAACTCATAAGAGATCGTAAAAACAAACTGTTGGCATTGTCTCAGGCATCGTACATCAATAAGGTGCTTATAAGATTTTCAATGCAAAACTCCAAGAAAGGTAATTTACTTGCACGTCATGGAGTTTATCTTTCAAAAGAGCAGTGTCCTAAGACACCTCAAAAGGAAGAAAACATGAGATGGGTACCCTATGCATCTACAGTGGGAAGTCTAATGTATGTTATGTTGTGCACAAGACCTGACATTTGCTATGCAATGGGTATAGTCAGTCGGTATTAATCCAACCCCAGATTAGATAATTGGGTGGTGGTTAAGCACATTCTTAAGTATCTCAAGAGAACGAGAAACTATATGCTGGTATATTTTAGTGAGAATTTGATTCCCATTAGATATACTAATTCTGATTTTCAATCAGACAAAGACACACGTAAATCTATGTCTGGATTAGTGTTTACTTTTGGTGGTGGGGCCATAGTTTGGAGAAGCACCAAACAATCATCTATTGCTGATTTGACTATGGAAGCTGAATATGTGGCTACTTGTGAGGCAGCTAAAGAAGCTGTTTCACTCTGTAAGTTCTTCAGTGATCTAGAAGTCGTTCCAAGCATGGATAAACCACTCACACTATATTGTGACAATAGTGGTGCAGTGGTAAATTCAAGAGAACCAAGAAGCCACAAAATAGAAAAGCATATAGAGAGAAAATATCATTTGATCAGAGAAATAGTATATCATGGCGATGTGGAAGTTGTGAAGATAGCGTCGGATTACAACCTTGCCAACCCTTTCACCAAGACGTTACCTGAAAAGAGCTTTGAGGCACACTTGGAAGGCTTAGGTCTTAAAGACATGTCTCACCTACTTTAGGACAAGTGGGAGATTGTTGGATTTGGTGCCCTAAAAGCTCTGAAATTGTACATATTGTTAAAAAATAAATAAAGTGATATTTATAATTATTTTGGTTGCTTATATGTGTTATGAATACATTTATAAGCATCAAGAAAATTCCATGATTACTTATCTGACTATAAATTTAGCATATAAGTGTTATATGCTTAGGGATAAAATTTATAGATAATAATCTAAATAATCTGTAATAATTAATTAAAGTTTGGGATCTTTAATTAAATATTACAAGTACGGTCCAATCTTATTTAGAATGAAATAGTCATTATTTAACTATTAATGTAGAGATATTGAATTGGACGTATTTTATATAATGAGATTATATAGGACTGGACCAGATAAATTATGAATCTCTAATAATCATCCATTGCAAATAAAGCATTCAAATTTATCACTATGATGATCATATATTTGACAATCTTAATCCTAAATATTTATTAGACTCCTGTTTATGACATTATGTTTTTTTACTTGCTTAGTAAGATTTGTTTAAGCACGAATCATAACTTAGCATTTTAAAAAGATAATGTAATAAATGGCTAGAATAATATTATACAGATATGGAATCCATTCCTTCCTTATGGAAGTTAGAAAAATAGTTCTCTTGAGTGATAATTCGAGGTTTGAACAATAGAGCGCCCGTTTATAATAAGATTATGAATTAACTATTCATTAGAGAATTATTGGAACTCAAGAATAAAGATATAATAAGAGAGGTAAACGAAAATTGAACCTAGCTCTTATTATGAACTATTTATGGAGGACTGACTTATATGTAATGATTATATTAATGGATTGCTCGCTAATTTTCTTTAAGTAATTTCACTATAACCTCAAGAGTTCAGTTTTAGGTTTTTAGTGAAGTAACACTGAAACTAATAAATTTGGCACATTAATTAAAGAGTTTGATTAATTGTCAAATTTATTAGAGGTTGGGTTATAAGTCCATAGTTTCCCAATGTCACCTCTATGATACTATATTAGATTTAATGCATGGAATGAATTATACATATTTAGTTTAGAATTATTGAATTTTGAATTAATTATTTCACACTTGAATTATTAATGTGACATAGAAAAATGTTCTTTATGACACATAATGTATTGTGATAAATTTTCTCACATTTAACTGAGCATTAGTTAATTAATTAATTGATTATATTTAACTAGTAAGATTAGTTAAATATGGTTTTTAAATTAATTAATTAATAATATTTGAATAATAAGATTATTTGAATATAATTTTAATTTTGTGTGTGACATGTGTGTGGTGGGGCCACCTTTTGTCTTTTCCTATTTGGACATAAAATTAAATAATTAATTAAAATATAATTTCAAATAAATATGGTTTATTTTTTGGATTTGGATATATATATATATATATATATAGTTTTGAACCAGATCTTATATATAAGATTTTATTTTATATATATATATATATATTAAACTGAAACAGTTACGCTTGTTACGTTTATTTTTTTAAAGAAATCATTTACTTTTACTTTTACATACACATACATATATATATGTCTTAAAAGATCAAAACGTGATTCATTAAAAAAAAAAAAAAAGAGGTATGCAGTAAAGCTTACGCGCGTGTGTGTGTAAATATATATAAGTTATAGAATTACCTTGTAATGTGATTCAAATTTTAAGATAAGAATCATGTAATATATATCTCTTCTTCATATATTTGATATGGTGGTTATTTCAAATTTGAAATTAATTAAAAAATAACTAATTGCTCGGATATATAAAAAACTAGAGATAACAGTTATCTCAATAGATCAATCTTTTTCACGTAACTTTCACAGAGAGAAAAACTGAGAGTTCTTCTCTAAAAAAAAAAAAGAGTTTGCTATCTCATGTGTTGAGTACATAGCAGATTCATAAAAGTGTGAGGTTAATTTATTCTTACAGTTTGACGCCCACTCGTCTTTCCATTGTTGTGGAGGCCTGGCTTGAAAGATGTGGTGTCAAAGAGGAAAGCTAGGATACCCTGATAGTCTTCAAAAAGGTTGGTAAAAATTTCAAAACTTTCTATTATTAATTAAAATTATATAGTTATTTCCGATGAACAAAGTTTTTAGAAAATTTTTGTTTGTCAACGATCCGTTCCTTCCGCTGCGTTTCGTATTTTATTCTAACTAAAGGAACTAGTGATATTGATGATATGCAATACATATGTTTCGCACATTACAAAAGATAATAGCTTAATGGCATTATTCTTTTAATTTGTATACATCCCTTTAGTGTGAGTGAATACGTTTGGAACATGATGGAACGTTTAAAAACATAGTTAAAGCCATAAGTTAGAGCTAAAATATGAGAGAAAATAGGATAAAAAATTTAGTTAGAACCATAAATTATAGTTAATTATGATTGTACTTTCAAACACACGTAAATTTAGAATGATAGGATATGTGTTACATATAGCATTGGCGTTGAGATGATATTGTTGGAATAAATTATAAAACGCAGCCGAAGAAACAGATCGTTGACAAACAAAAATTTTTTGAAAACTTCGTTCATCGGGAATAGCTATATAATTTTAATTAATAATAGAAAGCATTGAGAATTTTTTACCAACCATTTGAAGATGATCAAGGTATTCTAGCTTTCCTCTTTGACACCATGATCTTCCAAGCCAAGTCCTCCACACCAATGGAAAGTCAAGTGGGCGTCAAACTATAAGAATGAATTAACATCACACTTTTCTGAATCTACTATGTACTCAACACATGAGATAATAGACTTTTTTTCAAAGAAGAACTCAGTTTTTCTCTCTAAGTTTTCTACAAAAGTTACATGAATGATAGATCTCTTGAGATAACTATAAAAAGAGAGAGATAATTGTTAAGTCTCTCTTTTTATATCTGAGCAATTAGTATTTTTTAATTAATTTCAAATTTAAAATAACCACGATATCAAATATATGGGAAGGGATATAGTCTACATTCCTTATCCTTTTGTTATTCTAAAAATGAATCACCAAAAAAGATTCCTTAAAACTTTTATTTGGATATATATATATATAATTGTTTACGTGTAAACGTAAACTTTACGTTCACGTTCCTCCTTTTTTTTTGTTTTTAAGTTTAAAAACGTAAACAATCTTTATGTTTATAATACATAAATATATATAAATCTTATATATATATAATATTTGGTTCAAAACCATATATATATAAGTATATCTAAATTCAAAAAATAAATCATATTTATTTAAAATTAGATTTTTAAATTAATCAATTAATTATTTAATTTTGTGTCCAAATAGGAAAAGACGAAAGGTGGTCCCATCACACATGTGTCACACACAAAATTAAAATTATATTCAATTAATCTTATTATTTAGATATTAATTAATTAATTAATTTAAAAAACATATTTAGGTAATCTCATTAGTTAAATATAATGAATTAATTAATTTAACTAATGCTCAGTTAAATATGACAACATTTATCACGTTATATTATGTGTCATAGAAAACATTTTTCTATGTCACATTAATAACTCAAGTGTGAAATAATTAATTCAGAATTCAATAATTACAAATTAAGTTTGTATAATTCATTCTATGCAGTAAATCCAATATAATGTTATAGAGGGTATTGGGGACCTATGGACCTATAACCCAAGCTCCAATAAATTTGACAATTAGTTAAACTCTTTAATTAATGTGTTAAATTTATTAGTTTTAGTGTTACTCCACTAAAAACCTGAAACTGAACTCTTGAGATTATAGTAAAAATTACTCAAAGAAAATTAGCGAGTAGTCTATTGATATAATCATTACATATAAGTCAGTCATTCATAAATAGTTCATAATAAGAGCTAGGTTTATTGTCCGTTTACCTTTCTTATTATATCTTTATCTTTGAGTTTCACTAATTCGCTAATGATTAATTAATTCATAATCTTATTATGAATGAGCACTCTACTACTCAAGCCTCAAATTATCACTCAAGAGAACTATTTTTCTAACTTCCATAAGGAAGAAATAGATTCCATATCTGTTTAATATTATTCCCAACCATTTATTACATTATGTTTCTAATATGCTAAGTTATGATCTGTGCTTAGACAAATCTTACCAAGCAAGTCAAAGAACATAATGTCATAAAGAGGAGTCTAATAAATACTCAAGATTAAGACTGTCAAATATACGATCATCATAGTGATAATTTTGAATACTCTATTTGTAACGGATGATTATTAGAGATTCACAATTTATCTGGTCCAGTCCTATGTAATCTCATTATATAAAGTACCTCCAATCCAATGTCTCTACATTAATAGCCCGAATAATGATTATTTTATTCTAAATGAGATTGGACCGTACTTGTAATATTGAATTAAAGATCCCAACGTTTAATTAACTATTACGGACTATTTAGATTATTATCTACAAATTTTATCCCTAAGCATATAACACTTATATGCTAAATTTATAGTCACATAAATAATCAAGGAATTTTCTTTATGTTTATAAATGTATTCATAACACATATAAGCAACTAAAATAATTATAAATATCACTTTATTTATTTATTATCAATATGTACAATGTCATAGCTTTTAGGGCATCAAACCCAACAATCTCCCACTTACCCTAAAGCAAGTGAAACATGTCTCTAAGACCTAAGCCTTCCAAGTGTCCCTCGAAGCTTTTTGCAGATAATTTCTTGGTGAAAGGGTCGGCAAGGTTGTTATCCGACGCTACTTCATAACTTCCACATCGCCTCGATGTACTATCTCTCTAATCAAATGATATTTTTGCTCTATATGCTTTCCTCTTTTGTGGCTTCTAAGTTCTCTAGAATTTGCCATTGCACCACTATTATCACAATACAGTGTGAGTGGTTTATCCATGCCTAGAATGACTTCTAGATCATTTAAGAACTTACGGAGCCAAACAGCTTCTTTAGTTGCTTTACAAGCAGCCACATATTCAGCTTCCATAGTTGAATCAGCAATACATGATTGTTTAGTGCTTCTCCAAACTATGGCTCCACCATCAAAAGTAAACACTGATCCAGACGTAGATTTACGTGTGTCTTTGTCTAATTAAAAATCAAAAATAGTGTATCCAATGGGAATCAAATTCTCATCGGAATATACCAGCATATAGTTTCTCATTCTCCTGAGATACTTGAGAATATGTTTAACCACTACCCAATAATCTAATCCTAGGTTGGATTGATACCGACTGACTATACCCACTGCATAGCAAATTTCAGGTCTTGTACACAACATGGCGTATATTTGACTTCCCACTGCAGATGGATAGGGTACTCGTCTCATGTATTCTTCCTCTTGAGGTGTCTTAGGACACTGCTCTTTTGAAAGATAAACTCCATGACGTGTAGGTAAATTACCTTTCTTGGAGTTTTGTATCAAAAATCTGATAAGCACCTTATCAATATACAATGCCTGAGACAACGCCAACAGTTTGTTCTTGTGATTTCTTATGAGTTGGATTCCAAGAACATAACTTGCTTCTCCTAAATATTTCATTTGGAATTAGTTGGCAAGCCATTTCTTTACATTAGATAATACGCCTACATCATTCCCAATGAGTAGGATATCATTTACATAAAGAACTAAAAAGACCACCTTCTTATCTTTGATGTACTTGTATACACAAGGTTCATCAATAGGTTGATCAAAACCATAAGACTTGATCACCTCGTCAAATCTTAAGTTCCAAGATCTTGAAGCTTGCTTGAGTCCATAGATGGACCTCTACAACTTGCAAACTTTTTGCTATTGACCTTTGACTACAAACACTTCTGGTTGCACCTCAAGATAGCCATTCAACAAGACAGTCTTGACATCCATTTGCCATATCTTATAATCAAGACAAGCAGCAATGGATAAAAGAATTTGAATGGATTTAAGCATAGCTACAGGCAAGAAAGTTTCTTCATAGTCAACTCCCACCTTTTGGGTATAATCATTTGCTGTAAGCCTAGCTTTGAAAGTCTCAACTTTCTCATCCACTCCACTTTTCTTCTTGTAGATCCACTTGCACCCTATGGGTTTTATCCCTTCAGGTAGGTCTACAAGTTCTCAGACTAAATCGGAGTACATGGACTCTATTTCAAGGTTCATAGCCTCCAGTCATTTCTCCTTCTCAGAATCTTCCATTACATCATGATATGTCAATGGATCATCCTCACCATTATTAGAGATAGCAACATGTGCTTCTCCAATTTCCCTGTAGCGAGCAGGTGGTCTCACAACCCTCTCACTATATCGAAGTGGTATGACATTCTGATATGGAGATGTGGTGTCCTCGTTTTGTACTTCGACAACGATTGTCGATTGCAGTCTGATTTGATTAGAAAGTAACTCTTCAAGTACAACTTTGCTACAAGGTTTATAGTTTGTCATATAATCATTTTCGAGAAAAGTGGCATTTGTCGATACAAATACATTCTTTTCTTGTGGACTATAAAACAAGCCTCCCCTCGTTCTCTTTGGTTGTCCCACAAACAAGCATACTTCAAAATGTGGTTCTAGCTTCCCGGTCTATCTTTTCAGCACATGTGCTGGACACCCCCATATACGGATATGTCGCACCTAGGTTTGCGACCATTCCATAACTTTAAAGTTGTTTTTGGAATAGACTTAGATGGAACTATGTTTAAAAGATATACTACAGTTTGTCATGCATATCCCTAAAATGAAGTAGGTAATGATGACTAGTTGAGCATGGATCTCACCATATCAAGCAACGTCCGATTTCTTCTCTCTGCAACACCATTTTGTTGTGGCGTTTTAGGTGTGGCGAGTTGTGATAGAATACCATGTTCTATCATATAGTCCATGAATTCAGTATCAAAGTATTCCCCTCCTCAATCATATTGAAGAGTCTTCACCGTCTTTCCTAATTGCTTTTCAGCTTCTGCTTGGAATTCTTTGAACTTTCCAAAAGTTTCAAGTGTCCTTTGCATTAGGTACATGTATCTATACCTCGAATAATCGTCAATAAATATGATGAAATATTTATAACCACCACGTGCTTGTACATTCAATGGACCACAGACGTCCGAATGTATTAGCTCAAGTGGTTCCTTGGCCCTTTCACCTTTTGCAGAGAAAGGCCTTTTAGTCATTTTACCTTCAAGACAAGATTCACAAACTAGTAGAGAGCTAACTTTTTGTTCTTTTAAAGGATTGTCCTTTACTAGTCTGTTAATTTTGTCAAAGTTAACATGACCTAATCTAAGGTGCCATAGGTATGTTTCATTATCAGAAGAAATCTTTTGCTTCTTAGGCTTTGGTTGTTCAACTTTGAACATTTCGGTATTGAGTAGTGATTTTTCGTTGGGCCTTAAAGTGTAAAGCCCATTTTCCAAATGCGTAGAACAAATATCCAAACCATTTCTAGAAATATTAACATAATTATTATTAAAAGAAACATTAAACATTTGTTCAAACAACCTAGAAACAGTAATCAAATTTCTACAAAAACTAGGAATGGAATATACAATGTCTAAAATTGAAAACATATTTCTAAAATAAAGTTTAACAACTCCCATTGCTCTTGTCGAAACAACCTCTCATGTTCCCACTCTCATCATTTTTTCCCTGTCGGCAAGCTCTCTTGAAGAACTGAGCATCTACAAAGAAGAACAAATGGCCTTGAACCAATTATCCAAGGTGAAGTATCATCTTCAACTAAACAAGCTTCTAAAATGAGTAAATCTAATTTATCATTGTTCTTCTTTTCTTTGAGCTCCTGAAGATACTTCTTGTAGTTTTTCTTCCAATGCCCAACTTGTTAGACATGTACACCCTAAGGAGTAAAAATGTAATAAGTTTTTGGAGACATTTTTATCAATAAAGAATTTATTTATTGCTTATATACCAAATCTTGTCCTCTTTATGTTCATATTTATTGAATGTATGTTAAGCAAACAATAGTCTGAGACTATCGTTCTAAATCTTAAGAATTGGGCATATGATGGACAGATTATGCGAAAGACACAATTCTTGAGGTGATGGTCTAAATCATAAGATCCGCAATCGAGGGAATAAAGTTGGGTGCTTTATTCATGTAAAGATTGTTATGTTGTCTATATCACTATTGGGAAATGGTTTGTCTTGACCATCGAAGATGGACTCCGTGAATAGAAACATTGGCATGTTGTCATAAGTGACGATATGTTAGATCGAGACATAAAGTGAATTGATTTGGATTAATAATTCTGTCTCAACAAATCGATTCACTTTAGACAATCATTTGTATTGTATCTTAATCCTAAGATGAATAGTGGGCCCGTTGTTTTGACTTGTGTCTTTTGATGGGCCAAAGGGTGACACCCACATCTTAATGTGGTATGTATGTCGTGTTAGATATGTGTGCCCTAAGGAGTAAAAATGTAATACGTTTTTGGAGACATTTTTATCAATAAAGAATTTATTCATTTACATATACCAAATATTGTCATCTTTATGTTCATATTTGTTAAATGTATGTTAAGCAAACAGTAGTCTGAGACTGTCAATCTAAACTTTTAAGAATTGGGCATATGATAGACTGATTATGCGCAAGACACAAATCTTAAAGGTGACAGCCTAAAACATATGATCCACAATCGAGGGAATAAAGTTGGGCGCTTTATTCATGCAAAGATTGTTATGTTGTCTATATCCCTATTGGGAGATGGTTTGTCTTAACCATCGGAGTTGGACTCCGCGAATTGAAACATTGGCACGTTGTCATAGGTGACGATATGTTGGATTGGGACACAAAGTGAATTGATTTGGATTAATAATTCTGTCTGGCAAATCGATTCACTTTAGACAATCATTTGTATTGTATCTTAATCCTGAGATGGATAGTGGGCCCGTTGTCTCGACTTGTATCTTTTGATGTACCAAAGGGTGACTCCCACATCACGTTAGAGGCATGACTCTTGATAGCGTAGACTTGTTATTCATAGATATGAAATCCATAGCTCCTCTTTATGAGTAATGATATCCTCTTATATGCGTTATCCTATAATTGAAAAACTGGAGCGCTCAACCATTTCGATACATAGGTGTAACCGAATGGTATACTATCTTTGGATGGTAAGTTTTATAATAGTGAGATAATGGGACGTAAGATAAAAATAATCGGGAAGGTAAGACAAAACTTATCCTTAAGCTGATTATGGATTATCATACTGGGGATACGATACACTATGATATGTCATAGAGACTTAGCTATACGGGCTTTGTAATTCTATAAAGTTCGAGAGTGTAGCTCCAAGCTTTTAGTGGAGTAGCGTTGGAGTTGATAATTATGAAATGTATATCTGGGATATTGGGTTTCATAATTATCGAGTGCTTGAACTTTATAGGTCCATTTTGGTCCCCTTTGCTAGCTCACAAAATCCTGTAACGATACGATGTGTTTTTTTAATAATTGGTGACTTCTGTTAGATTTATCGGATTGGTTTAAAATTTGAAAGAATCAAATAATTCATGTCTGTTTATTGGTTGAATTAATTTTGTAATAAAATTAATTTAAGATAAAGTTGTTGAATTATTGGGATTTGATAATTCTTGTCTGTTTATCGGTTGATTTAATTAGATAAGTTAAATCAAGATAAACTTATAGAATTATTGTGAATTGATTTATTTTCTTAGAGATTATCTTGATAAAGTTTGTTTTGATTAGATAACTTCTGTATTGGGTTATTTGAATCAAAACTGAGACTTTATCCTATAGAATCTCAGGTGGAAAATAAAAGATTCATGGAGATATTTACACGACAGTTTGGCCTACCGATCTACGTGTTTGGTCTACCGATGGGGCCTGTTCGGCCTGTCGATCAGGCTGTTCGGCTTGCCGATCAGCGAGAGATAAGATTACACGTTTTCACGCAGATCTTATCAGATATTGATCTGAACTTGATTCTGTTTCGAGTTTTTGAGACCTAATCTGATAAGGACTAACCCCAGGACCAATCGCTATATAAAGGGAGTAAGTCTCATGAGTTACTCAGATCAATTGAGAGATTAAGAGTGATACTCTTCTAGTGAGCATCTAAAAACTCCCTAAGAGCTTTTGTTCACAAATCACAGACACTAGCTTTGGGTTCTCTCAATTGGTTGGAAGGAGAGTCACTAGTGAAAGAGGTATACGTGTGAGCCCACAGTCATTCCGATCATGGATAGAGAATAGCAAAGAAGACCAGTTGGTTGAGGCTCTTCTGGAGTGTTACTTCTCTTCACGGGTTGAGGAGGTTCTTCGGCACACAAAGGTTAGTAAGATCTGTTTAATTTATACATATAGCATGACAAACTTGTTTTTTGGAAAAATACTCTGATGTTTAAAATTTTTAAAATTCCCGCTATGCACTTGATGAGACTGTAAAAGTGTACATTTTCTAAGGCTTAAATCATTTATTTATGCTTTTATTTCTCATTAAATCCTCTAATTAATAGCAATTTTGTATTAATAAGTATTTTTGTGTCTTAGTGTGTAAATATGTTTAAAAATGTGTTTTTAGTGTGTTTTTATAATAGAATTGTTAGTAATTTTTAGAGTCATTTTGGTGTGTTAATAAGTGTATAGTTTGTAAATTGTCAAAACTGTAAAAGTAATACGGATATTTTATTTTGAGTTTGAGAGTGTTTGATAGTGTGTTTTAAGTTCGTAAATATGTCTTATTATATTTTTAGTAATTTCTAAAAATATTTCCAAGTCATGAAAATTATATCTATGTCAAACCATAAGAGACTGGAAATTTTAAGAGTTTTTATTTATTTTTGTGTGTTTTAATGTAAAATAAATATTTTTAATATTTTTGTAAATATTATGTTTGTAAAATAATTAATATTAGTGTGTTTGTGATTTTTAGATTTGAAATCTGGAGGAAAAATGGAGCAAAACGATATCAAAATGGATAAAATCGGATATCAAATGCATCAAGAAGATAAACAAAATTCGAATTTGAAATTAATGGGACACGTGGCAATTTTTTTGCCCTTGGATGAGCTGCCTAAACAATCTCAACCGTCCAGAGAAGGGACGTGTGTCAAAACGTCATCCATTGCGTCAACCGATTGCAGTAGTGCGGTCCACGTGTCGTTATGCGACTGGCGCGTGTGTCACACGAGCCTGACAAAGCCGCAGGCAAGTCAGAGAGCATCTCGGGATGTGTCTGATCACGTGCGGTCATCTTCACATGTAACCGTTCTCTCGGCCATTGGATTGGATTACCAAGACTGATCCGATGGTCTTCTCTCTTGGCCACTCGGCCCCACCTGGACCCATTTTCGCGCTTGTATCCAGACCGTTGGATCACGCCTTCAACAGACCAGATCGTCCCATAGCCGTGCCCCTAGCTGCCGAGAGGCACAGAATCTCAGCGAGATTCTCACGCATTGAAGAAGGGTCAGCGCGAAGAAGAAAAGGAGGAGAAAAAGGATAAATTTGATCCGAAGTTGTCAACTTTCAACAGGGAAAAATAATAATTACATACCGCAAATAGTAACTCTCAATGCCTATAAATACTGAGGCATTTGCCTCAGTTGAATCATCCCCTTCGGGCCTTTGGCCCTCTTTTCCCCTTCCTTTCCTTACTGTTGAGTTAGACTCAGCAGTATCTTCTTAGGTAATAAATAATAATAAAATAATGCTTAAATTAGAGTAGAGTGTCTGGTGAGGCAGAGAGATGATCTTGTATGCATAGTATCTTGGTATGGATTTTAACTCTATATCTATGTGGTAATGTTTATATTTTTGTGGAATAAATTATATCTTTATGTTTCCAATAGTTATTATTACTGTTGTTATGCTGCCAATTTTTACATAAACTTAGTCATGCTTTCTTTATGTAATTTAATTGTGTTGCATAGTTAATATTAATAATAACGAAATAATGCTTAATTTTATGTAATATCTTTTACTGTAGTATGACTTGTTATATTGTCGATTCTAGATATTTTATAAGATGAAATGCTGCCGGAGTTAATGTAAAAATTTATTCCACTAAAATATATTAATTTTGATTTGTTATTATCTTCTCTATCATATAGTTATGTTAATTATAATTGAGTGATAGCTGTTATAATTTTCATAATTAGTGCACCAATAATTATTTTGCTAGTTCTTATAGGAAGACCCTTACTGCATTATGGTTTGCTATATTGTCGATTTAGGTTGACCTATATAATTAGTAAAATGTGCTTGCAATTAATGAGATAAGATATAATAAATCAAATACTTTAGATAATTATTAATTAGAGTTAAAATTCTATATGAGTTGCAAAACATACAAGAGATTCTCCAAGCTTCACTGTTTTAATTTCATTTCTTTTGAATTAAAATTTTGGATAAAAACCACAAAAATATTTCTTTCATTTTAAACGTAGCTCTGAAAAAAAGTGCTTGTCTTTTTTACCGTTTATTTTTATCAATTTGCCGAGGTACAAATTTTCATCTCACAGTGGATACGACAACTTTTCTATATTACATATGTCCGTCGTTCAAAGAAGAAACATATTTTGGGCGTGACCATCAGCACTTTACATTGTTTTTTCAATAATTGGTATCAGAGCCATAGGTTCTTACATAAATTTACAAGTTTGTGATCATACTATATGTATAAATTTTGTGATCTTAATCTCTCTTATGCTTGAATTTAATTTTATATAGAGTTGGCACTCTAGGTTTCTATATAATTATATGTTGTCATGGATTATGTGGTGAATGTTCATTAATTAATTATGATTAATTAAATTATTATTTAATTAATTTTTAATTAATTAATTTATGCCGGTTATGGTTCCTTAGAGGTTAGAATGTGTATCTAGGTTTTTCATATAATTAGATGGCGAACTATCATCTCCGTCTTAAAATTGTTATTTAATTTTAAAATTGTGAGAATTTTGTAATTAAATAATTATTTAAAAAAGACGGATCTAGAAGACGGATCTAGAAGGCAGATCTAGAAGATGCATGATGGCGTACCCAAGTATTTCCCGAGTCTCTAATTTTATATTTTTGAATTGTTGAAAATAAAATTGATGAATTGCATTAAAATTGTATTTTCTGGAATGGAGATTTCCGCTTGGTCGGCATGCCAAACATCACAGTTTGGCAGGCCGATGGTCACAGATCGGTAGGCCGGACGTGTGGTTCGGCAAGCCGTCAGTGGGGCAGAAATCGGCTGGCTCTGCTGGCATGCCAAACTTTCAATTCGGCATGCCAAACTTTCATGGGTCGGCAGGACGATGAAGCATGATCTGCCTGCCGACCGAGAGCTGCAAAATTTCTAGAAAAGGTGCAATTTTTGCAGTGTAGTTTTAATTTTATTTTTGAGACGATTCTGAGAAACATTAAATTTGGATATGACTAGAAATATGAAGTATTTGATTCATACGGGATTGAAGGATTGAAGGCTTGAAGATGGGAATTACATGAAGAAGGATACAACTTGAGGATTCAAGGATGAAGAATCGATATATGTCTCGATTATTCTCTTGTAACCTTAGTTTTCTATTCTCTAGGGTGGAACCATAATATTACGGTTATTATTATTTTGCTTGTAGCTTTGCTTGATTGCTTTGCTTGTCTGCATTATAATATGATTTGCCATGTATATTGATAACATGTCATATAGAATAGGAAGTGCCGCTCATATTAAAATTTGTTCATGCATAATTTTAAAATAAAACCTTGATTTCAAAAGATTGAGTAGGAGAAGGTTTTCGAAGAGAGAACCTAAGGCCTCCATCGTTGGTCCATAGGAAGAACATGGTGGTCTCGACCCCTAGAAAGGGATTTCTATCATGTACCAGATTGGATCTCTGAGAAGATAAAGTATTTTAGCATGATTTATGGTTGCACACCCCTAGGTGGTGATTATAAACCATGGATAAAATATTGAAACGATGGTTATACACTCACGTTAATTTTATTATTAACCTCCCCTAGGAGCTTTATTAAAAAAATTAATGGCCAATGAAACGATTATTAATATATGCTGGATCATACGGGTCCTGGATGGCATATATTAATCAGGAGGGGAATCCGTGTTCCTGATTGAATTTGGCATGACTCCCCTAGGAGCTTGTTAAATTCTGAGCTGGGAATTATCGTTGTAAGGTTGTGATATTTTCAAGGTTTTGACACATAAACACATTTGTTTTTTTTTCCATGATTGTGTTATCTTACTAAATTATTATGATATGTTTGCTTATGTTTGGTATATGATTCTTTATTGTAGATTAAAAATGTCTAAAAATGCTTTGTCATTGATACTTGACAAAAACCAATTAACCGGTGAGAATTATAATGATTGAAAACGAAACCTGGATATCGTCCTGTCCTTTGAGAAACTGAAATATGTACTGACAACCCCTTGTCCTCTCAAGCCTACGAGAGACTCATCTAATGAGCAATTCCAAGCGTATGACCACTGGAAAGATGCTAATGATCAGGCCCGCTGCTATGTTATGGCTAGCATGAATAATGTGCTGCAGGCTCAACATCAAGATTATGAGACTGCAAAGCAGATCTTGGATAATCTTGAGGATATGTTTGGAGGCCAGGCCATAACAAAGCGGCAAGGGGCGCTTCAGAAACTCTTAAACTATAGACAAAGGCTGGGGGCATCCGTAAAGGAGCACATGATATTGGTCATGGGTTACCTCGCTTACGCTCAAACCAATGGAGCCGACATCGATGCTGAAACTCAGATGACTATGGTCTTTGAGACTTTGTCTAAGGAATTTATTCTGTTTAGAGCTACATTTAATTTAAGCAATAGACAGGATATGACCATGACAGAACTGATGAAACAGTTGCAAGAGTTTGAACTGCTGATCAGAGAGTCTCCTGCGGGTGGTGAGGCCAACATGGTAGCTGCTTCTAGTTCCAACCCTAACTCTGGGAATGGAAAGAAGCAACGGGTCTAGAATGGGAAGTCTTCTGTTCTTGCTAATACCAAGAACAAGAAGAAGAAGAAGAAGAAGAATCCAAAGAAGCTTAAGTGCTTCTTCTGTGGAAAGGTCGGGCATATAAAGAAGCATTGTAAGGACTTCCTTTCCAAAGGAGCAAGGTGTGATCTTCTGTATTTAGAAACTTGTTTGGTTAAGGAATCCAGTGACATTTGGGTCATAGATTCTGGTGCAACTAATCATGTTTGTGTTTCTCTACAGGGGTTCAAAGAAATGAGAAGTCTGCTGCATGAAGACTTCACGCTTCGGATGGGTGATGGATCCTTGGTCTCAGTGGAAGTAGTGGGAGACGTCCATCTTTACTTTGATAACTATAGGAATTTATTTTTGCAAGATTGTTTTTATGTTCCTAAATTTAAAAGGAATTTAATTTCTGTATCTTGTTTCTTTAAAGACTCCTACGTGGTATCTTTTAATGAAAAAGTGGTGATTCGTAAAAACAAATCTTTTATCTGTTCTGGATGGATGCAAAATAATCCATATTTTATCAAACCTAAGATGGACCTATTGCTTAATGTTGAGATGAATGATAATAACTCTAAAAGGACTAAAAACTTCTCACTCTAATAAGACTTATCTTTGGCATTTGCGCCTTGGTCACATTAACCTGAATAGGATTCAAAGGTTGGTAAGGGATGGACCTTTAAGACACTTAAAGGTGGAATCTATACCTCAATGTGAATCTTGTTTGGAGGGTAAAATGACCAAAAGACCATACGGATCTAAAGGCAATAGGGCCGAAGGGGTTCTAGAACTTATGCATAGTGATGTTTACGGATCGATGAATATCCGGGCACGATGAGGGTATGAGTACTTCGTCACTTTTATTGACGATTACTCAAGATATGGGTATGTGTGCCTGATGCACCACAAAAGCAAAACTTTTTTCAAGTTCAGGGAGTTTTGGGCTGAAGTGGAAAAGCAATTGGGTAGACCCATAAAGGCACTTTGATCCGGTTGAGGTGGAGAATACCTTTCTGATGAGTTATTGGGACACTTGTTAGAGAATGGGATTTTATCCCATTTGACTGCGTCGAGCACTCCGCAACAGAATGGCATAGCGGAGAAAAGAAATAGGACTTTGTTGGACATGGTTAGGGCCATGATGAGTTATTCATCATTACCTTTATCCTTTTGGGGATATGCACTACAAACTACATGTTATCTTTTGAACAATGTGCCTTCAAATTCGGTCCCTAAAACTCCTCACGAGTTGTGGACAAGAAGGAAGACATCCTTAAACCATATTCGTAAATGAGGATGTCCAGCTCATGTCTTGTTTAAGGATCCGAATAAGTTGAAAGCATGTTCAAAAGTTTGCGTGTTTGTAGGATATCCAAAAGGGACTAAAGGGGGTTATTTTTATAACCCGAAGGAAAATAAAGTCGTAGTTTCTACTAATGCAACTTTCCTTGAGGAGAGTTACATGGACTGACTTTAAACCTCGAAGCAAAGTGGTGCATGAGGAGTTAAGGAGTGATCAAATCACTGGAGGTTCCGAATGAAACCGTTCCGATCAATGTAGAAAAACCAAACAAACTTGAACAACAATCTCAGGGGCTTCAGCGTAGTGGGAGGATCGGGCGTCAACCTGAGAGGTATATGCTCAATGGTGAGGTCTTCTTGGCTGAATCGGATGAACATGATAGGGATCCTTATACTTACGTAGAAGCTATGGAGGATGTTGATTCAAAACTCTGGACAGAGGCAATGAACATAGAGATGAAGTCTATGGAGACTAATCTGGTCTGGGAGCTTGTGGATCTTCCCAAAGGGGTAAAACCCATAGGGTGTAAGTGGATCTACAAGAGGAAAAGAGGAGTGGATGGAAAGGTCGAAACCTTTAAGGCTAGACTGGTAGCTAAGGGTTATACGCAAAAGGAAGGAGTCGATTATGAGGAAACCTTTTCGCCTGTAGCCATGCTTAAGTCCATCCGGATTCTCTTATCCATAGCAGCCGCTCTCGACTACGAGATTTGGCAGATGGATATCAAGACGGCTTTTCTAAATGGCTATCTTGATGAGTCCATTTATATGGAACAGCCAGACGGGTTCAAGGTCACGGGTCAAGAGGGTAAGGTTTGTAAGCTGCTAAAGTCAATTTATGGACTTAAGCAGGCTTCTCGTTCTTGGAACATAAGATTTGATCAGGTGATCATGACTTATGGGTTCTCACAAAATGTGGATGAACCATGTGTTTACAAACACATTAAGGATGGGAAGGTGGTTTTTCTACTGCTCTATGTAGATGACATTCTACTAATTGGCAATGACGTTGAGGCGTTGTCATCGGTCAAATTATGGTTGCCCAAGCAGTTTGACAAGAAGGACTTGGGTGAGGCTAATTTTGTTCTCGGTGTCCAGATCTTTCGGGATAGGAAGAACAAAATGATAGCTTTGTCACAGGCTGGTTACATAGATAAAATTCTCAGGTGGTTTGCAATACAGGATTCCAAGAAAGGTGGGCAACCATCTAGGTCTGGAATTACTCTTTCTAAGAAAGACACCCCAAAGTCTTATGAAGAAAGAGAATAGATGAAGAATGTGCCTTATGCTTCGGCAGTGGGTAGTCTCATGTATGTCATGCTTTGCACACGACCGGATATAAGTTATGCGGTCGGGATTGTAAGTCGATTTCAGGCGGATCCAGGACCGAACCACTGGGTTGCGGTAAAGCATATTTTCAAGTACCTAAGAAGGACTCGAGGGTATATGCTTGTATATTCGGGTGAGGATCTGACTTCTCTAGGATATACTGACTCGGATTTTCAATCTTGTTTGGATTCTAGGAAATTGACTTCAGGGTTTGTGTTTACTCTGGGCGGCGGTGCCATCAGTTGGAGAAGTGCGAAGCAAGATTGCACTTTGGATTCAACGATGGAGGCCGAGTATGTGGCAGCTAGTGATGCTTCAAAAGAAGCAGTGTGGCTCCTGCAAGTTCCTTGGGTATCTTGAGGTAGTTCCTGGTATGGATATGGCAGTATCACTGTACTGTGATAACAGTGTGGCGGTAGCTAATACTAAGGAACCAAGATTTCACAAGAAGAGTAAGCATATTGATCAGAAGTACCATGTGATAAAAGACTTCGTTGAGGGCGGGCATGTCACGGTGTGCAACATCACGTCAGAGGACAATTTAGCTAATCCATTTACAAAGACACTTACTGGGAGAGTCTTCGAGAGGCATGTGGAAGCTATGGGGATGCGAGATTTGTTATATTTACTCACTTAGTGCAAGTGGGAGATTGTTAGATATGTATGCCCTAAGGAGTTAAAATGTAATATGTTTTTGGAGACATTTTTATCAATAAAGAATTCATTCATTTACATATATCAAATCTTGTCCTCTTTACGTTCATATTTGTTGAATGTATGTTAAGCAAACTGTAGTCTGAGACGGTCAATCTAAACCTTTAAGAATTTGGCATATGATAGACTGATTATGCGCAAGACACGATTCTTAAAGGTGACGGTCTAAAACGTATGATCCGCAATCGAGGGAATAAAGTTAGACGCTTTATTCATGTAAAGATTGTTATGTTGTCTATATCCCTATTGGGAGATGGTTTGTCTTAACCATCGGAGTTGGACTCCGTGAGTAGAAACATTAGCACATTGTCATAGGTGATGATATGTTGGATCAAGACACAAAGTGAATTGATTTGGATTAATAATTTCATCTTGGCAAATCGATTCACTTGAGACAATCATTTGTATTGTATCTTAATACTGAGATGGATAATGGGTCCGTTGTCTCGACTTGTGTCTTTTGATGTACCAAAGGGTGACTCCAACATCTCAATAGTGGTATGCATGCCGGTACGTTGGAGGCATGACTCTTGATAGCGTAGACTTGTTATTCATCGATATGGAATCCATAGCTCCTCTTTAGGAGTAATGATATCCTTTTATATGCGTTATCCTATAATTGAAAAATTGGAGCGCTCAACCATTTGGATACATAGGAGTAACAGAATGGTATACTATCTTTGGATGGTAAGTTTTCTAATAGTAAGATAATGGAACGTAAGATAAAAATAATCGGGAAGGTAAGACAGAACTTGTCCTTAAGCCGATTATGGATTATCATATAGGGATACGATACACTATGATATGTCATGGAGACTTAGCTATACGGGCTTCGTAATTCTATAAAGTTTGAGAGTGCAGCTCCAAGCATTTAGTGGAGTAGCGTTGGAGTTGATAATTATGAAATGTATATCTAGGATATTGGGTTTCATAATTATCAAGAGCTTGAACTTTATGTTGGAAACACGGTGCGCAGTGGAATTTTTAAAAATTTTCATCAGAGTAATTTCCAAAACACAAGTTTGACATGTTATATGTATAAATTAGATAGATCTTACTAACCTTTGTGTGAAGAACCTCCCAGCCTGTGAAGAGAAGTAACGTTCCAGAAGAGCCTCAACCAACTGGTCTTCTTTGCTATTCTCTATCCACAACCGGAGTGAGTGTGGGCTCACACATTCAGCTCTTCCACTGATGACTCTCCTTCCAACCAAGAGAGAGAACCCAAAGCTAGTGTTCGTGATTTGTGAACAAAAGCACTCAGGGAGATTTTTAGATGCTCACTAGAAGAGTATCAATCTTGATCTCTCAATTGATCTGAGTAAATCATGAGACTCACTCCCTTTTTATAGCCATTGGTCCTGGGGTCTGTCCTTATCAGATTAGGTCTCAAAAACTTGAAACAGAATCATGTTCGAATCAATATCTAATAAGATCCACGTGAAAATGCGTAATCTTATCTCCCGCTGATCGGCAGGCCGAACAGGCCCATTCGGACAGGCCGACCACGTCATTCGACAGGCCGAACTCCCGAGAAAAATCTTCCGCGAATCTTTTATTTTCCACCCGAGATTCTAAAGGATAACGTCTCAATTTTGATTCAAATAACCCAATAGAGAAGATATCTGATCAAAACAAACTTTATCAAGATAATCTCTGAGAAAATAAATCAATTCACAATAATTCTACAAGTGTATCTTGATCTAATTTATCCAAAATTAAATCAACCGATAAACAGACAAGAATTATCTGATCCAATAATTCAACAAGTTTATCTTAAATTAATTTTATTACAAAATTAATTCAACCAATAAACAGACATGAATTATTTGATTCTTATAAATTTTAAACCAATCCGATAAATCCGACATAAGTCACCAATTATTGGAAATGCATGCCGTGTCGTAACAGGATTTTGTGAGCTAGCAAAGGGGACCAAAATGGACCTATAAAGTTCAAGCTCATGATAATTATGAAACCCAATATCCCACATATACATTTCACAATTATCAACTCCAACGCTACTCCACTAAAAGCTTGGAGTTGCACTCTCGAACTTTATAGAATTACGAAGCTTGTGTAGCTAAGTCTCCATGACATATCAAAGTGTATCGTATCCCATATGATAATCTATAATCGGCTTAAGGACAAGTTTTGTCTTACCTTCCCAATTATTTTTATCTTACGTTCCATTGTCTCACCATTAGAGAACTTACCATCCAAAGATAGTATACCATTCGGTTACACCTATGCATCCAAATGGTTGAGCGCACCAGTTTTCCAATTATAGGACAACACATATAAGAGGATATCATTACTCCTAAAGAGGAGCTATGGATTCCATATCTATGAATAACAAGTCTACGACATCAAGAGTCATGCCTCCAATGTACCGGCATGCGTACCACTATTGAGATGTGGGAGTCAGCCATTGGCACATCAAAAGACACAAGTCGAGACAACGGGCCCACTATTCATCTCAGGATTAAGATACAATACAAGTGATTGTCTAAAGTGAATCGATTTGCTAAGACAGAATTTTTAATCTAAATCAATTCACTTTATGTCCCGATCCAACACATCGTCACCTATGACAACGCGCCAACGTTTCTATTCACGGAGTCCAACTCCGATGGTCAAGACAAACCATCTCCCAAAAAGGATATAGACAACCTAACAATCTTTACATGAACAAAGTGCCAAACTTTATTCCCTCGATTGTGGATCATATGTTTTAGACCGTCACTTTAAGAATTGTGTCTTCTGCATAATCAGTCCATCATATGCCCAATTCTTAAGGTTTAGACTAACAGTCGTAGACTACTGTTTGCTTATCATACATTCAACAAACATGAACGTAAAGAGGACAAGATTTGGTATATAAAAGAATAAATTCTTTATTGATAAAAAATGTCTCCAAAAACATATTACATTTTTACTCCTTAGGGCATACATGTCTAACAATCCAACACTTGCACTAAGTGAGTAAATGCAGCAAATTTCGCATCCCCATAGCTTCCACATGCCTCTCGAAGACTCTCCCTGTAAGTGTCTTCGTAAATGGATCAGCTAAATTATTCTCTGATGCGATCTTGCACACCGTGGCATGCCCGCCCTCAACGAAGTCCTTTATCACATGATATTTTCGATCAATATGCTTACTCTTGTTGTAAAATCTTGGTTCCTTAGCATTAGCTACCGCCGCAATGTTATCACAGTACAGCGATACCGCTTTATCCATACCAGGAACTACTTCAAGATCCCCAAGGAACTTACAGAGCCACACAGCTTCTTTCGAAGCATCACTAGCCGCCACATACTCGGCCTCCATCGTTGAATCCAGAGTGCAATCTTGCTTCGCACTTCTCCAACTGATGGCACTGTCGCCTAGAGTAAACACAAACCCCGAAGTTGATTTCCTAGAATCCAGACAGGATTGACAATCCAAATTAGTGTATCCTAGAGGAGTTAAGTCCTCACCTGAATACACAAGCATATACCCTCGAGTCCTTCTCAGGTACTTGAAAATATGCTTTACCGCAACCCAATGGTTCGGTCCTAGATTCGCCTAAAATCGACTCACAATCCCGAACGCATAGCTAATATCCGATAGTGTGCAAAGCATGGCATACATGAGACTACCCACTGCCGAAGCATAAGGCACCTTATTCATGTATTCTCTTTCTTCATACGACTTTGGAGAGTCTTTCATAGAGAGAGTAATTCCAGACCTAGAAGGTTGCCCACCTTTCTTGGAATCCTGCATTGCAAACCTCCTGAGAATTTTATCTATGTAGCCTGACCTGTGACAAAGCTATCATTTTGTTCTTCCTATCACGAAAGATCTGGATACTGAGAACAAAATTAGCCTCACCCAAGTCCTT
The DNA here is from genome assembly GCA_025403435.1 of Artocarpus heterophyllus. Taxonomy (NCBI): domain Eukaryota; kingdom Viridiplantae; phylum Streptophyta; class Magnoliopsida; order Rosales; family Moraceae; genus Artocarpus; species Artocarpus heterophyllus. The sequence continues at coordinate 25,078,815 of CM046353.1, forward strand.
TATGTCAAACTGCTTGGTCAACCATAATTTGACCGATCAATGCCCCAACGTCATTGCCAATTAGCAGAATGTCATCCACATAGAGCAGTAGAAAAATCACCTTCCTATCCTTAATGTGTTTGTAAACACATGGTTCATCCACATTTTGTGAGAACCCATAAGTCTTGATCACTTGATCAAATCATATGTTCCAAGAACGGGAAGCCTGCTTAAGTCCATAAATTGACTTCAACAGCTTACAGAACTTACCCTCTTGACCCGCGACCTTGAACCCGTCTGGTTGTTCCATATAAATGGACTCATCAAGATATCCATTCAAAAAAGCCGTCTTGACATCCATCTGTCAAATCTCATAGTCGAGAGCGGCAGCTATGGACAAGAGAATCCGGATGGACTTAAGCATGGCTACAGGCGAAAAGGTTTCCTTATAATCGATTCCTTCCTTTTGCGTATAACCCTTAGCTACCAGTCTAACCTTAAAGGTTTCGACCTTTCCATCCACTCCTCTTTTCCTCTTGTAAATCCACTTACACCCTATGGGTTTTACCCCTTCGGGAAGATCCACAAGCTCCTAGACCCGATTAGTCTCCATAGACTTCATCTCTATGTTCATGGCCTCTATCCAAAGTCTTGAATCAACATCCTCCATAGCTTCTGGGTAGTATAAGGATCCCTATCATGTTCATCCGGTTCAGCCAAAAAGACTTCCCCATTGAACATATACCTCTCATGTTGACGCTCGATCCTCCCACTACGCCGAAGCCCCTGAGATTGTTGCTCATGTTTGTTTGGTTTTTCTACACCGATCGGAATGGTTTTGTTTGGAACCTCCAGAGTGAAAGGATCACCCCTTAACTCCTCAAGCACCACTTTGCTTCGAGGTTTAAAGTCGTCCATGTAACTCTCCTCAAGGAAAGTTGCATTAGTTGAAACCGCGACTTTATTTTCCTTTGGGTTATAAAAATAACCCCCTTTAGTCCCTTTTGGATATCCTACAAACATGCAAACTTCCGAACGTGCTTCCAACTTATTTGGATCCTTAAACAAGGACATGAGCCGGACATCCCCATATGCAAATATGGTTTAAGGATGTCTTCCTTCTTGTCCACAACTCGTGAGGAGTTTTAGGGACCGATTTTGAAGGCACATTGTTCAAAAGATAACATGCGGTTTGTAGTGCATATCTCCAAAAGGATAAAGGTAATGATGAATAACTCATCATGGACCTAATCACGTCCAACAAAGTCCTATTCCTTCTCTTCGCTATGCCACTCTGCTGCGGAGTGCCCGGCACAGTCAAATGGGATAAAATCTCATTCTCTAACAAGTGTCCCAAGAACTCATCAAAAAGATATTCCCCACCTCGATCAGATCGAAGTGTCTTTATCGGTCTACCCAATTGCTTTTCCACTTCAGCCCGAAACTCCCTGAACTTATCATAAGTTTCGCTTTTGTGGTGCATCAGGTACACATACCCATATCTTGAGTAATCGTCAATAAAAGTGACGAAGTACTCATACCCTCCTCGTGCCCAGATGTTCATCGGTTCGCAAACATCACTATGCACAAGTTCTAGAACCCCTTTGGCCCTATTGCCCTTAGACCCGTATGGTCTTTTGGTCATTTTACCCTCTAAACAAGATTCACATTGAGGTATAGATTCCACCTTTAAGTGATTTAAAGGTCCATGCCTTACCAACCTTTGAATCCTATTCAGGTTAACATGGCCAAGGCGCAAATGCCAAAGATAAGTCTTATTAGAGTGAGAAGTTTTAAGTCTTTTTGAGTCATTATCATTTATCTCAGCATTAAGCAATAAGTCCATCTTAGGTTTGATAAAATATAGATTATTTTGCATCCATCCAGAACAGATAAAAGATTTGTTTTTACAAATCACCACTTTTTCATTAAAATATACCACATAGGAGTCTTTAAATAAAGAAGATACAGAATTTAAATTCCTTTTAAATTTAGGAACATAAAAACAATCTCGCAAAATTAAATTCCTATAATTATCAAAGTAAAGATGGACATTTCCCACTGCTTCTGCTGAGACCAAGGATCCATTGCCCATCCGAAGCGTTAAGTCTTCACGTAGTAGACTTCTCGTTTCTTTGAATCCCTGAAGAGAAACACAAACATGATTAGTTGCATCTAAATCTATGACCCAGATGTCACTGTATTCCTCAACTAAACAAGTTTCTAAATATAGAAGATCACACCTACCTCCCTTGGAAAGGAAGTCCTTGCAATGCTTCTTTATATGCCCTGACCTTACCAAAGAAGAAGCACTTAAGCTTCTTTGGGTTCTTCTTCTTCTTCTTCTTGTTCTTGGTAGCAGCAGGAATAGAAGACTTCCCGTTCTTGGCCTGTTGGTTCTTTCTATTCCTAGAGTTAGGATTGGAACCAGAAGCAGCTACCATGTTTGCCTCACCACCAGCAGGAGACTCCCTGATCAGCAGTTCGAACTCCCATAACTGTTTCATCAGTTCTGTCAAGGTCATATCCCGTCTATTACTTAAATTAAAAGTAGCTCTAAACGGAATAAATTCCTTAGACAGAGTCTCAAAGACCATAGTCATCTGAGTTTCAGCATCGATGTCAGCTCCATTGGTTTGAGCCTCAGCGAGGTAACCCATGACCAACATCATGTGCTCTTTTACAGATGTCTATGGTCTCTGTCTATTGTTTAAGAGTTTTCGAAGCACCCCTTGCAGCTTTGTTATGGCCTGGCCTCCGAACATATCTTCAAGATTATCCAAGATCTGCTTCGCAGTCTCATAATCCTGATGTTGAGCCTACAGCACGTTGTTCATACTAGCCATAACATAGCAGCGGGCCTGATCATTAGCATCTTTCCAGCGATCGTACGCATGGAATTGCTCATTACTTGAGTCTCCCATAGGCTCGGGAGGACAAGGAGTTGTCAGTACATATTTCAGTTTCTCAAAGGATAGGACGATGTCCAGGTTTCATTTCCAATCGTTATAATTCTCACCGGTTAATTGGTTTTTATCAAGTATCAATGATAAAGCGTTTTTAGACATTTTCAATCTACAATAAAGAATCATATACCAAACATAAGCAAACATATATAATAATTTAGTAAGATAACACAATCATGTAAAATCATACAAATGTGTTTATGTGTCAAAACCTTGAACATATCACAACCTTACAACGATAATTCCCAACTTAGAATTCAACAAGCTCCTAGGGGAGTCATGCCAAATTCAATCAGGAACACGGATCCCCTCCTGATTAATATATGTCATCCATTACCCGTATGATCCAGCATATACTAATAATCATTTCTTTGGCCATTAATTTTATTAATAGAGCTCCTAGGGAAGGTTAATAATAAAATTAACGTGAGTGTATAACCATCGTTTCAATATTTTATCCATGATTTATAATCACCACCTAGGGGTGTGCAACCATAAATCATACTAAAATACCTTATCCTTTTAGAGATCCAATCTGATACATGATAGAAATCCCTTCCTAGGGGTCGGGACCACCATGTTCTTCCTACGAACCAACGATGGAGGCCTTAGGTCCTCTCTTAAAAAACCTTCTCTCACTCAATCTTTTGAAGTCAAGGTTTTATTTTAAAATTATGCATGAACAATTTTAATATGAGCGGCACTCCCTATTCTATATGACATGTTATCAATATACATGGTAAATCATATTATAATGTAGACAAGCAAAGAAATCAAGCAAAGCTACAAGCAAAATAATAATAACCGTAATATTATGGTTCCACCCTAGAGAATAGAAAAACAAAGATTACAAGAGAATAATCGAGACATTTATCGATTCTTCATCCTTGAATCCTTAAGCTGTATTCTTCATGCAATACCCATCTTCAAGTCTTCAATCCCGTTATGAATCAAAAAACTTCATATTTCCAGTCATATCCAAATTTAATGTTTCTTAGAATCATCTCAAAAATAAAATTAAAACTGCACTGAAAAAAATTACACCTTTTTTGGACACTTGGCAGCTCTCGGTCGGCAGGTCCGATCTGGGTGATCGGCCTGCCGGTCATGAAGGTTAGGCCTACCGAACTAAAAGTTTGGCCTGCCGGCAGAGCACCGTAATTTCTATCCCACTGTCGGCCTGCCGAACCACACGTCCTGCCTGCCGATCTGTGACCCTCGGCCTACCGAACTGTGATATCCGACATGCCGACCAAGCAGAAAAAACTTGTTCCAGAAAATACAACTTTAATGCAATTCATCAATTTTATTTTCAACAATTCAAAAACATAAAATTAGAGACTCAGGAAATACCTGGAGGCGCCAGCATCATTCTTCTAGATCCGTCTTCTTCGAATAATTATTTAATTACAAAATTTTTTGCAAATTTAAAATTAAATAACAATTTCTAGACAGGAGATGATAGTCCGCCATCTAATTACATGAAAAACCTAGCTACACATTCTAACATCTAAGAAACTATAACCAGGTATTAATTAATAAATAATTAAACAACAATTTAATCAATCATAATTAATTAATAAACATTCACCACATAATCCATGACAACATTTATATTATATAGAAACCTAGAGTGCCACCTCTCTATAAAATTCAATTCAAGCATAGGAGAGATAGAGATCACAAAATTTATACATATAACATGATCACAAACTCGTAAATTTATGTAAAAACCATGGCTCTGATACCAATTGTTGGAAACACGGTGCGTAGTGCAATTTTTTAAAAATTTTCATCAGAGTAATTTTCAAAACACAAGTTTGACATGTTATATGTATAAATTAGACAGATCTTACTAACCTTTGTGTTAAGAACCGCCGCAGCCTGTGAAGAGAAGTAACGTTCCAGAAGAGCCTCAACCAATTGGTCTTCTTTGCTATTCTCTATCCACAACCGGAGTGAGTGTGGACTCACACGTTCAGCTCTTCCACCGGTGACTCTCCTTCCAACCAAGAGAGAGAACCCAAAGCTAGTGTTCGTGATTTGTGAACAAAAGCTCTCAGGGAGTTTTTTAGATGCTCACTAGAAGAGTATCAATCTTAATCTCTCAATTGATCTGAGTAAATCATGAGACTCACTCCCTTTTTATAGCCATTGGTCCTGGGGTCAGTCCTTATTAGATTAGGTCTCAAAAACTCGAAACAGAATCAAGTTTGGATCAATATCTGATAAGATTCGTATGAAAACGCGTAATCTTATCTCCCGCTGATTGGCAGGCCGAACATCCTGATCGGCAGGCCGAACAGGCCCATTCGACAGGCCGACCATGTCATTCGGTAGGCCAAACTCTCGAGAAGAATCTCCGCGAATCTTTTATTTTTCACCCGAGATTCTAAAGGATAAAGTCTCAATTTTGATTCAAATAACCCAATAGAGAAGATATCTGATCAAAACAAACTTTATCAAGATAATTTCTAAGAAAATAAATCAATTCACAATAATTCTACAAGTTTATCTTGATCTAATTTATCCAAAATTAAATCAACCGGTAAACAGACAAGAATTATCTGATCCAATAATTCAACAAGTTTATCTTAAATTAATTTTATTAGAAAATTAATTCAACTAATAAACCGACATGAATTATTTGATTCTTACAAATTTTAAACCAATCTGATAAATCTGACATAAGTCACCAATTATTGAAAATGCATGCCGTGTCGTAACAGGATTTTGTGAGCTAGCAAAGTGGACCAAAATGGACCAATAAAGCTCAAGCTCATGATAGTTATGAAACCCAATATCCCAGATATACATTTCATAATTATCAACTCCAACGCTACTCCACTAAAAGCTTGGAGCTGCACTTTCAAACTTTATAGAATTACGAAGCTTGTGTAGCTAAGTCTCCATGACATATCAAAGTGCATCGTATCCCCATATGATAATCCATAATTGGCTTAAGGACAAGTTCAGTCTTACCTTCCCGATTATTTTTATCTTACGTTCCATTGTCTCACCATTAGAAAACTTACCATCCAAAGATAGTATACCATTCAGTTACACCTATGTATCCATATGGTTGAGCGCTCCAGTTTTTCAATTACAGGACAATGCATATAAGAGGATACCATTACTCCTAAAGAGGAGCTATGGATTCCATATCTATGAATAACAAGTCTACGCCATCAAGAGTCATGCCTCCAATGTACCGGCATGCGTACCACTATTGCGATGTGGGAGTCACCCATTGGTACATCAAAAGACACAAGTCGAGACAATGGGCCCACTATTCATCTCAGGGATTAAGATACAATACAAGTGATTGTCTAAAGTGAATCGATTTGCTAAGATAGAATTATTAATCCAAATCAATTCACTTTATGTCTCGATCCAACACATCGTCACCTATGACAACACGCCAACATTTCTATTCACGGAGTCCAACTCCGATGGTCAAGAGAAACCATCTCCTAAAAGGGATATAGATAACATAACAATCTTTACATGAACAAAGCGCCCAACTTTATTCCCTCGATTGCGGATCATATGTTTTAGACCGTCACCTTAAGAATCATGTCTTCCGCATAATCAGTCCATCATATGCCCAATTCTTAAGGTTTAGACTGACAGTCTTAGACTACTGTTTGCTTATCATACATTCAACAAACATGAACGTAAAGAGGACAAGATTTGGTATATATAAGAATAAATTCTTTATTGATAAAAAATGTCTCCAAAAACATATTACATTTTTACTCCTTAGGGCATACATGTCTAACACTTTATAGGTCCATTTTGGTCCCCTTTGCTATCTCACAAAATCCTGTAACGATACGGCGTGCTTTTTCAATAATTGGTGGCTTATGTTGGATTTATCGGATTGGTTTAAAATTTAAAAGAATCAAATAATTCATGTCTGTTTATTGGTTGAATTAATTTTGTAATAAAATTAATTTTAGATAAACTTGTTGAATTATTGGGATCGGATAATTTTTGTCTGTTTATTGGTTGATTTAATTGGATAAATTAAATCAAGATAAACTTCTAGAATTATTGTGAATTGATTTATTTTCTTAGAGATTATCTTGATAAAGTTTGTTTTGATCAGATAACTTTTGTATTGGGTTATTTGAATCAAAACTGAGACTTTATCCTATAGAATCTCGGGTGAAAAATAAAAGATTCATGGAGATATTTACGCGGCAGTTTGGCCAGTTGGTTGAGGCTCTTCTGGATAGAGAATAGCAAAGAAGACCAGTTGGTTGAGGCTCTTTTGGAACGTTACTTCTCTTCATAGGTTGTGGAGGTTCTTCTGCACACAAAGGTTAGTAAGATCTATTTAATTTATACATATAGCATGACAAACTTGTTTTTTAGAAAAATACTCTGATGTTTAAAATTTTTAAAATTCTTGCTGCGCACTTTACATTGTTTTTTCAACATGTCGATACGTTGGAGGCATGACTCTTAATAGCGTAGACCTATTATTCATAGATATGGAATGCATAGCTCCTCTTTAGGAGTAGAGATATACTCTTATATGCGTTATCCTGTAATTGGAAAACTAGAGCTCTCAACCATTTGGAAACATAGGTGTAATCGAATGGTATACTGTATTTGGATGGTAAGTTTTCCAATGATGAGATAATGGAACGTAAGATAAAAATAATCGAGAAGGTAAGACAGAACTTGTCCTTAAGCCGATTATGGATAATCATATGGGGATACGATACACTATGATATGTCATAGAGACTTAGCTATACGGGCTTTGTAATTCTATGTAGTTTGAGAATACAGCTCCAAGCTTTTAGTGGAGTAGTGTTGGAGTTGATAATTATGAAATGTATATCTAGGAAATTGGGTTTCATAATTATCGGGAGCTTGAACTATATAGGTCCATTTGGTCCTCTTTGCTAGCTCACAACATCCTGTAACGATACGGCATGCTTTTCCACCAATTGGTGACTTATGTCAAATTTATTAGATTGGTTGAAATTTGGAAGAATCAAATAATTCATGTCTGTTTATCGGTTGAATTAATTTTGTTATAAAAATTAATTCAAGATAAACTTGTTGAATTATAAGGATCAGATAATTCTTGTCTGTTTATTGTTTGATTTAATTTTGAATAAATTAGATCAAGATAAACTTGTAGAGTTATTAGGAATTCATTTATTTTCCTAGAGATTATCTAGAAAAAGTTGTTTTAATAAGATAACTTTTCTATTGGGTTATTTAAATTAAAACTTAGACTTTATACTATAGAATCTTGGAGGAAAAATAAAAGATTCACTGAGATATTAATCGATAGTTTGGCATGTCGATCCTCAAGTTTGGCCTACCGATAGGGCCTGTTCGGCCTATCGATCATCCTGATCGGCCTGCCGATGAGCGAAGGATAAGATCATGCATTTTTACATGGATCTTATTAGATATTGATCCAAATTTGATTCTGATTCTAATTTTGAGGCCTAATCTGATAAGGACTGACCCTAGACCCAACCCCTATAAATAGGGAGTAAGTCACATAAGTTATTTAAATCAATTGAGAGATTAAGAGTGATACTCTGCTGGTGAGAATCTTGAAACTCCCTGAGAGCTCTTGTTCATAATTCACAAACACTTGCTTTGGGTTCTCTCAGTTGGTTGGAAGGAGAGTCACCTGGTGGAAGAGCTGTACGTGTGAGCCCACACTCACTCCGATCATGGATAGGGAATAGCAAAGAAGACCAGTTGGTTGAGGCTCTTCTAGAACATTACTTCTCTTCGCTGATTGTAGGAAGCTTTTCGACACACAAAGGTTTGTAGGATCTAGTTAATTTCTACATATAGCATGTCAAACTTGTATTTTGAAAAATACTCTAATAGAAAATTTTTAAAATTCCACTACGTACTATGTTTCCAACACAACTATGCTGTAGTGGAAACATTTTCCTTTGGGCTTCTTTTGTTTTGAGCTCTTTTTGTTGTTGTTGTTGCTTTTGTTCTTCTTAGGTTGCCCTCCATTCTTAGACTTACCACTTCCTTTAGTCCTCTTCCTCTTCTTATTCTTTCAAGTAGAAGAGGAGGGTTCAGCTTCTACAACATTTGCCTCACCTTTTTTAGTCTTTTCTTTCAAAATAGACTCGAAGGTTTACAGCTCATTAAGCAACTCAGTCATATTATATTTCAGCTTGTTCATGAAATAGTTGCTTTTGAATTGAAGGAACGTAGGGGAGAAGGTTTCCAAAATCATCCCTAGCTATGTGGCTTCATCTATCACTGCCCCATTCACCTCTGCCTCATGGAGATAGTTAACCGTGTTGAGAACGTGTTATCTGACCGAGACCCCTGCCTTCATTTTGGCATTCATTACAGCCTTAACGGCTTCATGACGTGCCTTTTCAGAGGGTTTGCTAAACATGTCTTGTAGAGACTGTATTTTCTCATAAGCGGTCTCATACTTTCATGCTTCATTCTAAGCACGTCAGACATGCCAGCCAAAAGGAAGCAGCGGGTCGTATTGTTTGCCTCAATCCAATGATCATAGGCTTCTCGTACATTATGAGGGGCATTGGCAACAAGCGGTGGAGGACATTCCTCCGTCAGGACAAACTTGTAATTTTTGCAAATTAGTACAATGTTTATGTTACTCTTCCACTTGACAAAATTATCTCCAGTTAATTTTCATTTGAGAGAATAGTGATAATTGGATTAGACATTGTTGCTGTAATAAATAAATAAAATAACATAAATTAAATGGTTGCATAAAGATCATAAATATATCTTTTAGAATAGTAAACATGATGTATAATGCATATTGAAAAACACACAAAAAATATTTTACTAATTCCACAATTATTCAATTTTAATAAATAAAGTGCCGCCGTAGAGTAGGTTAAATTATTTATGAATTGAATTGAGACATTTTCAATTAATAAATATATTCAAAATATCTCATATTTTCTATATTTATTAATAACCGTTTATTTTGGCCAAGATATAATTAACAATTTAATTATATCTTTATGAGTGTAACCCACTGTTTCATATTTTAACAACTTAACTCGAAATTACCGTCGTAGGGTAGGTTAATTTTGAAATACATTGTAAAATCCTATATCTTGGAAGCTAACCTTGTTATTGATTTAAATGGACACCCTCTGTAGGGAGGACAAAATCAAAGCGTCACGAGGCTCCACCTAGATCTCACGGTGTTGTGTTAATAATGGAGACCGCAGGTTATATTATCATATTACCTTCTCCCACTCATTATTTTGAAAGATGTGTTTTATCTTATAAAACAGCATATGTTTCATAATTCTAGTAAATAAAAAATAATTTTTAATTACTAGGTTATATTATGTGTTAATAGATCCCATTCTACTTACACTTAAATAAATTACCAGATTTTCTAAAAATCTAAATTTATTATGAATTATCTAAGTTACCCAATATTAAAAAATTTAAAATTAGATAACTTAGAATTAATATGAATTTTGCCAAGTCTAACTATTAAAACTAAATTCACTCTATTCGGTTGATTAATAAATTAAGATTCTATAAAACCAACCCAAGTAGTTAATGTCATTAAATTAATTCTAACACATATTAAATCATTTTATAAACCACTTTTATAAAAAAAAATAATATGCAAGTTATGCATGTCATGTTACAATAACTATAGGTGGGCACTTTCCTAGATGACATGTTATAATGCATGAACATGTTATCATAGTCATCACATGAAGATAAAGCATGAAAATAAACAATGGATTTTTGACCGGGTCCTTTTGGATAATTAAAATTACAACCCATAAAATAAAAGAGAAAAAAAAATTACAAAGGTCCTCTTGTAATTTATACATAATTCCCTGCTTCAATTTTGCAGTCTTCATTGGATGGTTTACTATGCAACAATCTGCTGGGTTACCTTTGAAATTTGATAGGCCCAAGTTCTCAGCTGGGCCAAGTAACCCAATGGACTTCTTTTTCTTCATCTTCTTCATGTGCAATATCTGCCGTTGTTTTCTGTGCACTTCACTTGCACTACACTAATAGGCAAATCAATTCCCTTTTTTTTTATGTGTATCCATGTGTAGACATTAATTGCACATGAACTTTAAATGCTATGTCCCACCATCACGACAGGTCATGTGTATCATGAACTTTAAAATTTTGCTGCGTACTATTTTTCCAACAATTGGCATCAGAGCCATAGTTTTTATATAAATTTACAACTTTGTGATCATACTATATGTATAAATTTTGTGATCTGAATCTCTCCTATGCTTGAATTTAATTTTATAGAGAGTTGGCACTTTAGGTTTCTATATATTATATATGTTGTCATGGATTATGTGGTGAATATTCATTAATTAATTATGGTTGATTAAAATGGTTATTTAATTATTTATTAATTAATTAATTTATGTTGGTTATGGTTCCTTAGAGGTTAGAATGTGTATCTAGGTCTTTCATGTAATTAGATGGCAGACTATCATCTCCGTCTAGGAATTATTATTTATTTTTAAATTTGCAAGAATTTTGTAATTAAATAATTATTCAGAAAAGATGGATTGAGAAGACAGATCTAGAAGGCAGATCTAGAAGCTGATGATGGTGCTCACATGTATTTCCTGAGTCTGTAATTTTATGTTTTTGAATTGTTGAAAATAAAATTGATGAATTGCATTAAAAATTATATTTTCTTGAATGGGTAATTTCTGCTCGGTCGGGAAGGTTCGGTAGGCCGATGGTCGCATATCGGCAAGCTGGACGTGAGGTTTGGCAGGCCGTCAGTGGGGTAGAAATCAGGAGGCTCTGGCGGCAGGCCGAACCTTTAGTTCGGCAGGCTGATCTTTTATGAGACGGCAGGCCGATGGATCATGACCGACAGGCCGATCACCCAGATCAGCTTGCCGATCGAGAGCTGAAAATTTTCCAGAAAAGGTGCAGTTTTTCCAATGCAGTTTTAATTTTATTTTTGGGACAATTCTAAGGGACTTGAAATTTGGAAACGATCCGAAAATATAAAGTATTTGACTTATATGGGATTGAAAACTTGAAGATGGACATTACATGATGAGAGATATTGTTGGAAACAAAGTACGTAGCGAAATATTAAAAAAATTTTCATCAGAAGTAAATTCCAAAACACAAGTTTGACATGTTATATGTATAAATTAGACAGATCTTACTAACCTTTGTGTGAAGATCCTCCGCAACCTGTGTAGAGAAGTAACGTTCCAGAAGAGTCTCAACCAACTGGTCTTCTTTGCTATTCTCTATCCACAACCAGAGTGAGTGTGGGCTCATACGTGCAGCTCTTCCACCGGCTGACTCTCCTTCCAACCAATAGAGAGAACCCAAAGCTAGTGCTCGTGATTTGTGAACAAAAGCTCTCAAGGAGTTTTCAAATGCTCACTAGAAGAGTATCACTCTTAATCTCTCAAATTGATCTGAGTAAATCATGAGACTCACTCCCTTTTTATACCTATTGGTCCTGGGGTCAGTCCATATCAGATTAGGTCTCAAAAACTTGAAACAGAATCAAGTTTGGATCAATATCTGATAAGATTCACGTGAAAACTGTGTAATCTTATCTCCGCTGATCGGCAAGCCAAACAGTCTGATCGGCAGGCCGACCACGTCATCCGGCAGGCCGAACTCCCAAGAAAAAATCTCCGCGAATCTTTTATTTTCAACCTGAGATTCTAAAGGATAAAGTCTCAGTTTTGATTCAAATAACCCAATAGAGAAGTTATCTGATCAAAACAAACTTTATCAAGATAATCTCTAAGAAAATAAATCAATTCACAATAATTCTACAAGTTTATCTTGTTCTAATTTGTACAAAATTAAAACAACCGATAAACAGACAAGAATTATCTAATTGCAATAATTCAACAAGTTTATCTTGAACTAATTTCTTACAAAATTAATTCAACCGATAAATAGACATGAATTACTCGATTCTTACAAGTTTTAAACCAATTTGATAAATCTGACATAAGTCACCAATTATTGGAAAAGCACGCTGTGTCGTTACAGGACTTTGTGAGCTAGCAAAGGGGACCAAAATGGACTTATAAAGTTCAAGCTCGTGATAATTATGAAACCCAATATCCCAGATATACATTTCACAAATATCAACTCCAACGCTACTCCACTAAATGCTTGGAGCTGCACTCTCGAACTTTATAGAATTACGAAGCTCGTGTAGCTAAGTCTCCATGACATATCATAGTGCATCGTATCCCCATATGATAATCCATAATCGGCTTAAGGACAAGTTCTGTCTTACCTTCCCGATTATTTTTATCTTACGTTCCATTGTCTCACCATTAGAAAATTTACCATCCAAAGATAGTATACCATTCGGTTACACCTATGTATCCAAATGGTTGAGCACTCCAGTTTTCCAATTACAGGACAACGCATATAAGAGGATATCATTACTCCTAAAGAGGAGCTATGGATTCCATATCTATGAATAACAAGTCTATGCTATCAAGAGTCATGCCTCCAACGTACCGGCATGCATACCACTATAGAGATGTGGGAGTCACCCATTGGTACATCAAATGACACAAGTCGAGACAACGGGCTCACTATTCATCTCAGGATTAAGATACAATACAAATGACTGTCTGAAGTGAATCGATTTGCCAAGATAGAATTATTAATCCAAATCAATTCACTTTATGTCCCGATCCAACACATCGTCACCTATGACAAGATGCCAATGTTTCTATTCACGGAGTCCAACTCCGATGGTCAAGACAAACCATCTCCCAAAAGGGATATAGACAACATAACAATCTTTACATGAATAAAGCGCCCAACCTTATTCCCTCGATTGCGGATCATATGTTTTAGACCATCCCCTTAAGAATCGTGTCTTCCGCATAATCAGTCCATCATATGCCCAATTCTTAAAGTTTAGACTGACAGTCTCAGACTACTGTTTGCTTATCATACATTCAACATATATGAACGTAAAGAGGACAAGATTTAGTATATATATAAATGAATAAATTCTTTATTGATAAAAAATGTCTCCAAAAACGTATTACATTTTTACTCCTTAGGGCATACATGTCTAACAGATATAACCTGAGAATTCAAGGATTAAGAATCGACAATATGTTTCGATTATTCTCTTGTAATTTTTTATTTCTATTCTCTAGGGTGGAACCATAATATTACGGTTATTATTATTTTGCTTGTAGCTTTGCTTGATTGTTTTGCTTGTCTGCATTATAATATGATTTGCCATGTATATTGATAACATGTCATATAGAATAGGGAGTGTCGTTCATATTAAAATTGTTCATGCATGATCTTAAAATAAAATCTTGATTTCAAAAGATTGAGTGGGAGAAGGATTTTGAAGAGAGGACCTAAGGCCTCCATCGTTGGTCCATAGGCAGAACATGGTGGTCCTAACCCCTAGGAAGGCATTTCTATCATATACCAGATTGGATCTCTAAGAGGATAAGGTATTTTAGCATGATTTATGGTTGCACACCTCTAGGTGGTGATTATAAATCAAGGATAAAATATTGAAAAGATGGTTATATACTCATGTTAATTTTATTATTAACCTCCCCTAGGAGCTCTGTTAATAAAATTAATGGCCAACGAAACGATTATTAGTATATGTTGGATCATACTGGTCTTGGATGGCATATATTAATCAAGAGGGGATCTGTGTTCCTGATTGAATTTGGCATGACTCCCCTAGGACCTTGTTGAATTCTGAGTTGGGAATTATCATTGTAAGGTTGCGATATTTTCAAGGTTTTAACACATAAACACATTTGTATGTTTTTACATGATTGTGTTATCTCACTAAATTATTATTATATGTTTGCTTATGTTTGGTATATGATTCTTTATTGTAGATTAAAAATGTCTAAAAATGCTTTATCTTCGATACTTGACAAAAACTTATTAACCAAAGAGAATTATAATGATTGAAAATGAAACCTGGATATCGTCCTCTCCTTTGAGAAACTGAAATTTGTGTTGACAACCCCTTGTCCTCCCGAGCCTACAAGAGGCTCCACTAATGAGCAATTCTAAGGGTATGATCATTGGAAAGATGCTAATAATCAGGCTCGCTGCTATGTTATGGCTGGCATAAATAACGTGCTGCAGACTCAACATCAGGATTATGAGACTGCGAAGTAGATCTTGGATAATCATGAGGATATGTTTGGAGGCCAAGCCAAAACAAAGCAGCAAGGGGCGCTTCGAAAACTTCTTAACTGTAAGCAGAGACCGGGGACATCTGTAAAGGAGCACATGATGTTGGTCATGAATTACCTCGCTGAGGCTCAAACCAATGGAGCCGACATCGATGTTGAAACTCAGATAACTATGGTCTTTGAGACTTTGTCAAAGGATTTCATTTAGAGCTACATTTAATTTAAGCAATAGACAGGATATGACCTTGAAGGAATTAATGAAACAGTTACAGGAGTTTGAACTGTTGATCGGGGAGTCTCCTGCAGGTGGAGAGGCCAACATGGTAGCTACTTCTGGTTCCAATCCCAATTCTGGGAATGGAAAGAAGCAATGGGCCAAGAACGGGAAGGAATACTAGCACCAAGAGCAAGAAAAAGAAGAAGAAGAAGCTGAAGTGCTTCTTCTGTGGGAAGGTCAGCCATCAAGAAGCATTGCAAGGACTTCCTTTCCAAAGGAGGTAGGTGTGATCTTTTGTATTTAGAAACTTGTTTGATTCAGGAATCCAGTGACATTGGGTCATAGATTCTGGTGCAACTAATCATGTTTGTGTTTCTCTATAAGGGTTCAAAGAAATGAAAGTCTGCTTCATGAGGACTTCACACTTCGGATGGGCGATGGATCCTTGGTCTCAAGCGAAAGCAGTGGGAGACATCCATCTCTATCTTGATAATTATAGGAATTTATTTTTGCAAGATTGTTTTTATGTTCTTAAATTTAAAAGGAATTTAATTTTAGTAGCCTGTTTATTTAAAGACTCCTATTTGGTTTCTTTTAATGATAAAGTGGTGATTCGTAAAAAAAAATCTTTTATCTGTTCTGGATGGATGCAAAATAATCTATATTTTATCAAACCTAAGATGGACTTACTGCTTAATGCTGAGATAAATGATAATAACCTCTAAAAGACTTAAAACTTCTCACTCTAATAAGAGTTATCTTTTGGCATTTGAACCTTGGTCATATTAACCTGAATAGGATTCAAAGGTTGGTAAGGGATGGACCTTTAAGTCACTTAAAGATGGAATCTATACCTTAGTGTGAATCTTATTTGGAGGGTAAAATGACCAAAAGACCATTCGGGTCTAAGGGCAATAGGGCCGAAGGAGTTCTAGAACTTATGCATAGTGATGTTTGTAGACCGATGAACATCCGGGCACGAGGAGGGTATGAGTACTTCGTTACTTTTATTAATGATTACTCAAAATATGGGTATGTGTACCTGATGCACCACAAAAGTGAAACTTTTTACAAGTTTAGGGAGTTTCGGGCTGAAGTGGAAAAGTAATTGGGTAGACCCATAAAGGCACTTCGATTAGATCGAGGTGGAGAATACCTTTCCGATGAGTTCTTGGGACACTTATTAGAGAATGGGATTTTATCCCATTTGACTGCACTGGGCACTCTGCAGCAGAATGGCATAGTAGAGAGAAGAAATAGGACTTTATTGGACATGATCAGGTCCATGATAAGTTATTCATCATTGCCTTTATCTTTTTGAGGATATGCACAACAAACCGCATGTTATCTTTTGAACAATGTGGCTTCAAAAACAATCCCTAAAACTCCTCACTAGTTGTGGACGGGCAGGAAGACATCCTTAAACCATATTCGCATATAGGGATGTCCAGCTCATGTCCTGTTTAAGGATGCAAATGAGTTGGAAGCACGTTCGAAAGTTTGCGTGCTTGTAAAGGGACTAAAGGGACTAAAGGGGGTTATTTCTATAACCCAAAGGAAAATAAAGTCGTGGATTCAACTAATGCAACTTTCCTTGAGGAGAGTTACATGGACGACTTTAAACCTCGAAGCAAAGTGGTGCTAGAGGAGTTAAGAAGTGATCCGATCACTTTGGAGGTTCTGAATGAAACTGTTCCGATCAGTGTAGAAAAACCAAACAAACCTGAACAACAACCTGAGGGGCTTTGGCGTAGTGGGAGGATCGGGCGTCAACCTGCGAGGTATATGTCTAATGGGGAAGTCTTTTTGGCTGAACCAGATGAACATGATAGGGATGCTTATACTTACGTAGAAGCTATGGAGGATGTTGATTCAAAACTCTAGGATAGAGGCAATGAACACTGAGATGAAGTCTATGGAGACTAATCAGGTCTAGGAGCTTGTGGATCTTCTCGAAGGGGTAAAACCCATAGGGTGTAAGTGGATCTATAAGAGGAAAAGAGGAGTAGATGGAAAGGTCGAAACTTTTAAGGCTAGACTGATAGCTAAGGGTTATACGCAAAAGGAAGGAATCGATTATGAGGAAACCTTTTCACCTGTAGCCATGCTCAAGTCCATCTGGATTCTCTTGTCTATAGCTGCCGCTCTTGACTACGAGATTTGGCAGATGGATGTCAAGACAGCTTTTCTAAACGGCTATCTTGATGAGTCCATTTATATGGAACAACCAGACGGGTTCAAGGTCAAGGGTAAGAGGGTAAGGTTTGTAAGCTGCTAAAGTCAATTTATGGACTTAAGCAGGCTTCTCGTTCTTGGAACATAAGATTTGATCAGGTGATCAAGACTTATGAGTTATCACAAAATGTGAATGAGCCATGCGTTTATAAACATTTTAAGGATGGGAAGGTAGTTTTTCTACTGCTCTATGTAGTTGACATTCTGCTAATTGGCAATGACATTGGGGCATTGTCATCGGTCAAATTATGGTTGACCAAGCAGTTTGACAAGAAAGACTTGGGTGAGGATAATTTTGTTCTCGGTATCCAGATCTTTCGGGATAGGAAGAACAAAATGATAGCTTTGTCCCAGGCCAGCTACATAGATAAAATTCTCAAGAGGTTTGCAATGTAGGATTCCAAGAAAGGTGAGCAACCATCTAGGTCTAGAATTACTCTTTCGTAGAAAGACTCTCCAAAGTCTTATGAAGAAAGAGAATACATGAAGAAGGTGCCTTATGCTTCGGCAGTGGGTTGTCTCATGTATGCCATGCTTTGCACACGATCGGATATTAGTTATACGGTCGGGTTTGTAAGTCAATTTTAGGCGAATCCACGACCGAACCATTGGGTTGCAGTAAAGCATATTTCAAGTACCTGAGAAGGACTTGAGGGTATATGCTTGTGTATTCAGGTGAGGACTTGACTCCTCTAGGATATACTGACTCGAATTTTCAATCCTACCTGGATTCTAAGAAATCGACTTTGGGTTTTGTGTTTACTCTAGGCGATGGTGCCATCAGTTGGAGAAGTGCCAAGTAAGATTGCACTTCAGATTCAATGATGGAGGCCGAGTATGTGGCAGCTAATGATGCTTCGAAAGAAGCAATGAGGCTCTTGCAAGTTCCTTGGGGATCTTGAGGTAGTTCCTGGTATGGATAAGGTGGTATCATTATACTGTGATAACAGTGTGGTGGTAGCTAATGCTAAGGAACCAAGATTTCATAAGAAAAGTAAGCATATTGATTTGAAGTATCATGTGATAAATGACTTCGTTGAGGGCAGGCATGTCACGATGTGCAAGATTGCGTCAGAGGGCAATTTAGCTGATCCATTTACGAAGACACTTACTGGGAGAGTCTTTGAGAGGCATATGGAAGCTATGGGGATCCGAGATTTGTCATATTTACTCACTTAGAGCAAGTGGGAGATTGTTAGACATGTATGCCCTAAGGAGTAAAAGTATAATAAGTTTTTGGAGACATTTTTATTAATAAAAAATTTATTTATTGTTTATATACCAAATCTTGTCTCTTTACATTCATATTTATTGAATGTATGTTAAGCAAATAATAGTCAGAGATAGTCGGTCTAAACCTTAAGAATTGGGCATATGATGGACAAATTATGCGGAAGACATGATTCTTGAGGTGATGGTCTAAATCATAAGATCCGCAATCGAGGGAATAAAGTTGGGCTCTTTATTCATGTAAAGATTATTATGTTGTCTATATCCCTATTGGGAGATGGTTTATCTTGACCATCGGAGGTAGACTCCGTGCATAGAAGCATTGGCACGTTGTCATAAGTGACGACGTATTGGATCGGGACATAAAGTGAATTGATTTGGATTAATAATTTTGTCTCAGCAAATCAATTCACTTTAGACAATCATTTGTATTGTATCTTAATCCTGAGATAAATAGTGGGCCCGTTGCCTTGACTTGTGCCTTTTGATGTACCAAAGGGTGACACCTACATCTTAATAGTGGTGTGCATGCCGGTACGTTGGAGGCATGACTCTTGATAGCGTAGACCTGTTATTCATAGATATGGAACACATAGCTCCTCTTTAGGAGTAGAGATATTCTCTTATATGCGTTATCCTGTAATTAAAAAACTTGAGCGCTCAACCATTTGGATATATAGGTGTAACCGAATGGTATACTGTCTTTGGATGGTAAGTTTTCCAATGGTGAGATAAAGGAACGTAAGATAAAAATAATCGGGAAGGTAAGATAGAACTTGTCCTTAAGCCAATTATAGATAATCATATGGGGATACGATACACTATGATATGTATTACGAGAGTGCAACTCCAAGCTTTTAGTGGAGTAGCGTTGAGTTGATAATTATGAAATGTATATCTGGGATATTGGGTTTCATAATTATCGGGAGCTTGAACTATATTAGTCCATCTGGTCCCCTTCGCTTGCTTACAACATCCTATAATGATACGGCGTGCTTTTCTGCCAATTGGTGACTTATGTCAAATTTATTAGATTGGTTGAAATTCGAAAGAATCAAATAATTCATGTCTGTTTATCGGTTGAATTAATTTTGGGATAAAAATTAATTCAAGATAAACTTGTTGAATTATAAGGATCGGATAATTCTTGTCTGTTTATTGGTTGATTTAATTTTGAATAAATTAGATCAAGATAAACTTGTAAAATTATTAGGAATTCATTTATTTTCCTAGAGATTATCTAGATAAAGTTTTTTTAATCAGACAACTTTTCTATTGGGTTATTTGAATTAAAACTGAGACTTTATCCTATAGAATCTCGGGTGGAAAATAAAAAATTCGCTGAGATATTAATCGACATTTTGGAATGCCGATCCTCAAGTTTGGCCTGTCGATGGGGCTTGATCGGCCTGCCGATGAGTGAAGGATAAGATCACACATTTTTACGTGGATCTTATCAGATATTGATCCAAATTTGATTCTGATTTAAATTTTGAGACCTAATCTGATAAGGACTGACCCTAGACCCAACCCCTATAAATAGGGAGTAAGTCACATAAGTTATTTAGATCAATTGAGAGATTAAGAGTGATACTCTGTTGGTGAGAATCTTAAAACTCCCAGAGAGCTCTTGTTCACAAATCACGAACACTTGCTTTGGGTCTCTCAGTTGGTTGGAAGGAGAGTCACCTAGTGGAAGAGCTGTACGTGTGAGCCCACACTCACTCCGATCATGGGTAGAGAATAGCAAAGAAGACCAGTTGATTAAGGCTCTTCTAGAACATTACTTCTCTTCACTGATTGCAGGAAGCTTTTCGGCACACAAAGGTTAGTAAGATCTGGTTAATTTATACATATAGCATATCAAACTTGTGTTTTGAAAAATATTCTGATACAAAATTTTTAAAATTCTGCTGCATACTATTTTTCCAACACAACTATGCTGCAATGGAAACATTTTCCTTTGGGCTTCTTTTGTTTTGAGCTCTTTTGTTGTTGTTGCTTTTGTTCTTCTTAGGTTGCCCTCCATGTTTAGACTTACCACTTCCTTCAGTCCTCTTTGTCTTCTTATTCTTTCAAGTAGAAGAGGAGGGTTCAGCTTCTATAACATTTGCCTCACCTTCTTTAGTTTTTTCTTTCAAAATAGACTCGAAGGTTTACAGCTTATTAAGCAACTCAGTCATATTATATTTCAGCTTGTTCATGAAATAGTTGCTTTTGAACTGAAGGAATGCAGGGGAGAGGGTTTCCAAAATCATCCCCAGCTGTGTGGTTTCATCTATCACTGCCCCATTCACCTTTGCCTCATGAAGATAGTTAACCGTGTTGAGAACATGTTCTCTGACCAAGACCCCTGCCTTCATTTTGGCATTCATTACAGCCTTAACGGCTTCATAACGTGCCTTTTCAGAAGGTTTGCTAAACATGTCTTGTAGAGACTACATTATCTCATAAGCGGTCCCATACTTTTGTGCTTCATCCTAAGCACGTCAAACATGCCAGCCAAAAGAAAGCAGCGGGCCGTATTGTTTGCCTCAATCCAACGATCATATGCTTCTTCGACATTATGAGGGGCATTGCCAACAAGCGGTGGAGGACATTCTTTCATCAGGACAAACTTGTAATTTTTGCAAATTAGTACAATGTTCATGTTACTCTTCCACTTGACAAAATTATCTCCAGTTAATTTTCATTTGAGAGAAGAGCGATGATTGGATTAGACATTGTTGCTGTAATAAATATATAAAATAACATAAATTAAATGGTTGCATAAACATCATAAATATATGTTTTGGAATAGTAAACGTGATGTATAATGCATATGGAAAAACATACAAAAAATATTTTACTAATTCCACGATTATTCAATTTTAATAAATAAAGTGATGCCGTAGGGTAGGTCAAATTATTTATGAATTGAATTGAGACATTCTCAATTAATAAATATATTCAAAATATCTCATATTTTCTATATTTATTAATAACCGTTTATTTTGGTCAAGATATAATTAACAATTTAATTATATCTTTATGAGTGTAACCCACTGTTTCAGATTTTAACAACTTAACTCAAAATTGTCGTCGTAGGGTAGTTTAATTTCGAAATACAATGTAAAATCCTATATCTTGGAAGCCTACCTTGTTATTGATTTAGATGGACACCCTCCGTAGGGAGGACAAAATCAAAGCGTCACGAGGCTCCATCTAAATCTTACGGTGATGTGCTAATAGTGGAGACCGCAGGTTATATTGTCATATTACCTTCTCTCACTCATTATTCTAAAAGATGTGTTTTATCTTATAAAACATCATATGTTTCATAATTCTAGTAAATAAAAAACAATTTTAATTACTAGGTTATATTATGTGTTAAAAAAATCCCATTCCACTTACACTTAAATAAATTACCAGATTTTCTAAAAATCTAATTTTTTTTATGAATTATCTAAGTTTCCCAATATTAAACAATTTAAAATTAGATAACTTAGAATTAATGTGAATTTTACCAAGTCTTAACTATTAAAACTAAATTCACTTTATTTGGTTGATTAATAAATTAAGATTCTATAAAACCAACCCAATTAGTTTAATCTCATTAAATTAATTCTAACACATATTAAATCATTTTATAAACCACTTTTATAAAAAAAATAATATGCAAGTTATGCATGTCATGTTACAATAACTATAAGTGGGCACTTTTCTAGATGACATTTTATAATGCATGAACATGTTATCATAGTCATCATATGTCACGCCCCGGAGTACGAGAGGTGACGTGGTAGATTATTTAAATTAATGAAAAGAGGAATTTAATTAAAATCAATAATTTTAGGGGTTAAGTCAAATATATAAAAATGTGGAAGTTTCAAAACTACATTTTATAAAATAATTCATAAACATTAAGCAGGTGAAGTCATTAAGCGAATAATAAAATAATAAAGAACCGCAAGTAAGGGTCCCACTGACCCAAAATTTGTGCACACACATAGTACTAACAATATAATAATACAACCACA
This sequence comes from Artocarpus heterophyllus, assembly GCA_025403435.1. Classification (NCBI taxonomy): domain Eukaryota; kingdom Viridiplantae; phylum Streptophyta; class Magnoliopsida; order Rosales; family Moraceae; genus Artocarpus; species Artocarpus heterophyllus. The sequence continues at coordinate 25,101,659 of CM046353.1, forward strand.
GTCTAAGTACAAATAGAGTTAAAACATTACATGCCTTGATCAATTACTACAAATAATCTACTAGTCCTTCTACTGCTCCTGAGTTCTGTCCGTAGAGTCTTCTCTGAACCTAAGAGGAAATCCACCTAGAAGGGGAAATTTAAAAAAAATAAACAAACAAAATGTGAGCGAGAGGCTCAGTAGGACTATATTTTAATAAATCATTTAATTTAAAGGAAAGTCTCATTATTCAGGGAATTATTTAAAAGAAACCTTTAATGAATAAATTTAATAAAACCGTTCTTACCCAAAACAGTTTATTCGGTCGACCAGAAATACAGTATTTTCTTTTCCTAGGCAAACCACATGAATATCACCACCGTAGTGGCCCAGCTGGGTTTCGGGACCTGCCCCCAAGGTCGATCGCTACACGACCCGATCTCTGATATGGCATCATGCCCTTATAATCATTTCTATTATCATACAAAGTCCATTTACCAGATATTCTAATTAACATTCATTATGAAGTTCATCTCAGTTCATGGTTTACAAAAATACAACCGATAAATTCCATTTTCAATCAACCGTTGAAAACATTTTTATAGAAACCCTTTTCAAAGCCAAATCATTTTGAAACCGGGTTACCAAAGAGAGGGTAGAAGTCCTACCTTGATACTCATGCTGGTGTCCCACACCGTAATCCCGGTTCGCTATACGTTACCTCCACGGAACCACGAACGATCCTAGATACACACTAAGTCGATCAATATCTAGTTTGAGACATTCTATGGTACTAAACCATTTCATGATGTCCTAGTGTGCCATTTGTATCTTTAAAATCATTTTACAAGGTTGGAATTTCAATCGGGGTTCAAAACAAGTGAAAACGGGTGAAAAATCACAAAATTTTCCCATACCCTACCGGCCTGTCGGACGCCCTGTATAGTTCGGCCTGCCAGAAATCAAGTCCGGTTGGCCGGACATTTTCCAGGTTCGGCTTGCCGAACGGATGAGTCCAGCCTGCTGATACTTTGAATCCGGCCTGCCGAACTAGAAAAACCCAGAATTTCCAGCCACGGGTTTTGGTTCTCCCAAAACCCAAATTTGATTTTAACCTGTTTTGCTCAAATCTCAAGCATGGAAAACATTCATAGATGACAGAAAAACATAATAGAACACTTTTGGACTCATTTAAACAAGATTTAAACACAAAAATCCCAAAAATCCAAAAATGAGAGAAAATGAGAAAAAATGAAAATCTTGAATCTAATCCGTTTTTCTTCAATCCAAGCTTAGATTCTAGGTGTTCTAAGTTCGTTTAACTCAAATCAAGGGTTTTCTAAGCGCAAACAAACTTAGATTTAAAAAATGCAAGAAAATTGAAAATTTTGAAAAAGTTTAGAAATTTCAAAACTAACCTCGAATCGAAGCTTTAATCCACGTTCTCGGTTGCCAAATCACATTCTTGAGCTTTCTTCTTGCTAACCTGAAGCTTGGATTCAGATTTTGATTCAAAAATTTAAGGAAAAATTAAGAGAGAAGAGAGAGACCGAGAGGGAAAGAGTGAGAGAGACTCACAGGAAGAGAGAGAGAAGGAGAGAGAGAGTGAACCAAAGAGAGGGAGAGGAGAGAGAATAAATAGTGAGAAACGGTGGGCGGTTTTACTGTGCAAAAACCAAGTGCCACCCACGGTTTTGTAAAGCGGAATATTTTCAACATTTTACAAACTGTTGTGTTTTAAAACTCAAAACAACATTTCAAAACAATAAGAAATCCTTAGAATTTATTAAATTAACAATACAACCTAAAATTCAAAATTTATCCAAATGGTCAAATTAACATTGAAACATTAATTATGGCACATTAATTCATCATTTTACATTACAATAACATTAAATAAATTTCAGGGCGTTACAACTCTCCACCCCTAAAAGAAATTTTGCCCTCGAAATTTACAACTCAATTTAGAAACAAAACAAATGCGGATACAACTCTCGCATACTCGACTCTAGTTCCCAAGTGGCTTCATCAACCCCGTGATGCTGCCACACGACCTTTACCAATGGTATCTCATGACGATGCAAACTAATCACTTTCCGATTGATGATCTGAATCAGCACCTCCTCGTACATCGTATCTTCCCAAACCTGTACATCATGAAATGAAACTATCTTACCCTGCTCAAGCGGACACTTCCTAAGCATCGACAGATGGAACACATCGTGAACATGAAAGAGTTCGGGCGGAAGGTCGAGCCGATAAGCAACCACACCAATACGCTGAGTGATCTCGAACGGCCCAATATACCTTGGTGCAAGCTTTCCACTCACTCCAGACCGCATAGTTCCTTTACAAGGTGATACCTTCAAGAGAAAGAAATCTCCTACCGCAAACTCTAAGGGTCTACGTCTTCTATCCGCATAACTCTTCTATCGACTCTGAGCTGCCCTCAATCGATCTCGAATCACAGCGACTTTCTCGTTGCTATCACGGATCTCATCCGGCCCAAGAATAACCCTGTCTTCTGGCTCTGCCCAACACACCGGTGACCGATACGGTCGCCCATACAATGCCTCAAACGGTGCCATACCAATACTTGCTTGATAGCTGTTGTTGTACGCGAACTCCGCTAGATGCAAATATTTCTTCCAATTCCTGTCGAAGTCTAATGCACAGGCACGCAATATATCCTCGAGAATCTGAATAACCCGCTCAGACTGCCCATCAGTCTGAGGATGAAACGCCATACTGAAGTGCAAATCCGTACCTAAAGCCTCCTGAAAACTCATCCAGTACTTAGCATTAAACTTGGTGTCTCGATCAGAAGTGATGGACAAAGGAACTCCATGCAACCTCACTATATTCTGCAGATACAAATCCCCAAGAAGTCTCCTCGAACATGTCAAACTGAACGGAATGAAATACGCCGATTTCGTCAACCTGTTGACTACGACCCAAACTGCATCATGCCGCTGCTCCGTCCTCGGCAAACCTGTGAGAAAATCCATCGTCACATGCTCTCATTTTCACCCTGGAATAGGAAGCAGCGAAAGCTGCCCTGCAGGCTTTTGATGCTCGATTTTCACCTGAAGACACGTCGTACACTTGGCCACGTACTCTAGAACATCCTTCTTCATGCCTCTCCACCAGTATTGCCTGTTCAAATCATGATACATCTTTGTGCTCCCTAGATAAATGGCGAACTGAGACCTATGGGCTTCGTCCAAAACGGCTTTCGTCACCTCTACGATAGCTGGAACTACAAGACACTCCCAAAAATACAATGATCCATCTGCATGAACTCTCCATTCTTCATACCGCTCTTCATTTTGAATCCACATCCAAATCCCCTACAAATGCTGATCCTGCCACTGATTTTGCTTCACCATCTGAACAAGAGCTGGGGTCGCCACCACATGATATACCGAAACTTGATCATAGTCTTCATGATACCGTAGTCCATACTCACTCATGGTTGCACCCTTGCTCCAGTCCTCAAGAGCTAAACAAGCGAGAATCCCTAAAGACTTCCTACTAAGTGCATCCGTGACCACATTAGCTTTCTCGGGATGATACTACAACGCAAAATCATAATCCTCCATATACTCTATCCAACTCCACTGCCTCAAATTAAGATCCCTCTGAGTGAACAGATACCTCAAACTCTTATGATCGAAGAAGACCTTGAAATGTCGCTCCATACAAATAACACCTCCAAATCTTCAACGCGTGAATCACTGCAGCGACCTCCAAGTCATGAGCAGGATAATTTCGCTCGTGAGGTCGTAGCTGTCTCGATCCGTACGCAACCACGCGTCCATGCTGTATCAACAAGCACCCAAGTCTGCGTCTTGAAGCATCTGCATAAACCTCATACGGCTCGTCACTGCTAAGGATAACCAACACTAGGGCTGAAGTCAACCGGTTCTTCAATTCTTGAAAAGCAAGCTCACATTCTTCACCCCTACTCAAACCTGACATTTTTCTTGATCAATCTCGTCAATGAAGCTGCAATCTTTGAAAAATCCATTACAAACTTCTTGTAATAACCAACAAGACCCAAGAAGCTGCGAATTTCTGCTACATTCCTTGGTCATTCCCATTCCACTATGGTTTCAATCTTGGACGGATCCATAGAAATACCATGCTTAGAGATGACATAACCTAGAAATTTGACCTCAGTCAACTAAAGCTCGCACTTCTCCCTCTTAGCATGCAACTGGTGTTGTCGTAGAGTCTGAAGCACATTCCGGAGATGCTGCTCATGCTCCTCCCAAGTCTTAGAATACACTAGAATGTCATCGATGAACACGATCACGAACTGATCCAGATACGGCCTAAATATCCTGTTCATCAAATCCATGAAAGCTACTGGAGCATTCGTCAACCCAAATGACATAACCAGAAACTCAAAATGCCCATACCGGGTCCTAAAAGCTGTCTTGGAAATATCCTCTTCCTTAATCCTAAGTTGATGGTACCCTAAACGTAAATCAATCTTTGAGAAGTACCGCGAACCTCCCAACTGATCAAACAACTCACCGATCTTGGGCAAGGGATACTTATTCTTCACTGTAACACGATTCAGCTGCCGATAATCTACACACAACCTGAGAGTCCCATCATGTTTCTTAGCAAACAAAACCGGTGCTCCCCACAGAAATGTGCTATTCTGAAGATACCCTTTATCAGCAAGTTCTTGAAGTTGCTTCCTCAATTCTTTCATTTCTGCCGGCGCCATCCGATAAGGTGCTATAGAAATCGATGTTGTCCCCGAAAACAACTCAATACCAAACTCGATTTTTTGATGCGATGGTAATCCTGGCAACTCGTCGGGGAAGACATCCTCGAACTCATCAACCACCGAAATCGCTACACTTCCTCTCAAAGCATAGGGCTTGCACTCTAAATTCGCAAGAAAAGCACAACAAACCAGATTTCTTTGCCCTCCTAGACACGACTTCATGAGACGCTCACTCATTAACCAATCACCACCACCTTGGTAGGTGATCATCGTCCCCCTGTCAGACACTTGGGTCACTTTTCTAAGTTGACAGTCAACAACTACATTATACCTGGACAACCAGTCCATTACTAGAATTACATCATATGAGCTCATGGGGAGTATAATCAAATCACTTTTTAAAATCTCATCCCCAATCTTTATTTTACAAGATTTACACACACAATTCACACACACCTACCCCAAGGGAGAAGTTATGACTAGGGGTTCATTAAACTCTTCTATATCTAATCCCAAGGCATGTACAAAAGAACTCAAAATGAGAGAATGAGAGGCACCTGTATCAAATAAAATGCAAGCTAAAGATTGAGAAACTAAGATCGTACCATCGACAACCGCATTACTGGTTTGAGAATCTAAACCTCCAGATGTCATTGCATGAACCTGCACTAGTGCCTTCCCTTTTCCTCTACCAACATTGCTGGGTCCTGGATTATTCTGCCGATACTGTTGAGACGGAGATGACTGCACACTAGCTGCAGTCGGCGCTCGATACTGAGGGACGCTATGCTGAAAATGTTGCGACTGCTGCCCTCGTGCCGAATATGAAAACTGCTGAGGAGAGAACTGAGGGTACTACAACTGCGGATACTGTTGAGGCAGAGGTAGGGTCTGAGGCTGAGACTGACGACTGGCATCTTCTCCAGTCTAAGATCCAAGACAGGCACTCCTAATCGGGCAATTCCTCTTGATGTGTCCTGGCTGTTGACAAAAATGACAATGGAAGCTTTAGGGATTACTGCGCCAACTACCAGACGAACTGCTGCTACCATTGTTCGCGCCACCCTGCTTGTTCTTTCCTAGAGTTGGACGGCTACTGGTGCTCTTCCTACCGCTCCTCTGTGATCCTCTTGAAGCCTTTGCTCGATCCTTACAATACTGCGCATAATCATTCTCCAATGATATTGCTGATGACACAAGCTCTCCAAAACTCCTAAGTCGCAGAGCAACCACCTGTCGCCGAATAGGAGCCTTGAGCCCTTCCTGAAACTTAATGCACCTCTCGTGTTTCGACGCCACTACTGATGGAGCAAACCTGGCCAACTCATTAAATCTTGCCTCATATTCCCGAACTGACAAATCACCTTGCTGCAACCTGTAGAACTCAGCTGCCTTCTGATCTCTATACCCCTGCAAAAAATACCGGTCATAGAACAGCTCCTCAAATTTGTCCCAACTGATATCGCCAGCGCGTTCCAAATGCTTAGCTTGTTTCCACCAAGTATTAGCACCACCCTCGAGCTTATATGTAGCAAATTCCACATGGTACTCATCAGGCACACCGAGGGTATCCAAATGCTTCACGATCGAGTCTAACCAATATTCTGTCAACTGCGGATCCCCATTACCATCAAAAGTCAGAATAGACGCACGCTGAAATTCCTTAAAATATGCATGCTGATGACCAACATCAGAATCCTCTGGTCTGGCCCTGGCTGCCATTTGCCGGAAAGCCGCAAACATAGACCTCATCATACCCTCATCATTTTTGAACTCGACATCAGCTATCGAACGACGTCTAGGTGCCATTCTTTCACTTCTGAAAACAAAATTTGGACTGTCAAAGGTATTTCATTGTCATACCTATGTGTGCACAATTCCCAAGGTTCATAACCTTGAGCTCTGATACCATTCTATCACGCCCTGGAGTAGGGGAGGTGACGTGATAAATTATTTAAATTAATTAAAAGAGGAATTTAATTAAAATCAAGAATTTTAGGGGTTAAGTCAAATATATAAAAATGTGGAAGTTTCAAAACTACATTTTATAAAAGAATTCATAAACATTAAGCAGGTGAAGTCATTAAGCGAATAATAAAATAATAAAGAACCATGAGTAGGGGTCCCACTGACCCACAACTTGTGCACACAAATGGTATTAACAATATAATAATACAACCATAGTCCAAGTACAAATAGAGTTAAAACATTACATGCCTTGATCCATTACTACAAATAATCTACTAGTCCTTCTACTGCTCCTGAGTTCTGTCCGTAGAGTCTTCTCTGAACCTAAGAGGAAATCCACCTAGAGTGGGAAATTTTAAAAAAAAACAAACAAACAAAATGTGAGCGAAAGGCTCAGTAGGACTATATTTTAATAAATCATTTAATTTAAAGGGAAGTCTTATTATTCAGGGAATTATTTAAAAGAAACCTTGAATGAATAAATTTAATAAAACCTTTCTTACCCAAAACAGTTTATTCGATCGACCAGAAATACATTATTTTCTTTTCCTAGGCAAACCACATAAATATCACCACCGTAGTGGCCCAGCTGGGTTTCAGGACCTGCCCCCAAGGTCGATCGCTACACGACTCGATCTCTGATATGGCATCATGCCCTTATATTCATTTCTATTATCATACAAAGTCCATTTACCAGATATTCTCATTAACATTCATTATGAAGTTATGAAGTTTATCTCAGTTCATGGTTTACAAAAATACAACTGATAAATTCCATTTTCAATCAACCCTTGAAACATTTTTATAGAAACCATTTTCAAAGCCAAATCATTTTGAAACCGAGTTACCAAAGAGAGGGTAGAAGTCCTAACTCGATACTCATGCTGGTGTCCTACACCATAATCCCGGTCCGCTATACGTTAGCTTCGTGAAACCACAAACGATCCTAGATACACACTAAGTCGATCAATATCTAGTTTGAGACATTCTATGTTACTAAACCATTTCATGACGTCCTAGTGTGCCATTTGTATCTTTAAAATCATTTTACAATGTTAGAATTTCAATCGGGGTTCAAAACAATGAAAACGGGTAAAAAATCACAAAATTTTCCCATGCCCTGTTGGCCTACCGGACGCCCTGCTTCGGCCGGCCGAACTGTGCAGTTCGACCTTTCGAAAATCAAGTCCGATCGGTTGGACATTTTCTAGGTTTGACCTACCAAACGGATGAGTCCGGCCTGCCGATCCTTTGAATTCGGCCTGTCAAACTAGGAAAAACCTAGAATTTCTAGCCACGGGTTTTGGTTCTCCTCAAAACCCAAATCTTGATTTTAACCTGTTTTGCTCAAATCTCAGGCATGGAAAACATTCATAGATGATAGAAAAACATAATAGAACACTTTTGGACTCATTTAAACAAAATTTAAACACAAAAATCCCAAAAATCCAAAATGAGAGAAAATGAGGAAAAATGAAAAATCTTGAATCTAATCAGTTTTTCTTCAATCCAAGCTTAGATTCTAGGTGTTCTAAGTTCCTTTAACCAAAATCAAGTTTCTAAGTCAAACAAACTTAGATTTCAAAAATGCACGAAAATTGAAAATTTTAAAAATGTTTAGAAATTTCAAAACTAACCTCGAATCGAAGCTTCAATCCATGTTCTTGGTTGCCAAACCACGTTCCCGAGCTTCCTTCTTGCTAACCCGAAGCTTGGATTCGAATTTTGACTCAAAAATTTAAGGAAAAATTGAGAGAGAAGAGAGAGACCGAGAGGGAGAGAGTGAGAGAGACTCACGGGAAGAGAGAGAGAAGGAGAGAGGGAGAGAGAGAGTGAACTAAAGAGAGGAAGAGGAGAGAGAATAAATAGAGAGAAACGGTGGGCGGTTTTACTGTACAAAAACCAAGTGCCACCCACGGTTTTGTAAAGCGGAATATTTTCAACATTTTACAAACTGTTGTGTTTTAAAACTCAAAACAACATTTTGAAACAATAAGAAATCCTTAGAATTTATTAAATTAACAATACAACCTAAAATTCAAAATTTATCCAAATGATCAAATTAACGTTGAAACATTAATTATGGCACACTAATTCATCATTTTACATTACAATAATATCAAATAAATTTTGGGGCGTTACATCACATGAAGATAAAGCGTGAAAATAAACAATGGATTTTTGACTAGGTCCTTTTGGATAATTAAAATTACAACCCATAAAATAAAAGAGAAAAAAAATTACAAAGGTCTTCTTGTAATTTATACATAATTCCCTGCTTCAATTTTGCAGTCTTCATCGGGTGATTTACTGTGCAACAATCTGCTAGGTTACCTTTGAAAATTGATAGGTCTAAGTTCTCAACTGGGCCAAGTGACCCAATGGACTTCTTTTTCTTCATCTTCTTCACGTGCAACATCTGCCGCGGTTTTCTATGCATTTCACGTGCACTACACTAATAGGCGAATCAATTCCGTTTTTTTATGTGTATCCATGTGTAGACATTAATTGCACATGAACTTTAAATGCTATGTCCCTCCATCACGACAGGTCATGTATTATCATTATTTTCCTCTTCTTTTTTTTTTTTTATTAAAAGATGAGGCTGCAGGTCAATGTGCATTGAAGATGCACAATAGTGAAAGTCTTTTGATGTGCACGTCAGGTGTATTAAACTCCAACCATCTTTCCTCTTTTTTTTTTTAATGGTCTTTCCAATCTGCATGTCAAGTGCATTAAATGCACATTAATGAAGGCAACTCTCATGGATGGAAGCATGCGAGTATAGATAAGCTAGCTTTGAGGTGCAGCAGGTAAAGGAAAGTAATAATAATAATAATAATAAATTACAAAAAGTCTATGCCTCTTATGGGCTTACATAGATTAATCTAATCAAACAGAAAATAAAATTACTAATCCAAAAGGACAATATAATTAACGACCAAAAATTCATTCATAAAATAACCATTCATTATATGAGCAAAAATTACAAAGATGCAAAGTGCCCGCAAACATACATCAAGAACATGAAATTATCAAAACAAAATCATGTTTAATTAAAATTATATATACTATAACCCGCTTTGATGCCATTTGTTGGAATAAATTATGAAACACAATGGAAGAAACGGATTGTTGACAAACAAAAATTTTCTAAAAACTTTGTTAATTGGGAATAGCTATATAATTTTAATTAATAATAGAAAGCTCTGGGATTTTTTTGCCAACCTTTTGAAGACAATTAGGATATCCTAGCTTTCCTCTTTGATACTATGATCTTCCAAACTAAGCCTCCACACCAATGGAAAGACGAGTGGGCGTCAAACTGCAAGAATGAATTAACCTCATACTTTTCTAAATCTGCTATGTGCTCAACACATGAGATAGCAAACTTTTTTTTTCAGAGAAGAACTTTTAGTTTTTCTCTTTGAGTTTTCTGCAAAAGTTACATGAATAATAGATCTCTTGGGATAACTGTTATCTCTCTCTTTTAATATCTGAGCAATTAATTATTTTTTAATTAATTTTAAATTTGAAATAACCATCATATCAGATATATGGGAAGGGATATAGTCTGCATTCCTTATCTTTTTGTTATTCTAAAAACAAATCACCAAAAAAGATTCTTTTAAACTTATATATATATATATATATATATATATATAACTGTTTACGTGTAAACGTAAACTTTACGTTCACATTCCTCTTTTTTTTTTTTTTAAGTTTAAAAACGTAAACAATCTTTACGTTATAATATATATATATATAATAAAATCTTATATATATATATAAGATTTGGTTCAAAATCATATATATATATATATATTTAAATTTAAAAAATATATCATATTTATTTGAAATTACAATTTGAAATTAATCAATTAATTATTTAATTTTGTGTCCAAATAGGAAAAGACAAAAGGTCGTCCCACTACACATGTGTCACACACAAAATTAAAATTATATTCAAATAATCTTATTATTTAAATATTAATTAATTAATTAATTTAAAAACTATATTTAGCTAATCTCATCAATTAAATATAATGAATTAATTAATTTAACTAATGCTTAGTTAAATGTGACAATATTTATCACATTATATTATGTGTCATAGAAAATATTTTTCTGTGTCACATTAATAACTCAAGTGTGAAATAATTAATTCAAAATTCAATAATTTCAAATTAAATTTGTATAATTCATTCTATGCATTAAATCCAAAGTAGTGTTATAGAGGTGGCATTGGGGACCTATGAACCTATAACCTAAGCTCCAATAAATTTGACAATTAATTGAACTCTTTAATTAATGTGCCAAATTTATTTGTTTCAGTGTTACTCCATTAAAAACCTGAAACTGAACTCTTGAGATTATAGTAAAAATTACTCAAAAAAAATTAGCAAGTACTCTATTGATATAATCATTACATATAAGTCAGTCCCCTATAAATAGTTCATAATAAGAGCTAGGTTTATTTTCCATTTACCTCTCTTATTATATATTTATTTTTGAGTTCCAATAATTCTCTAATGAACAGTTAATTCATAATCTTATTATGAACGAACGCTCTATTATTCAAGCCTCGAATTATCACTCAAGAGAACTATTTTTCTAGCTTCCATAAGGAAGGAATGGATTTTATATCTATATAATATTATTCCCAGCTATTTTATTACATTATGTTTTCAATATGCTAAGTTATGATCTGTGCTTAGACAAATCTTACCAAGCAAATCAAAAAACATAGTGTCATAAACAGGAGTCTAATAAATACTCAAGATTAAGACTGTCAAATATACGATTATCATAGTGATAAATTTGAATACTCTATGTATACCGGATGATTTTTAGAGATTCATAATTTATTTAGTCCAGTCCTATATAATCTCATTATATAAAATACCTCTAATCTAATGTCTCTACATTAATAGCCCGGATAATGACTATTTCATTTAAAATTAGATTGGACCGCACTTGTAATATTTAATTAAAGATCTTAAATTTTAATTAATTATTACGGACTATTTAGATTATTATCTGTAAATTTTATCCCTAAGCATATCACACTTATATGCTAAATTTATAGTCAGACAAATAATTATGCAATTTTCTTGATATTTATAAATGTATTCATAACACATATAAGCAACCAAAATAATTATAAATGTCTTTATTATCAATATATACAATGTCATAGTCTTTAAGGCACCAAACCCAACATATATTTTAAAGGACAATATCATGGTATATACTTGAATTGGATGAAACACTTAAAAGCCTATACCGTTGCGTGGTTTTTCCTTTCAAGAACTTTTTAGTAGCCGTATGTTTTACAATTTTCCCCAAGCATTCAATGGTTCAAATACACTAACCTTTGACCCCTGAAAAAAAAAAAAAAAACAATAACCGTTGCGTGGTTTTTCCTTTCAAGCACTTTTTAGTAGCCGTATGTTTTACAATTTTCCCCAAGCATTCAATGGTTCAAATACACTAACCTTTGACCCCTGAAAAAAAAAAAAAAACAATAACCTTTGAGGAGGAAGAAAAAAAAGGAGAAAGGGAGAAGAAGATTCTGGAAAAATTTTTTAGGGTGTAACGTGGAAGTTGTTGTAGTCCGTAAATATGCGGGGAACGCCTCGTGTTGGCAAAGGAAAGTGGTCGAAAGAGTTGAAATTGCGGAATGTGATGCGTGCGCAGCAGTAGGTCCACCTTTTCAAAATACCAGAGGCCTAATTAGCAAGCCTTTTATTCAGGAATTCCACAACAAAAATGACAAAATAAACCTCAAATTAACGACTAAACCTCTTGTTAAGTAATAGCTCATCATTTATTGAACAAAGAAAAATACTAATTATTGATGTTTTGCCCAGCTTGAATGAATCATGAATGCAAGCTCTCGTGATAAAGGTTACATAGAATTTTCAAATTTATGTGTTAATCATTTGAAGTATGCAAAATTGAATGCTATCTGACGCCATAATATAAGTTTGAGAAATGACACTTTAATATGCACATATCTTTACAAAGCACGTCTTTGCTCAGTCTTTTTTTTTTTTAAACACTTTAAGGTACTTTTAGACCACATGTAGTTACACGCATAATTGAGGATAATTTTCACCATAATCTAATGTTAAAAATTACACCCTCAGAGGGAATCAGAAGATGAATTTGATATAAATGAATAATCTTTTATTTTTATTAGAAGATGAATTTGATATAAATGAATAATCTTTTATTTTTATTTAAAATTAAAAAGTATTTGAAATAAGAATCGGCTCTCATTTATTTGGTAACCAAATTTTAAACTGTCTTGAAAATCAAAAACCAATTTTCCCTTCTAGAATTTAACTCTCAAGTAAAATGAATGCCCAAATGGACAAGAGCCAAGTAACTGATATTCATGCCCAATTTCCTGCATTAAAAACCTCTCAGAAAGGAAAAAAAATCCCAAAAGGAAAAACCCAAAAAAAAATTTGAAATTGGAGTGTGAAGAGATTCTTTAAACATAGAAAGGCCGGCAAAATAGAGCAAATCCCATTGGTGGCATGGCTGCGCCTCAAAGCCAAGTGTAGGGCACTTAATTAACTCATGGTTAAATTAACCTAACTCCAATTCTGTCTTTGACCCAAGGTTACGACCTTTTAGTCTTACACACTTGTAACCCCCCCTCCCATTTTGTTCTCCCTCCTAAGTTTTCACCCACAATATACAATACAATACAAGACTTGGGTTTTTGCTATTTTAGAGCACTCTTCCCTTGTGCTCTCTTCTCTTTTCCTCAACTCTCTTTGTTTTGGTAAACCACTTTTTAGGTTATCAGAATTCTCCTCATTTTCTCCAATATAGTCTTCAATTCAGATTTCAAGAGAAGTGAAAGATACACCTACCCACAAAAAAAATATATATACACACACACACACACACACACACACACACACACACCACACAATAATGTCTGTGCCAGATTATATCATCTTTTTTTTTTCCATAACTAGTACATTGCTCTTTTTTTTCGTGTCCCTTTTCTTTTCTGATATATTTGTGTTTTTGGGAAAGCGAGAGAGAAAGTAGTAAACCAAGAGACCCAAATGAAGAGGTCTCCTTCTTCTTGCTCTTCTTCATCTTCTTCCTCATTTGCCGAGCCTGAAATTCTTCAGGTCAAATCCGAGAAATTATCCAAGGGGAAAAAACGTGCAAGGAAAGATCATAATATTTTTGTTGGCAAAGAAAAAGAAAATAATGCCAATTCTTCTTCTTCTTCTGCAGCATCAGCAGGAAGGAGAAGCTCCATTTATAGAGGAGTCACAAGGTATTTTTTGGTGGTTTGATTTTCTATACTTTTCCTCACTTTCTCCATCGTTTTCCTAGGTGGGTTTTCGTTTGCATGCATTGAGTTCATGCTTGGTCGTGCAGGCATAGGTGGACGGGGAGGTTTGAAGCACACTTGTGGGATAAGAGTTCGTGGAATAATGTTCAGAACAAAAAAGGACGACAAGGTAACAAAACAAAACAAAACAAAATTTTAAATTAAATTAAATTAAGTACTTTCGAAAAACACGTAATATAAAATTCCTGATTATTATAGAGTGAATCAAGGAGAGATCTATTGGCATCATAGTGTTTTTTTAATAATTTCTTTTGGTTTTTCAAACTTTATAGCAATTCTTAATTATTTATTATGTTTTGTTTCTGAGTACTGACTGTGTTTTTATTCCTGATAATCTCTGCCATTTGCAACGTTCGTTTGGCACTCACTTGTCGTTGCTTAAATTTTAATTTAGTTTATTTGGGTAAGTCTCATTTCCCCTACTACATGATCTTAATCTAGCTACCATTTACAACTATTTTTTTCTTTATTTTTATGCTTTTAAACTTTATAATCTTATCTCCACATTTTAAAGTCTTAATCATCTTTCCCTCTCTTTCTCTTCCTTCTTTTTCAATTTTCTTATTTAGAGAAAAATATAAAATATAGATAAATATTCTCCTTATTATATGTGTTATTATGCAGAGAGTATTTCAACATTGATTTTCTATATTAAATTACTTGCTCGCCTAATTATAGCATTACCAAAAAAGAACTCTCCATAGTGTAGTCAAAATTATTGTATTCAAGTCTTGGAAGTTGAAACCACCCTGATTACATACTAGAAAAGAATGAGAAAATTTTATTGAACTTAATTTTATTTTATTAATTTGATTTATTTATGTTGTGATATGTTATAGGGGCCTACGATAGCGAGGTGGCTGCTGCCCGTACCTATGATCTTGCAGCTCTCAAGTACTGGGGTCCTAATGCAACCTTGAATTTCCCGGTATATGAATTTGTGTTATACTTCAATTTTTTCCCCCTTTGAAGTTGGAATTAATCTTACATATGCTTTAAATTTTGTGGCTAATTATGATATATGATAGTTTGTCAAAAGAAGAGATTATCATATTTGCCTTGCTGGAATTTCTAACAATTGCAAACTTGGGTAACTTATTCGCTGATGCAGATAGATTCGTATACAAAAGAAATAGAAGAAATGGAAAAGGTTACTAAGGAAGAATATTTGGCCTCTTTGCGGCGACGGAGTAGTGGCTTTTCTAGAGGAGTTTCTAAATATCGTGGGGTAGCCAGGTAATTAATTAAGTGAAAGCGGTACACACAAAATTAAACAAAGTTCGCGATTTTTTATTACCTGACCAATTAAAGTGATGTACTAAGTTTTAAATGGCACAATATCAATTAGGAGACTAATATGTTTGAGTGATTGAAAAAAAAAAGCCATATATCAGATTTCTTCCAACTAAAAGAATGTAGGATCATTGCTACTAGGAGTTGTGGTCAGGACATTGTTGTTCCTAAACCATGACTACGGTCGTGATCTCTAAAAAAGAGAAATGCTGATGTATGCATGATTTGACCCGTTAGTTTACATGGACTCCGTAGAAATTAATGGTCCAAATCGTGTACTCGCAACACGCGCTAGAATTTATCACTCGTCACTCCATAATTGATCTCACCGCATGAATGGTGGAAAATGGCCAACATCCTTAGCATGCGTTTAATTTCTGGCCAAATTTCAGAAGGAGGATTTTTTTTTTTTTTTTGGTAATGTAGAGGAACTTGGTAGTGCCCTTGGTATAATTGTATATGCATTCCATTTATATGATTTTTTTTCTTTTTTTTTCATATAATTTTCTTCTATGAATCTGTATCTCATAGTTGAAAAAAAATATTACTTTCGCGCAGACATCATCATAATGGACGGTGGGAGGCTCGAATTGGTAGAGTTTTCGGGAACAAGTATCTGTACTTGGGAACATATAGTACGTTCTTTCTTCTTCTAATTTTTTGCTTTTAAAATTTGTAGATATTTATGTTATTTCTTTTATACCTTTTGCATCTCGTTCAAAATTATTTTTGTGTGCTTTTAAGATGCTACAAAATGGTCCTACAAGGTTGAAATTTCTTGTGATGTGTCGTATATATATTCATGTTATGGAAAATGTTTCCTTCATTAACATGTTAGATAAATTGGTAGCTAGCCAGCAACAACGACAAAAAATAGAATTATAACATCTTATAATTTCAGAATCATTTTTCACGTATAATTGAGAAATTATTTGACTTTTTTTTTTCTACAATTTCTTGATTATTTTTGAAGAGCTTACAGAACCCCACAAACAAACAAAGAAAAAGAGATAATAATGCATTAGTATTGTTGTTTCCCCACAAACAAACAATAATTGTACTGTTGTTTTTTCCTCTTCCTTTTTTTATTTATGTATTTCTTTTTTTTTTTTCAAAGTGTGCATTGAAGTCCGAGTGCCAACTTTGTGCTTCCTATAAATGTCAAATTTGAACTGTTAGTAGTTTTAGACACTGAAATAGCGTGGCAACAGCAATTCCGTACACTCCATAATACGATTTAATATTTTTTCTTCCCACTTTACACTTTTAGATTTATGCAATATTGTTCTTCCTAATTTTCATTAAAAAATATTATTTTTTTCTTACTTTTAATATTTCAAATTTAAGAAATTGCTTAGCCTACTAATTTATAATTCAATTAACTTTTCAATTAGAAATAGATCTTTAAGATATTGCTTAACCTATTAATTTATGACTCGATCAACTTTTCCATTAGAAGCAGATCTTATTTTCTTATTTCAAACTTTAAAATATTTGCTACGATGCTGCATATATCCGTTCATACGTACACATATGGAAATACTTATGTTTTCTTCTTTTTTTTCCCTTTGTCTCATAAGGCGGAATTTTCTTTTAATTTTTTTGGGATACAAGGCAGAACGTTTTTTATTTCACTACTTGTTAACGTCGATCAGTTTTCCAAATTTGATGTTTTTTTTTTGTCTAACAAAATTATGGCATTTTCTCATATATTCTACTTTATGTACTTGTAGTGTCTTTAATAGGGTGTTTGGGAGGTTTGAACCTTTTGGTTAAAACCACTTTAGTATATGAGAATTTAACATTATAGTTTTGTTTTTTTGACATTGTAGCATATGAGTGCTTTATACTGCAGTAATGAATTGGTTTTAATTAAAACTAAAAATGCCAAAAACCTTATAAAATGTACACTTATAAGACATAATTATTTGAGCTTATATTTGTATTTGCGTGAAATCATGAGTGTCTTATAACCTTATCTGATCTAAATCAAACTTAATGAAAAAGGGTTAGATCCATACACTTAGGCCTTAGTCAGCGTAATTATTTGTTTAAAGGGGATCCTAAATAGAGCCAGAGTTTGGATTGTCTACATGAGGTAGTTCCATAAGATACCGCAATTAGCCAACCATTAGTTTGACCGAAATGAGATTGACTCTAATCGGGAAGGAAACAACCGAAGATTGATTTGACTGGAGTACGGCACGTGACGCCCCAAGTGCCTGTCATTCTTCGTAAAACAAAAAAGAAGGAAAAAAAAAAAACAGAAGGAATCAGATTTTGCAGAGGTCACTGAATTGAAACCTTTTCTTTTGCAAAAGTGGCAGGCACGGGGACTCACGTGTTGCTTCTAGTTCTGTCTGTTGGTCTGTCTGCTAGCCATGTCACCCAAGGTGCATAACCTTACCAACTCTGCGGGACCACTACTACCATTCAGGAGAGAAATCCATGCCAATTTGGACCAACTCATGAATTTTTACAAGCCTTTTCAAAACGTGGTTCCAACTTACTTATTGTTGCTTTTAATTGCGAGTTAAAACCCCCAAATGTGGCTCCATATTAGGGCTGTATAAAAACCGCCTCACATCCATCAACTGTCCGTGCCCGCGCCCGTTCATCTCAAAAAAAGCAAGTTTACGTTAGCAACCCATTGGTGGGACGGGTTGAACCCGCCCACCAATATATTCGGTGGGCGGGGTTGGTTTTAAGTTTTTGAGGGCGGGTTCAACCTGCACCCGCCCGCCTATATATTTTTTTAAAAAAACTTATCATTTATTTGATTTTGTTCATATTTTAAAGATGATTGAACAATCCAACACTTCAAGCATGGGCTCGGCTGTCTCTTGACATATTAGAAATTGAAAATTCTCCTATTATTTTGTGAAGTGATCAAAATTCAAATCAAGTAAATTAGTAGAGAAAGCCCTAAAAGAAAAAGAACACTTGACTTTGTTCATCATTTCATTTGTAGCATTCTATTATTTTCGAACTCAATGAATAAGCTTTAATTTTTATGGACTCTTGACTTTATTTATCACTTTATATGTAGTTGATGTTTCTTGTTGTAGTGAATGATTATGTTTCTTAATTTGTACTTTTGAATATGGTCACTGTCTTTAAGCATCAAACTTGTTGGGAATGCTTTATGTATTATCATCTTATATTTTCTATAAATTTTCTTCACTTTCTAAAAAAAATGTCCAAAAAATTACATTGGGCAATAGCATAGGTCTTAACCGCCTCAACCCGCCCACAACCACCCAAAATTAAACCAAAACCGCCCGCCATGTGGTGGGCGGTTTGCGGGTTGATTAATCGCTAACCCGCCATCCAAAAAAATCGCATCGCACCCATTCAAAAACCATCAAACCGCCCGCCGTTCACCCCTACTCCATATTATGAGAGAAAATTATGTGGTTTAACTTCCCAAATGGGCTATTAGTGTACAATTTGTAGAAGTTTAGCATGGACTTATTTTCATGGAAAATTTTGGCTTCCAAAATAGGTTAGTCCTACCTTTTAATCTACAATCATATTGTTTGTTGCTGTGTGTTGACGGGTCATGATTTGTAGAGGAGAGCTGGGCTGCTTGCAGAGCCCCAGCTCCTGAAAACTGATACTTGCTATTTCTTGCAATGTTGGGGCTCACGGTGTCCCCAAGCATTTGTGCACCTTGTGAGAGAGCAAATATTTTTCATTGTCGCAATGACCCATTCAATTCTTGAACTGGGGTGGGGTCTTCAGCTATTGAACTGGGGTGGGGTCTTCAGCTAGTTCCCACGTGGAATATCCACACGAATCCAACGGATTGCATGGCTTGTTGCAATAATTTTGGTCCCTTCCACAGAATTCTCCCGATCGAATATTAGTCATATATGCACATTGTTACATGCAAGTAAACCATAGGATAAAGAATTGGAGGGATATTAGGTTAATATTGACAAGTATTAGACATTCAAGCCTGATTTTTTTATTTTATTATTTTTTAAGGCTTCAGTGTTGAACACTGATGACCAATAAATCAATATTTACACAAGGCTCTCTTTTCTTATATATATTTCAATTTAGTTGTTTCAAGAAGTTTTCTAAAGAGAAACCGAAGGAAAAATATTGTAAATGATAATAGCAACACCTTCAATGAACTTTCCGAGGAAAAAACATATTAAAGAATCTTATAGTTATTTTTTGGCTAGAATATTAAGAATCTTATAGGGTCCATGGGGTAAATGAATTCGAATTGTATTAATTTAGATTATTATGATTTGAGTTGTAATATTTGATTTGGTGATTTAAAACTATCCGATTAATGTTTAGATATGCATTCAAAGTGTTTATATGAACATGAAATATAATTGAAATTTATGTTTGGATAAATAGTGAAAAAAATTTTGATTTATTAACAAATCTATCAAAATCTTAATGTTTATGATCATAAAAAATTTTCAATATAAATCTTAATTTAGTTGTTTCTTTATTAAGATCGTAATGACAGAAAATAGTCTTAATAAGATATTTATAATCTTTTTTTAAATATACAAGATAATTTCAGCTTTTAAATATGTGAAATAAACTGCCCAATAGTTTGTGGGTTTTGTTTTTAACTTTTACAAACCGACCAAGCTCATTAATTTTGCTCAAGAAATGCCGGAATTTATGCATCCTGAGTCAAAAGCTTGTTATTCAATGGTTTGTCCAACGTTGTCAAAAATTCTAGCGGAAACATGGATCCACTGTTTCAGATTTTCTTCCCTAAAGAATTTTGACCTCAAAATCTACAAATTCATTGTGCCCATTAACGTTCTCTGCCTCTCATTTTTCCCTAGGTAGATTTCTCTTTGAATCCAAACCATAAGATATTTTCCGCACGTACCATTCTGTTTTTCTTTCAAAATGTTTACTTTTCTCATCTAATTTTTAACATTTACAACAAAGAGCCTCTTTATTTTCCTTTTTTTAGTGGTTAACATAAAGAAAAAAAAAAAGATCTTTTGAACAGACATAACCAAAATAAAATTTAAAAAAAATAAAAAAACCTAGGTAGATCAAGAAAATCTTTGTAGACAAAGTACATTTGATTTTTCCCTTTGTACTATTAGAACTTTTAGCAACATACATGGTCGTTGCCACTAGCATGGACGGGTGAGATCTATTCTTCCGTGCGACTTGAGGTCACCTACTTCCCTCCTTCTTTTCCTAGAAAAATGTCACCTGCTTTTCTTTTCTTTGGCTGGTAGTATTGTTCCTCGCCTTGTTTGTCCAATTAATTGCTTAAAATAATACATAGCACCGTACGGAGAAAAGAAATTGTGTATATCTGTATATGTTACTGAAAGGAGATATTAGATAGCGTAAACAGTAGACAATATTAGTGGTGATTATAGCATGATAAAAACTAGGAACATTCCTTACTTGAAAAAATAAAAAAATAAAAAAATAAAAAAATAAACCGGGAACATTACAAGACAAAAGGTGAGATAAGTGGTCCCTATCTTCTCTCACTTTGCTACTGCTAATAGTCTAATACAAAGTCTGTATGACGTGTTATATTTCAGTAATTTCAAATTCTATGGTATGATTGTAATAGTAATGTAAAATTCTATAGTAATAGGTTATGTATTTTTTTTAAAACTCAGTTAAATTCTCCTATTTTCTTCGCATAGTATAATTTTGATACGATTTCACTGAGTAGTTTTCTAATTCTAAATAACATTTTACCGGTCATTTTTTTCCGGTACAAAGCATTAACTAAAGTACCATGAAGCTCAATTATTACTTAAAAAACTGTCGTCTTTTTTTTGTGACTGTAGAGACACAAGAAGAAGCAGCGGCGGCATACGACATGGCGGCTATAGAATACAGAGGACCAAACGCAGTTACCAACTTCGACATCAGCAACTACATCGATCGCCTCAGCAAGAAAGTTCTCCCCAATATCGATCAACACCCACAAGAAACCCTAATTCCTCCCCAAGGATCCACTCCTTCACTTCCTCCGCCGTCATCGCCGCCGTCTCCGCCTCTGCCGCAAGACCAATCGCCACCACCCGTCGAACAACTCCAAATGCAATGCCCTCAGCTCCTCCCCTGCTTGGACTCCTCGTCATTGGCAAACGTCATGGCGATCGGCACTCCGGTCGACCACGACCTCAATTGGAACTTCCTCGACACGGGATTCGTCCCTCTTCCTGTGTCGGATCTACCGATTGCAAAGCCTGGAGAGTTATTGGACTTGTTCGACGACACAGGATTCGAGGAGAACATCGATTTGATTTTTGGATCTGGATCGGGATCGGGAATCGGATCGTCCGATTCAAGTGAGAACGATTTTGAAGGCGTGTTCGACAAATTGGACGACGTCGCAGGTTTTGGAGTTCTCGGTGTCGCCGCCAGCGGAGGATCGGGGGCCGTCAATGAGGAAATCAAAGGCCGGCGAGAGGCCGGGATTTTGTCGTCTTCTTCTTCATTATCTTCTAATTCCCCTGCATCGGTTTCTGCTGTATGTAATTTCTCCCATTTGAATTAGGAATAGTCTCATTCCAGTAAACTGTAGAGGTTTGGTTGTTTCCATGGCGGACATTGGCGATCTTCAACGGTTTTCGGGTTCTTTTTCTTGAAAAAAGGAGAAAAAAAAAAAGAAGAAGAAGGAAAGACTTCGTTTGTTTGTTTGGGTTGGGGACAATTTTTTTATTTAGTTATTTCATAGATAAAAGGGAAAAAGAAAAACGGGGAAAAAATGAGGGAAGGCAAGATGTGGCAATCTACTCTAGAGGCATTTTTCCTTTCCTTGCTTGAAATTAATAATACATAATTAGTTTTAATTTATCTGGGATCATCATCATATACGGCCTCCGCCGGTCTGCTCACTTGCATGTTTCCTTTCAAGTATATATACATGCATTGAGCACACATCACAAGTCCGATAGCCCAATGTGCATACATATAATCCTTTAAAAACAATCGTTCTTTAAGATATATATTTAAAAAATAAAAACTACTTTTAAAGTGTAATTAAATTTAGAGAAATCTCACGAAACAGACCAATTTTAATTCTTAAATAATGAGTTTATACTCAGGGCATGTTTGTTAGGTAGGATTGGGACTAAGATTGGGATAAATAGTCCTAATCTTATGTTTGGTGTTAATTGTTGACCGGATAAATATTGCATTGATCGGATAAATAATGATTTGTGGATAAAGTTATATTGACGAGATAAATAATCCCGCAAATGTAGATAACTAATCCTTTTAAAATAGATAGGATTAATAGTCCTACGACCTATTCCCTCCCAAAAAAATCTCACCTCTCTAGTAGACTTATGGGAAGTATTAAATTAAACATCTCTAAAAATAATGTCGTTATTGAGTGGAGTGATGAGATGTTTTCGTAGAGGATTTAGTCTAATTAATTAATTATTGACACTAAAACCTAAGAACACTATAAAAGTAAATAAAAGATGGAGGTTTAGAATTAATTAACTAAATAACTAAATTAACAAAAACACAAGAAAATAAATAAATACAAATAAAAATAAAACTGGTTGAAGAATCATTCATTATCACTAAACAATAACTATAAAATTAATCATATAATCATTTCTAATTTTCTATTGAAACTACCAACCGTAGTCTTTCCTTACTGTGTTGTTTAATAAAACAAGCTCTTTATTAAATTCTTTTCTATTAAATAACCTAGAACAAGCTCTCTAAATTTAACTTAACGGAAGCACTAAGATGAGAAAGATAGGTTGATCAAGACAGCAGTCACATAAGTTATGATAATTTAACATAGGTTAGGTTTCACATGCAATTATACGAAAGTTTGACCATAATCAATAATCACAATTTGCTCTTATGATTAGAATAACAAGACAATTACAAATCAAGTATTTCAATCTAGCAAGAGAATATTTTCATACATAAATGATTGCGGGCCTAAATAAAATAAGAAAATAATCATCAACAATAATTATGGAATAACATAAATAATCTTAATTAGAACATTAGAAAATAATTCTAAAAATTAATTATAAAGACATGTTTAGGTTTTGAAGTTGCCCTCAACCAAAAATAAGCTAAACTAAAACAATTGAAAAAGAAAAAAAGGAAGGAAGAAGAAAAAGAATGAGTACGACATCAAAGAATTCTCCAACCCGATGATATTCCTTGAGTCATCACTGGAGCCTTTCCTTCATCTCTCCTTTTGGTCTCCTAGACTAAGAAATGGGACATCTAATTGTGTTTTGGAATGAGGCATTTATAGATGTTTGATGCTAGGGGTTGAAACGAGAAAGTTTTGGGGCCTTTTTGGACCAAATTTTAAGTCAAAAGTCGAAAACATGCGTTATCTTGCACAACTTCAGAAATTGCTACACCGTGGCACTACAATGCCCACTTCTTGGTGCTACGGGGCCATACTGTTGCTTCCACGGATGCTACGGCGCCTGGCCCATGGGTTCCTTAGCTTGTTTTACTCGTTTTTCAAGCCGTGGCACCAGTCAAACCTTCAAACACAAATATGTGTTTCTTGAATCTTTTAAATTCATTTATTTCACTAGCTTTTATTCTATTTGTTGGAAAACAATGCACAACAGAATTTTAAAAATTTTAAATCAAAGTCTCTTCAAAATTACAAGTTTGACATGCTAAGTACATAAATTAATAGCAGATCTTGTTAGACATATATGCCCTAATGAGTAAAAATGTAATAAGTGTTGGAGACATTTTTTATCAATAAAGAATTTATTCATTGTTTATATTTCAAATCTTGTCCTCTTTATGTTCATATTTGTTGAATGTATGTTAAGCAAACAATAGTCTGAGACTATTAGTCTAAACCTTAAGAATTGGGCATATGATGGACGGATTATGTAGAGGACACGATTCTTAAGGTGATGGTCTAAATCATACGATCCGCAATCGAGGGAATAAAGTTGGGCGCTTTATTCATGCAAAGATTATTATGTTGTCTATATCCCTATTTGGAGATGGTTTATCTTGACCATTGGAGGTTGACTCCGTCAATAGAAACATTGGCACGTTGTCATAGGTGACGATGTGTTGGATTGGGACATAAAGTGAATTGATTTGGATTAATAATTCTGTCTCGGCAAATCGATTCACTTTAGACAATCATTTGTATTGTATCTTAATCCTAAGATGAATAGTGAGTCTATTGTCTTGACTTGTGTCTTTTGATGTATCAAAGGGTGACATCCACATCTTAATAGTGGTATGCATGCCTATACGTTGGAGGCATGACTCTTAATAGCATAGACCTGTTATTCATAGATATGGAATCCATAGCTCCTCTTTAGGAGTAATGATATCCTCTTATATGCGTTATCCTATAATTGGAAAACTGGAGCACTCAACCATTTGGATAGATAGGTGCAACCGAATGGTATACTGTCTTTGGATGGTAAGTTTTCTAATGGTGAGATAATGGAACGTAAGATAAAAATAATCAGGAATGTAAGACAGAACTTGTCCTTAAGCCGATTATGGATTATCATATCGGGATACGATACACTATGATATGTCATGGAGGCTTAGCTATACGAGCTTCATAATTGTATGTAGTTCAAGAGTGCAGCTCCAAGCTTTTAGTAGAGTAGCGTTGGAGTTGATAATTATGAAATGCATATCTGGGATATTGGGTTTCATAATTATCGAGAGCTTGAACTATATAGGTCCATTTAGTCCCCTTTGCTAGCTCACAACATCCTGTAACGATACAGCGTACTTTTCTAATAATTGGTAACTTATGTCAAATTTATTAGATTGGTTGAAATTTGGAAGAATTAAATAATTCATGTCTATTTATCGGTTGAATTAATTTTGTGATAAAAATTAATTCAAGATAAACTTGTTGTATTAGAAGGATCGGATAATTCTTGTCTGTTTATCGGTTGATTTAATTTTAGATAAATTAGATCAAGATAAACTTGTAGAATTATTGGGAATTAATTTATTTTCTTAAAGATTATCTAGATAAAGTTGTTTTGATCAGATAACTTATCTATTGGGTTATTTGAATTAAAACTAACACTTTATCCTATAGAATCTCGGGTAAAAAATAAAAGATTCACGAGATTTTTATTCAGCAGTTCGGCCTACAGATGGGACAGGCCGAATAGGTGGTTCGGCCTACCGATCAGCAAAGGATAAGATCACGTATTTCTATGCAGATCTTATCAGATATTGATCCGAACTTGATTCTATTTTGAGTTTTTGAGACCTAATCTGATAAGGACTAACCCTAAGACCAATCTCTATATAAAGGGAGTAAGTCTTAAGAGTTACTAAGATCAATTGAGAGATTAAGAGTGATACTCTACTAGTAAGAACCTGAAAACTCCCTTAGAGCTTTTGTTCACAAATCACGAACACTTGCTTTGGGTTCTCTCGATTGGTTGGAAGGAGAGTCACCTAGTGGAAGAGCTGTATGTGTGAGCCCACACTTACTCCGGTCATGGATAGAGAATAGCAAAGAAGACTAGTTGGTTGAGGCTCTTCTGGAACGTTACTTCTCTTCATGTTTTGCGAGGGCTCTTCTTTGCTATTCTTTATCTATGATCGAAGTACGAGTCATAGCACGTCGTACAGTCTTCCTTCGGTGACTTTCCTTCCAACCAATTGAGAAAACCAAGAGTTTGTTGGAAACAAAGTGCGCAGCGGAATTTTAAAAAATTTTTCATCAGAGTAATTTCCAAAACACAAGTTTGACATGTTATATGTATAAATTAAACAGCTTACTGACCTCAGTGTGCCGAAGAACCTCTGCAACCTGTGTAGAGAAGTAACATTCCAGAAGAGCCTCAACCAACTAGTCTTCTTTGCTATTCTCTATCCACAACCGGAGTGAGTGTGGGCTCACACGTACAGCTCTTCCACCGATGACTCTCCTTCCAACCAATAGAGAGAACCCAAAGCTAGTGTTCATGATTTGTGAACAAAAGCTCTCAGGGAGTTTTCAGATGGTCACTAGAAGAGTATCATTCTTAATCTCTCAAATTGATCTGAGTAAATCATGAGACTCACTCCCTTTATATAGCTATTGGTCCTGGGGTCAGTCTATATCAGATTAGGTCTCAAAAACTTGAAACAGAATCAAGTTTGGATCAATATCTGATAAGATCCGCGTGAAAACGCGTAATCTTATCTCCGCTGATCGGCAGGCCAAACATTCTGATCGGCAAGCCGAACAGGCCATCCAGGAACAAGCTCCTAGGGGAGTCATGCCAAATTCAATCAGGAACACGGATCCCCTCCTAATTAATATATGCCATCCAGGACCTGTATGATCCAGCATATACTAAAAATCGTTTCTTTGGCCATTAATTTTATTAACAGAGCTCCTAGGGGAGCTTAATAATAAAATCAACGTGAGTGTATAACCACCGTTTCAATATTTTATCCATGATTTATAATCACCACCTAGGGGTGTGCAACCATAAATCATACTAAAATACCTTATCCTTTCAGAGATCCAATTTGGTACATGTAGAAATCCCTTCCTAGGGGTCGGGACCACCATGTTCTTCCTATGGACCAACGATGGAGGCCTTAGGTTCTCTCTTCGAAAACCTTCTCCCACTCAATCTTTTGAAGTCAAGGTTTTATTTTAAAATTATGCATGAACAATTTTAATATGAGCGGCACTCCCTATTCTATATGACATGTTATCAATATACATGGTAAATCATATTATAATGCAGACAAGCAAAGCAATCAAGCAAAGCTACAAGCAAAATAATAATAATCGTAATATTATGGTTCCACCCTAGAGAACAGAAAAATAAGATTACAAGAGAATAATCGAGACATTTATCGATTCTTCATCCTTGAATCCTCAAGCTGTATCCTTCTTCATGTAATATCCATCTTCAAGTCTTCAATCCCGTATGAATCGAATACTTCATATTTTCGGTCATATCCAAATTTAATGTTTCTTAGAATCATCCCAAAAATAAAATTAAATCTGCACCAGAAAAATTGCACCTTTTCTGGACACCTGGCAGCTCTCGGTCGGCAGGGCAGTCTGGGTGATCAGCCTGCCGATTATGAAGGTTCGGCCTGTCGAACATGAAGGTTCGGCCTGCCGGCAGAGCACCAAAATTTCCCCCCCCACTGTCGGCCTGCCGATCTGTGACCTTCGGCCTGCCGAACTGTGAGGTTCGGCATGCCGACCGAGCAGAAAACCCTCAATCCAAAAAATATAATTTTAATGCAATTCATCAATTTTATTTTCAACAATTCAAAAACATAAAATTAGAGACTCAGGAAATACCTGGAGGTGCCATCATCTATCTACAAGATCCGTCTTCTAGATTCATCTTCTCCGAATAATTATTTAATTACAAAATTCTTATAAATTAAAAATTAAATAACAATTCCTAGACGAAGATGATAGTCCGCCATCTAATTACATGAAAAACCTAGATACACATTCTAACCTCTATGGAACCATAACCGGTATTAATTAATTAAGAAATAATTAAACAACGATTTAATCAACCAAAATTAATTAATAAATATTCACCACATAATCCATAACAACATATATATATTATATGGATACCTAGAGTGCCATCTCTCTATAAAATTCAATTCAAGCATAGGAGAGATTAAGATCACAAAATTTATGCATATAACATGATCACAAGCTTGCAAATTTATGTAAAAACCTCGTCTCTAATACCAATTGTTGGAAACAAAGTGCGCAACGGAATTTTAAAAAAATTTCATCAGAGTATTTTCCAAAATACAAGTTTGACATGTTATATGTATAAATTAGACAGATCTTACTAACCTCAGTGTGCTCAAGAACCTCGGCAACCTGTGTAGAGAAGTAACGTTCCAGAAGAGCCTAAACCAACTGGTCTTCTTTGCTATTCTCAATCCACAATCGGAGTGACTGTGGGCTCACACGTACAACTCTTCCACCGGTGACTCTCCTTCCAACCAATATAGAGAACCCAAAGCTAGTGTTCGTGATTTGTTAACAAAAGCTCTCAGGGAGTTTTCAGATGCTCACTAGAAGAGTATCACTCTTAATATCTCAAATGGATCTGAGTAAATCATGAGACTCACTCCCCTTATATAGCTATTGGTCCTGGGGTCAGTCCATATCAAATTAGGTCTCAAAAACTCGAAACAGAATCAAGTTTGGATCAATATCTGATAAGATCAGCGTGAAAATGAGTAATCTTATCTCCGCTGATCGGCAGGCCGAACATTCTGATCGGCATGCCGAACAGGCCAGTTCGACAGGCCAAACACGTCATTCGAAAGGCCGATCTCCCGAGAATCTCTGCGAATATTTTATTTTCCACCCGAGATTCTAAAGGATAAAGTCTCAGTTTTGATTCAAATAACCCAATAGAGAAGTTATATGATCAAAATAAACTTTATCAAGATAATCTCTAAGAAAATAAATCAATTCACAATAATTCTACAAGTTTATCTTGTTCTAATTTGTCCAAAATTAAAACAACCGATAAACAGACAAGAATTATCTGACCGCAATAATTCAACAAGTTTATCTTGAACTAATTTCTTACAAAATTAATTCAACCGATAAACAGACATGAATTATTTGATTCTTACAAATTTTAAACCAATCTGATAAATCCGACATAAGTCACCAATTATTGAAAAAGCACGCCGTGTCGTTACAGGATTTTGTGAGCTAGCAAAGGGGACCAAAATGGACCTATAAAGTTCAAGCTCATGATAATTATGAAACCCAATATCCCATATATACATTTCACAATTATCAACTCCAATGCTACTCCACTAAAAGCTTGGAGCTGCACTCTCGAACTTTATAGAATTACGAAGCTCGTGTAGCTAAGTCTCCATGACATATGATAGTGTATCGTATCCCCATATGATCATCCATAATCGGCTTAAGGACAAGTTCTGTCTTACCTTCCCGATTATTTTTATCTTACGTTCCATTGTCTCACCATTAGAAAACTTACCATCCAAAGATAGTATACCATTCGGTTACACCTATGTATCCAAGTGGTTGAGCGCTCCAGTTTTCCAATTACAGGACAACGCATATAAGAGGATATCATTACTCCTAAAGAGGAGCTATGGATTCCATATCTATGAATAACAAGTCTACACTATCAAGAGTCATGCCTCCAACGTACCGGCATGCATACCACTATAGAGATGTGGGAGTCACCCATTGGTACATCAAAAGACACAAGTCAAGACAACGGGCCCACTATTCATCTCTGGATTAAGATACAATACAAATGACTGTCTAAAGTGAGTCGATTTTTCAAGACAGAATTATTAATCCAAATCAATTCACTTTATGTCCCGATCCAACACATCGTCACCTATGACAATGTGCCAATGTTTCTATTCAAGGAGTCCAACTCCGATGGCCAAGACAAACCATCTCCCAAAAGGGATATAGACAACATAACAATCTTTACATGAATAAAGCGCCCAACTTTATTCCCTCGATTGCGGATCATATGTTTTAGACCATCACCTTAAGAATCGTGTCTATCGCATAATCATCCCATCATATGCCCAATTCTTAAGGTTTAGGCTGACAGTCTTAGACTATTGTTTGCTTATCATACATTCAACAAATATGAACGTAAAGAGGACAAGATTTGGTATATATATAAATGAATAAATTCTTTATTGATAAAAATGTCTCCAAAAATGTATTACATTTTTACTCCTTAGGGCATACATGTCTAACAATCTCCCACTTGCACTAAGTGAGTAAATACTGCAAATTTCGCATCCCCATAGCTTCCACATGCCTTTCGAACACTCTCCCAGTAAGTGTCTTCGTAAATGGATCAGCTAAATTATCCTCTGACGCGATCTTGCACACCGTGACATGCCCGCCCTCAACGAAGTCCTTTATCACATGATACTTCCGATCAACATGCTTACTCTTCTTGTGAAATCTTGGTTCCTTAGCATTAGCTACCGCCGCACTGTTATCAGAGTACAGTGATACCGCCTTATCCATACCAGGAACTACCTCAAGATCCCCAAGGAACTTGCGGAGTCACACTGCTTCTTTCGATGCATCACTAGCCGCCACATACTCGGCCTCCATCGTTGAATCCGAAGTGCAATCTTGCTTCGCACTTCTCCAACTGATGGCACCGCCGCCCAGAGTAAACACAAACCTCGAAGTCGATTTCCTAGAATCCAGACAGGATTGAAAATTTGAATCAGTGTATCCTAGAGGAGTCAAGTCCTCACCCGAATACACAAGCATATACCCTCGAGTCCTTCTCAGGTACTTGAAAATATGCTTTACCGCAACCCAATGGTTCGGTCCTGGATCCGCCTGAAATCGACTTACAATCCCGACCGCATAGCTAATATTCGGCCGTGTGCAAAGCATGGCATACATGAGACTACCCACTGCCGAAGCATAAGGCACCTTCTTCATGTATTCTCTTTCTTCATAAGACTTTGGAGAGTCTTTCTTAGAAAGAGTAATTCCAGACCTAGATGTTTACCCACCTTTCTTGGAATCCTGCATTGCAAACCTCCTAAGAATTTTATCTATGTAGCCGGCCTGTGACAAAGCTATCATTTTAATCTTCCTATCCTGAAAGATTTGGATACCTAGAACAAAATTAGCCTCACCCAAGTCCTTCATGTCAAACTGCTTGGTCAACCATAATTTGACCGATGACAACGCCCCAACGTCATTGCCAATCAGCAGAATGTCATCTACATAGAGTAGTAGAAAAACCACCTTCCCATCCTTTATGTGTTTGTAAACACATGGTTCATCCACGTTTTGTGAGAACCCATAAGTTTTGATCACTTGATCAAATCTTATGTTCCAAGAACGAGAAGCCTGCTTAAGTCCATAAATAGACTTTAGCAGCTTACAAACCTTACCCTCTTGACCCGCGACCTTGAACCCGTCTGGTTGTCCCATATAAATGGACTCATCAAGATAGCCATTCAGAAAAGCCATCTTGACATCCATCTGCCAAATCTCGTAATCGAGAGCGGCAGCTATGGACAAGAGAATCTGGATGGACTTAAGCATGGCTACTGGCAAAAAGGTTTCCTCATAATCGATTCCTTCCTTTTGCGTATAACCCTTAGCTACCAGTCTAGCCTTAAAGGTTTCGACCTTTCCGTCAAATCCTCTTTTCCTCTTGTAGATCCACTTACACCCTATGGGTTTTAAGCCTTCGGGAAGATCCACAAGCTCCCAGACCTGATTACTCTCCATAGACTTCATCTCTGTGTTCATGGCCTCTGTCCAGAGTCTTGAATCAACATCCTCCATAGCTTCTACGTAAGTATAAAGATCCCTGTCATGTTCATCCGGTTCAGCCAAGAAGACCTCCCCATTGAACATATACCTCTTAGGTTGACACCCGATCCTCCCACTACGCCGAAGCCCCTGAGATTGTTGTTCAGGTTTGTTTGGTTTTTCTACACTGATCGGAATGGTTTCGTTCGGAACCTCCAGAGTGAACGGATCACCCCTTAACTCCTCAAGCACCACTTTGCTTCGAGGTTTAAAGTCATCCATGTAACTCTCCTCAAGGAAAGTTGCTTTAGTTGAATCCACGACTTTATTTTCCTTAGGGTTATAAAAATAACCCCCTTTAGTGCCTTTTGGATATCCTACAAACATGCAAACTTCCGAACGTGCTTCCAACTTATTCGGATCCTTAAACAGGACATGAGCCGGACATCCCCATATGTGAATATGGTTTAAGGATGTCTTTCGTCTTGTCCACAACTCGTGAGGAGTTTTAGGGACCGATTTTGAAGGCACATTGTTCAAAAGATAACATGCGGTTTGTAGTGTATATCCCCAAAAGGATAAAGGCAATGATGAATAACTCATCATGGACCTAATCATGTCCAACAAAGTCCTATTCCTTCTCGCCGCTATGCCATTCTGCTGCGGAGTGCCCGACGCAGTCAAATGGGATAAAATCCCATTCTCTAACAAGTGTCCCAAGAACTCATCAGAAAGGTATTCCCCACCTCGATCAGATCGAAGTGCCTTTATGGGTCTACCCAATTGCTTTTCCACTTCAGCCCGAAACTCCCTGAACTTATCATAAGTTTCGCTTTTGTGGTGCATTAGGTACACATACCCATATCTTGAGTAATCGTCAATAAAAGTGACGAAGTACTCATACCATCCTCGTGCCTGGATGTTTATTGGTCCGCAAACATCACTATGCACAAGTTCTAGAACCCCTTCGGCCTTATTGCCCTTAGACCCGTATGGTCTTTTGGTCATTTTACCCTCCAAACAAGATTTACATTGAGGTATAGATTCCACCTTTAAGTGACTTAAAGGTCCGTCCCTTACCAACCTTTGAATCCTATTCAGGTTAATATGGCCAAGGCGCAAATGCCAAAGATAAGTCTTATTAGAGTGAGAAGTTTTAAGTCTTTTTGAGTCATTATCATTTATCTCAGCATTAAGCAATAAGTTCATCTTAGGTTTGATAAAGTATAGATTATTTTGCATCCATCCAGAATAGATAAAAGATTTGTTTTTACGAATCACCACTTTTTCATTAAAAGATACCACGTAGGAGTCTTTAAATAAAGATGATACAGAAATTAAATTCCTTTTAAATTTAGGAACATAAAAATAGTCTTGCAAAATTAAATTCCTATAATTATCAAAGTAAGGATGGACATATCCCACTGCTTTCGCTGAGACCAAGGATCCATCGCCCATCCGAAGCGTTAAGTCTTCACGAAGTAGACTTCTTGTTTCTTTGAATCCCTGCAAAGAAACACAAACATGATTAGTTGCACAGGAATCTATGACCTAGATGTCACTAGATTCCTCAACCAAACAAGTTTCTAAATATAGAAGATCACACCTACCTCCCTTGGAAAGGAAGTCCTTGCAATGCTTCTTTATATGCTCGACCTTACCACAGAAGAAGCACTTAAGCTTCTTTAGGTTCTTCTTCTTCTTCTTCTTGCTCTTGGTAGCAGCAGGAATAGAAGACTTCCCCCTCTTGGCCCGTTGCTTCTTTCCATTCCCAGAGTTAGGATTGGAACCAGAAGCAGCTACCAGATTGGCCTCACCACTAGCAGGAGACTCCCTGATCAGCCGTTCAAACTCCTGTAACTGTTTCATCAGTTCTGTCAAGGTCATATCCCATCTATTGCTTAAATTAAAAGTAGCTCTAAACGAAATAAATTCCTTAGACAGAGTCTCAAAGACCATAGTTATCTGAGTTTCAGCATCGATGTCGGCTCCATTGGTTTGAGCCTCAGCGAGGTAACCCATGACCAACATCATATGCTCCTTTACAGATGTCCCCGGTCTCTGTCTACAGTTTAAGAGTTTCCAAAGCGCCCCTTGCCGCTTTGTTATGGCCTGGCCTCCAAACATGTCCTCAAGATTATCCAAGATCTGCTTCGCAGTCTCATAATCCTGATGTTGAGCCTGCAGCACGTTGTTCATGCTAGCCATAACATAGTAGTGGGCCTGATCATTAGCATCTTTCCAGCGGTCGTACGCTTGGAATTGCTCATTACTTGAGTCTCCTGTAGGCTCGGGAGGACAAGGAGTTGTCAAAACATATTTTAGTTTCTCAAAGGAAAGGACGATGTCCAGGTTCCATTTCCAACCGTTATAATTCTCACCGGTTAATTGGTTTTTGTCAAGTATCGATGATAAAGCGTTTTTAGACATTTTCAATCTATAATAAAGAATCATATACCAAACATAAGCAAACAAATATAATAATTTAGTAAGATAACACAATCATGTAAAATCATAAAAATGTGTTTATGTGTCAAAACCTTGAAAATATCACAACCTTACAACGATAATTCCCAACTCAGAATTCAACAAGCTCCTAGGGGAGTCATGCCAAATTCAATCAGGAACACGGATCCCCTCCTGATTAATATATACCATCCAAGACCCGTATGATCCAGCATATACTAATAATCGTTTCTTTGGCCATTAATTTTATTAACAGAGCTCCTAGGGGAGGTTAATAATAAAATTAACGTGAGTGTATAACCACCATTTCAATATTTTATCTATGATTTATAATCACCACCTAGGGGTGTGCAACCATAAATCATACTAAGATACCTTATCCTTTCAGAGATCCAATCTGGTACATGATAAAAATCCCTTCCTAGGGGTCGGGACCACCATGTTCTTCCTATGGACCAATGATGGAGGCCTTAGGTCCTTTCTTTGAAAACCTTCTCCCACTCAATCTTTTGAAGTCAAGGTTTTATTTTAAAATTTTGCATGAACAATTTTAATATGAGCGGCACTCCCTATCCTATATGACATGTTATCAATATACATGGTAAATCATATTATAATGCAGACAAGCAAAGCAATCAAGCAAAGCTACAAGCAAAATAATAATAACCGTAGTATTATCGTTCCACCCTAGAGAATAGAAAACTAAGATTACAAGAGAATAATCGAGACATCTATCGATTCTTCATCCCTGAATTCTCAAGCGGTATCCTTCTTCATGTAATATCCATCTTCAAGTCTTCAATCCCGTATGAATCGAATACTTCATATTTTCGGTCATATCCAAATTTAATGTTTCTCAGAATCGTCCTAAAAATAAAATTAAAACTGCACCGAAAAAATTGCACCTTTTTTGGACACTTGGCAGTTCTCGGTCGGCAGGCCGATCTGGTTGATCGGCCTGCCGATCATAGAGGTTCGGCCTGCCGGCAGAGCACCAAAATTTCTGCCCCATTGTCGGCCTGCCAGACCACACATCTGGCCTGTCGATCTGTGACCTTCGGCCTGCCGAACTGTGAGGTTCGGCATGCCGACCGAGCAGAACACGTTCATTCCAAAAAATACAATCTTAATGCAATTCATCAATTTTATTTTCAACAATTCAAAAACATAAAATTAGAGACTCAGGAAATACCTGGAGGCGCCATCATCAATCTTCTAGATCCGACTTCTCGATGCGTCTTATCCGAATAATTATTTAATTTCAAAATTCTTACAAATTAAAAAATTAAATAACAATTCCTAGACGGAGATGATAGTCCGCCATCTAATTACATGAAAAACCTAGATACACATTCTAACCTCTAAGGAACCATAACCGGTATGAATTAATTAATTAATAAATAATTAAACAATGATTTAGTCAACCATAATTAATTAATAAACATTCACCACATAATCCATGACAACATATATATTATATAGAAACCTAGAGTGCCATCTCTCTATAAAATTCAATTCAAGCATAGGAGAGATTAAGATCACAAAATTTATGCATATAACATGATCACAAACTTGCAAATCTATGTAAAAACCTCATCTCTGATACCAATTATTGGAAACAAAGTGCGTAGCGAAATTTAAAAAAAAATTTCATCAGAGTAATTTCCAAAACACAAGTTTGACATGTTATATGTATAAATTAAACAGATCTTACTAACCTTAGTGTGCCGAAGAACCTCCGCAACCTGTGTAGAGAAGTAACATTCCAGAAGAGCCTCAACCAACTGGTCTTCTTTGCAATTCTCTATCCACAACCGGAGTGACTGTGGGCTCACACGTACAGCTCTTCCACCGGTGACTCTCCTTCCAACCAATAGAGAGAACCCAAAGCTAGTGTTCGTGATTTGTTAACAAAAGCTCTCAGGGAGTTTTCAGATGCTCACTAGAAGAGTATCACTCTTAATCTCTCAAATTGATCTGAGTAAATCATGAGACTCACTCCCTTTATATAGCTATTAGTCCTGGGGTCAGTCCATATCAGATTAGGTCTCAAAAACTCAGAACAGAATCAAGTTCGGATCAATATCTGATAAGATCCGCGTGAAAACGCGTAATCTTATCTACCGCTGATTGGCAGGCCGAACAGGCCAGTTCGGCAGGCCGACCACGTCATTCGGCAGGCCGAACTCGCAAGAAAAAATCTCCGCGAATCTTTTATTTTCCACCCCAGATTCTAAAGGATAAAGTCTCAGTTTTGATTCAAATAACCCAATAGAGAAGTTATCTGATCAACACAAACTTTATCAAGATAATCTCTAAGAAAATAAATCAATTCATAATAATTCTACAAGTTTAACTTGTTCTAATTTGTCCAAAATTAAAACAACCGATAAACAGACAAGAATTATCTGATCGCAATAATTCAACAAGTTTATCTTGAACTAATTTCTTACAAAATTAATTCAACCGATAAATAGACATGAATTATTTGATTCTTACAAATTTTAAACCAATCTGATAAATCCGACATAAGTCACCAATTATTGGAAAAGCACGCCGTGTCGTTACAGGATTTTGTGAGCTAGCAAAGGGGACCAAAATGGACCTATAAAGTCAAGCTCATGATAATTATGAAACCCAATATCCTAGATATACATTTCACAATTATCAACTCCAATGCTACTCCACTAAAAGCTTAGAGCTGCACTCTCGAACTTTATAGAATTACGAAGCTCGTGTGGCTAAGTCTCCATGACATATCAAAGTGTATCGTATCCCCATATGATAATCCATAATCGGCTTAAGGACAAGTTCTGTCTTACCTTTTCGATTATTTTATCTTACGTTCCATTGTCTCACCATTAGAAAACTTACCATCCAAAGATAGTATACCATTCAGTTACACCTATGTATCCAAATGGTTGAGCGCTCTTGTTTTCCAATTACAGGACAACGCATATAAGAGGATATCATTACTCCTAAAGAGGAGCTATGGATTCCATATCTATGAATAACAAGTCTACGCTATCAAGAGTCATGCCTCCAATGTACCGGCATGCATACCAATATAGAGATGTGGGAGTCACCCATTGGTACATCAAAAGACACAAGTCGAGACAACGGGCCCACTATTCATCTCAGGATTAAGATACAATACAAATGACTATCTAAAGTGAATCGATTTGCCAAGACAGAATTATTAATCCAAATCAATTCACTTTATGTCCTGATCCAACACATCATCACCTATGACAACGTGCCAATGTTTCTATTCACGGAGTCCAACTCCGATGGCCAAGACAAACCATCTCCCAAAAGGGATACAGACAACATAACAATCTTTACATGAATAAAGCGCCCAACTTTATTCGCTCAATTGCGGATCATATGTTTTAGACCATCACCTTAAGAATCGTGTCTACCGCATAATCATCCCTTCATATGCCCAATTTTTTAGGTTTAGACTGACAGTCTCAGACTACTGTTTGCTTATCATACATTCAACAAATATGAACGTAAAGAGGACAAGATTTGGTATATATATAAATGAATAAATTCTTTATTGATAAAAATGTCTCCAAAAACGTATTACATTTTTACTCGTTAGGGCATACATGTCTAACAGAGTTAATGTTCCAAATGTTGAACAATAGCACTCTGGGGGTTTTCGAGTTTTTCTCACTAGAGTACTGGCTCTTTGCTTCTCAAATGATTTGAATAACAATGAAAAATAGCTCTCTTTTTGTAGTGGTCAGATGTGGGGTTATTCGTTATTAGATTAGGCTTTAAAATTCAAGTTTGGATAAACTTTTGATGAAAAACACATAAAAAATGTGTAATTTGATTATCGCATGTTCAACATGTTGATCTAGGAGATGGACTTGCCTGTAACGCCTCCTTACGGACGTCACAAATGTCATTACATTCATCCTTATTATCATTATTTAAGACAAACCATTTAAATGAAGTAAAGTTTATTAAAAATATCCCAAGATCCAGGCATATAATTTTTTTTTCATTAAATACAAATATTTCAGAACCTTTTTATATTTATTTAAATAGTTTATCAACACCAAAATAATAAGAACATAATTTAAATATTCATTACAACAACCTTTAAAATCTATTTTAACAGTTCGATAGGTCGAACATGACCGACAATCCAAACTTTAACCATTGGCAGGCCATCCAAGGCTCTACAAAACCAGAGTTTTAAAAACACTTAGATTGGTAGGCTTATACAAGGTAATCGATATGCCAATACCTATATCGACAGTCCGATCAATAATGATCAGAGGGCTGATCATCTGCAAAATAAAGAGAACATAAAACAAGTCCTATTACATCAAAATGCGAAAAGTAAAAATATAAAGAAATAAAAAACACAATTCATAAGCTTTAAAATTCTTTCTTGGCGTTCTTCCATTTTTAATCCATTGTTCCTTGCTCACACGCTTGTTCTTGCCCTCCACCTATTCCATGATCCTTTTACCTTTATCTAAAACAGGATTATAAACTAAGTAAGCAAAAGCTTAGTAAGTATACTTTCCTATCTTACAACTTAAAACATTTTATGAACATATTTATGCAACATCATAAGCATAATAATTATTAATATAGTAATGCACTTGGCATGGTTTCATATGAAACATATCTTGCATTACTTTATCCATATTAAAACTTCATTCATTTTATCTTTGAAGGCCCAAGTGTTGCACTATTATTATCATTGTAGGCGTGCCGTCATGAGGGGAGAGGGTTAGCTAATGCTAAACCAAACATGACAAGTCTAACTTTAGACATCATAAACATTAACATAGACATAGGATGTGCAACACTTATTTAGGTGATACATATATATATACTTTTAATTTTGAAATATCTCTTCATCAAAACATGCATAAGCCTTCTTGTGCATCAAAACCTTCAAAATAAAACACTCAATAAAATCATCATCGAAATCATCATGGAAATCATCATGAACATAAATTTCAAACTTTTCATAAACCTTAATATGTTGCAAGTGAGAATGTACTTACTTGACTTGCTTACTAAAAACTTATTTTAGATGATGTCGCCACGGTCTCGATATGCTCACTTCTTGGAGTGTTCATGTCATACATCCATATACAAATAAAATTAATTTTCATTTTCATGAAATCATCCAATACCATAAGACATCATTCATACTTCTCTCTCAAGAAACACAAGAACACAAGTACATTTTACCATCTTACATTTGTTCATGCAAAATCTGTGATATAACAACCTGACTGAACCTTAAAGATAAACAACTCAATTATTCATCATTTATACACAAATTAGGGCATGAAACTTTGCAAGGGCATAATTAACACATATATAAATTACCCTAATTTTTCCTTAGCCATAAAAATTCCATTAGATAACTAAAATAAGTCATATAATACACAACGCAGAATCAGTCAATAATAACAAAATAGTGAGCAGCCTTAACTGACATTCATAAAATAAATTATCTATATAATAAAATAATTTCATGAAAGTTGAGCATATAATAGACACCTAAAGCTACACATATCCAAAAATTAGCTTCAGATAAATTTTCAACAATTCGAAACATGCATTAGAATTTAATGACCAAATAAACTTTAAATAGCTAAAGCAGTGAGCAACATATGATCATCATACTCAAATAATTAAAATAAAATTACTCTGACCCTAAAATTTTTATGACAGCCTATTAACATATAAATATAATACCACTAAAAGTTTCATTAGCAAATAAATTTATTTAGCTATGCAAAAAGGTCACACAAACAAGAAGTCTAGAATTCACTGAATAGACAGCCATAAAACCTAACCTTAAAGAAAGTTCAAGAACACATACAAGATTCATCATATCATGATGAAACTTTCCAAATTATAAGTTAACATATACATGAAGATATCTAGAAAATTTCATAAGAACAAAGATTTGTTTGCCTTAAGAACAAAGACTACATTTTGTGAAATTTTTACCGATTAGCAATAAATAGTCCAGGAGTGATAGAGAATGAAAATTGAATAACTTAGTATAGAAAATTCCAAATAATGTGAAACTTTGAGGAACGTTACGTAACACATATATAAACATCATACTAAAATTTCATAGAAAAAGGAAATTCATAGGCAAAGTTATAGGAGTTGGAACACAAAGAAAATACAATTTCAGGAATAAGCCTAGAACGAATTCTTATCTCAAAATGATTCTTCCCAAATTTTCTTGAATTTGTCCAAGAAAAAACCCAATATTTCGTTCAAATATTTATAGAAAAAATTAAGGGAGAGAAGAGGATGAAAACATGGAGAAAGAAAGAGAAAACTGAGAGAACTTTAGAGAGAGAGGGAAAGAGCAATATAGAGAGAGAGATATATATTTGTGAAAACTGAGAATGGTGTGAAAAGGAAATAATCTTCTCTATATTTGAAAAAGATTCTCTTTAAAAGTAAGGGAGTATACACGTGTAGGATGGGGAAAGATAAGGAAAAAGTCCAAGATTTGCTCTAACTACCAAATCTCTTTTTTTAAATTAAGAAACCTTATCACAAAATCAACTTATCTTTAAGAGAAGTCAAACCTTCCTTAACATGGATAAGAAAAGAGATAAAATATATCAATTATTCATAATTTTCAAAACAAATAAATTAAGCATCAATGCCACAATTTCAGGAATGATCTGCTGATTTCTCGTCAGTAGCTTTCAACCTGCCGACGGCTCAGTTCGACTTGTCGAAGTTGTGAGTTCGGTCTGCCTATGAGATCCATCAGCCTCCGATTTTGAAAAAAACAATTCGGCCTACCGAGTTGGAAAATTTAGCCTAGCGAAGTACCACATATAACATTATGCAAAATAAAATATTAGATATTCATTATGCATACATTATAAATGACATAAACACCTTGAGTACATCAATTCCACGTAGCTGTTACCTAACATCATACTCAAAATAAAATGGTCAATAACATTATATCATAAAGAAAATACTAAATGTCATTAAATATCTATCATTAACCATTACATAGGAAAATGGCGGGTGTTACATTGCCGAACTCACCATCGGCTTGCTGACCATGTGAAAATCTAGAATCCTAAGAATATTTTATTTTCAAATGGGAATCTTAGATGAAGCCTCAATTTTAATTTAAATAACTAAATAGTCACATACAGATAATCTCATATCAAATAAAATATTATCCAAATAATTTAACATGTTTTTCTTGAATTAATTCACAAAATTAATTCAACCGATAAACCAATCATAAATTATTAAATCCAATCAACTTAAATTTTAGCCAATCTAATAATTAACATTAGTCACCGATATGCAGGAAAAATATACCGTATTGTTATAGGAATTATTATGAGCTAGTAAAAGGAACCCAATGGACATATATAGATCAAGCTCCTATAATTATAAAATACCATATCCCAGATATGTATTTTATAATTATCAACTTTAATGCTACCCCACTAAAAGCTTAGAGTTGCACTCTTGAACTATATAAAATTACAAAGCTCCAACAAGTTAACCGTCTATGACATATCATAATGTGTAAAATTCCCATAGGATATTCATAATCGGCTTAAGGATAAATTCTGTTTTACCTTCTTGATTATTTTTATTTTATGTTCTATTATCTCACTATTGAAATACTTACTATTCATAAATTGTATACCATTCGGTTACACCTATGTATTTGAATGGTTGAGTGCTTTAGTCATCTAATTACAGGATAATGCCTATAAGAGAATATCATTAACTCTACAAAAGAGCCATAGATTCTATATCTATGAATAATGGGTCTACACCAATTAAGAGTCGTGTCTACAACATACTGTATGTATACTA
Source organism: Artocarpus heterophyllus (assembly GCA_025403435.1). Classification (NCBI taxonomy): domain Eukaryota; kingdom Viridiplantae; phylum Streptophyta; class Magnoliopsida; order Rosales; family Moraceae; genus Artocarpus; species Artocarpus heterophyllus. The sequence continues at coordinate 25,143,644 of CM046353.1, forward strand.
TCATCAAATCAAGATGTCACCCTTTGGTATATCAAAAGACAAAAGTCAAGAATACAGGCCCATTGTTCATTTCAGGATTAAGACATAATACATATGATTGTCAAAAGTGAATTAATTTAAACAAATAGAATTATTAATCAAATCAACTCAACTTTTGTTTTGATCTAATACAATGTCACCTATGATAGTATACCAATGTTTCTACTCACGGGATCCCACTCTAATGACCAAGACAAATCATTTCCTATTCGGGATGTAGACAGCATAACAATCTTAGCATGAATAAAGTGCCCAACTTTATTCCCTCGATTACGGATCTTATCATTTAGACTATCACCTTTAAGATTCATGTCTTTCGCATAATCTGTCCATTATATGCACGATCTTAAAGGTTTAGGCTGACAACCTTAGATTTTTATTTGCTTATCATATATTCAACAATAATGAACATAAAGAGGACAACATTTGGTATATGAATAATAAATAAACTCTTTATTGATTAAATGTCTCAAAAAACTTATTACATCTTTTAATCCTTAGGGCATCTAGCCAACAATTTCCTACTTGCCCTAAGTGCGTAAATATGACATGTCTTGTATCCCCATAGGCTCTCAATGCTTCTCGAAAACCCTCGTTGCTAGTGTCTTTGTGAAAGGATTAGCTATGTTGTCCTCGAATACGATCTTACATACTACAACATGTCCACCCTCAATGAAGTCCTTTATTACATGATACTTCTGATGTATGTGTTTACTTTTCTTGTGAAATCTTGCTTCCTTAGCATTAGCTATCGTTGCAGTGTTATCACAATACAATGACATCACCTTATCTATACCACGAACTACTTCAAGATCTTCAAGGAACTTACAGAGCCATATACCTTCTATCGAAGCTTCACTAACTGCCACATACTCAGCATCCATTGTTGAATCCAAAGTGCAATCTTGCTTGATACTTCTCCAAACAATGGCGCCTGTACCCAGAGTAAACACTAAGCTTGAAGTCGATCTTCTCAAATCCAGATAGGATTGGAAATCCAAATCAGTATATCCAAGAGGTGTTAGGTCCTCTTCAGAATATACTAGCATATAACCTCTAGTCCTTCTTAGGTACTTGAAAATATGCTTGACTGCAACCCAATAGTTTGGTCATGGATTTGACTGAAATCGACTTACTATCCCAACCGCATAACAAATTTCCAATAGTGTGCAAAGAATTGCATACATGAGACTACCTACTACTGAAGCATAAGGCATCTTTTTCATGTATTCTTTTTCTTTATCAAACTTAGGAGAGTTTTTCTTAGAAAGAGTAATTCTAGACCTAGATAGTTTCCTGCATTTCTTAGAATTCTTCATTGTATACTTCTCGAGAATTTTATATGTGTATAAAGCTTGGGATAAGGCTATCATTTTGTTTTTCTTATCCCAGAAATTTGGATGCCCATGACAAAATTAGCTTCACCCAAGTTTTTCAGGTCAAACTACTTGATCAACCATAATTTGATCAATGAAAATGCCCCAATGTCATTGCCAATTAGTAGAGTGTTATCTATATAGAGCAGTAGAAGAACCACCTTATTATCCTTTATGTGTTTGTAAACACATAGTTTGTCTATGTTTTGCTCGAGCCCATAAGTCTTGATCACTTGATCAAATCTTATGTTTCAAGAACGAGAAGCTTGCTTAAGTCTATCGATAGACTTTAGCAATTTATAGACCTTTTCCTCTTGACCCTTAGCTTTGAACCCGGCTGTTGTACTATATATATGGCCTCATCAACATAGCCATTTAGAAAGGAAATCTTGACATCTATTTTCCAAATCTCATAGTTGAGAGTGACAACTATGGACAGGAAAATGCGGATGGACTTAAGCATGACTATAGCAAAAGGTTTTCTTGTAATTGATTCTTTCCTTTTGTGTATATCCCTTTACTACCAGTCTAGTCTTATAAGATTTGACTTTCCCATTTCTCCTCTCTTTCTCTTGTAGACCCACTTACACCCTATGGGTTTTACCCCTTTGGGAAGGTCTACAAGCTCCAACACTTAGTTAGTCTACATGGACTTCATCTCAGTGTTTGTAGCTTCTGTTTAGAGCTTTGAATCAACATCCTCCATAGCCTCTGTGTAAGGGTGAGGATTCCTATCAAGCTTTACCAGTTCAGCCATGTAGGCTTCACTATTAAACATATAGCTTTTAGGCTGACACCTGATCCTCCCACTATGCTGACCCTAGGTTGTTGTTTAGTTGGTTTTCTACATTGATTAAATTAGTTTCAACCAAAACCCCTAGAGTGATCGAATCACTCATTAACTCCTCAAGTACCACTTTGCTACAAGGCTTAAAGTCGTTCATGTAACTTTCCTCAAGGAAAGTTGCATTTGTTGAAACCATGACTTTATTTTCTTTTGGGATATAGAAACAACCCTCTTTTGTACATTCTAAACGTGCTTCCAATTTGTTTGGTTCCTTTTATAGGACTTGAGCCGGATATCCCTATATGCGACTATGGTTTAAGGACGTCTTCCTACCCGCCCACAACTCATGAGGAGTTTTAGGAACCGATTTTGAAGACACATTGGTCAAAGATAACATGCAGTTTGTAATGCATATCCCCAAAAGAATAAAGACAACATCAAATAACTCATCATGGACTTAACCATGTCCAACAAAGTCCTATTCTATCTCTCAGTGATGCCATTCTGCTACGAAGTGCCGGCGCAGTCAAATGGAATAAAATCTCATTCTCTAATAAGTGTCCTAAGACCTCATCGGAGAGGTATTCTCCACCTCGATGGGATAGAAGTGCCTTCATAGGTTTACCTAATTACTTTTCTGCTTCAATTCGAAGCTCTCTAAACTTGTCAAGAGTTTCGCTCTTATGATGCATTAGGTTAACATAACCATATCTCGAGTAATTGTTAATAAAAGTAACAAAATACTTTCACCGTCCTCGTGCTTTGATGTTCATAGGACTATAGACATCACTATGCACAAGTTCTAGGATCCCTTTGGCTCGATTGTCCTTAGACCCGAATGGTCTTTTTGTCATTTGGCCCTCCAAACAAGATTCATATTGTGGTATAGATTCCACCTTCAAGTGACTTAAAGGTCTATTCCTTACCAACCTTTGAATCCTATTTAGGCTAGTATGACCTAATTGTAAGTGCCAAAGATAAGTCTTATTAAAGTGAGAAGTTATAAGTCTTTTAGAGTTATTATTAACCTCAATGTTCAACCGTGAGTCTATCTTAGGTTTGATAAAATATAGGTTGTTTTGCATCCATCCACTACAGATAAAAGATTTGTTTTTTACGAATCACAACTTTATTTTTAAAAGAAACTAAATAAGAGTCTTTAAATAAAGAGGCAATAGAAATTAAATTCCTTTTAAGTTTAGGAACATAAAAACTTTCTCTCAAAACCAAACTCCTATAATTATCAAAATAAAGATGGACGTCTCCCATTGCTTTGGCTTACACTAAGGTTCCATCGCCCACCCGAAGCGTGAAGTGCTCATGTAGCAAACTTCTCGTTTCTTTAAACTCTTGTAGAGAAACACAAACATGATACATGTGTCACTTGATTCTTCGACTAAATAAGTATCAGTAACTAGAAGTTTGCACCTACCTCCTTTTGTTTGAAAGTCTTTGCAATTTTTCTTTATGTGCTCAAGCTTCCCATAGAAGAAACACTTTAGTTTCTCTGGGTTCCTCTTCTTTTTCTTCTTGTCTTAGGCTTTTGCTAGGATAGAAGATTTTCCATTCTTAGCCCTCTACTTCTTTCTATTCCTAGAGTAGGATTCAGACCAGATGTAACCGTTAAGTTTGTCTCGCCACCAATCAAAGCTTCCCTAATCAGATTTTCAAACTCCTATAACTGCTTCATCAGCACAGTTAATATCACATCCTATCTATAGCTCAACTTATGTAAATCTTTAAACATGATGAACTCCTTAGAAAGATTTTCAAAGGCCATAGTCATCTGTGACTCAGCAGTAATGTTTGCTCCATAGGTTTGAGGCTCAGTGAGGTGACTCATGACCAACATTATATGGTCCTTCATAAACGTCCTCCGTCTATGTTGCAGTGAAGGAGCTTCCAAAGAGCCCTTTTGTAATGCCCCCTTATAGATGTCACAATAATCATTACTTTTACCATTAATATTAATATTTCAAGATAATAATTCAAATACAATACTTACACTCAAACAAATATCCTAGGAAAAACATGCATAATTTTTTTTTTGAAACTACATATCAGATTTGCTTCTCTTACCTTGATTAGCCCAATGAAACACCTACAGTGTTAGGCTAATCAATCACTTGTAGAAGTAGTTAAATTTCCCGAGAAAAATACTTACATGTCCACATAATTTAACCATGGCAAAATAAAGAAATATGGCATAGTCCTCAAGAAACCACAATTAAAGAAATATTAAACAATCTCAAAAGTCTATGGAAAAATAAATCAAGTCTTAATTCAAAATCAGTGCGGAAAGTAACATCAACAATAAAATTGTTTATCAAATCATTAATTCTTTTCATGGCATGGTTCTGTTTCCAATCCAACACTCTCAGTGTACATGCATGTCTCCGTCCTCCACCTATTCCATATGCCTTTTACCTTTGCTTGCAACATGATATAAAACTAAGTGAGCATAAGCTTAGAAAGTACACATTATTTTCTCACAACATAAAACATTTCATAAAAATCATTACATAATATCATAATCATAATCAAAGTAGTGCACGAGGCACAAGTTTATATAGAACATATATTTTCATTTAAACTTCCATGTTAAAACATTATTCATTTTGCCTTTAGGCGCCCAAGTATTGCACCATTAATATCATAAGAGCGCTATCATGAGAGGAGTAGGGTAACTGGTCCCAAACCAAATATGACAAGTCCAACCTTCGAGATATCATAAACATAAACATAGAGTGCGCATTGCATAATTAAGTGATACATATATATATATATATATATATATATATATAAGGTTTCTTTGGACAACTGTCATAAACTATAAAAAACATGAACATTAAAATGTTAGACATGGATGCCCTAAGGAGTAAAAAATTAACATGTTTTTGGAGACATTTTTATCAATAAAGAATTTATTCATTATTAATATACCAAATCTTGTCCTCTTTATGTTCATATTTGTTGAATGTATATAAGCAAACAATAATCTGAGACTGTCAATCTAAACCTATAAGAATTAGGCATACGATGGACAGATTATGCGGAAGACACGATTCTTAAGGTGATAGTCTAAATCATAAGATCCGTAATCGAGGGAATATAGTTGGGTGCTTTATTCATGAAAATATTATTATGTTGTCTATATCCCTATTGAAAGATGGTTTGTCTTGACTATCGGAGGTGGACTCTGTGGATAGAAACATTGGCACGTTGTCATAGGTGACGATATGTTGGATTGGGAAATAAAGTGAATTGATTTGGATTAATAATTTTGTCTCAGCAAATCGATTCACTTTAGACAATCATTTATATTGTATCTTAATCCTGAGATGAATAGTGGGCCCGTTGTCTTGACATGTGTCTTTTGATGTATAAAAGGATGACACCCACATCTTAATAGTGGCATGCATGCCGGTACATTGGAGGCATGACTCTTGATAGCATAGACTTGTTATTCATAGATATGGAATCCATAGCTCCTCTTTAGGAGTAGTGATATCCTCTTATATGCGTTATTCTGTAATTGGAAAACTAGAGTGCTCAACCATTTGGATACATAGGTGTAATCGAATGGTATACCGTCTTTAGATGGTAAGTTTTCTGATGGTGAGATAATGAAACGTAAGATAAAAATAATCAAGAAGATACGATAGAACTTGTCCTTAACCTAATTATGGATTATCATATGGAGATACGATACACTATGATATGTCATGGAGACTTGGCTATACAGGCTTCGTAATTCTATGTAGTTTGAGAGTGTAGCTCTAAGCTTTTAGTGTAGTAGCATTGGAGTTGATAATTATGAAATATATATCTAAGATATTGGGTTTCATAATTATTGAGAGCTTGAACTAGATAGGTCTATTTGGTCCCCTTTATTAGCTCACAACTTCCTATAACGATACGACGTGCTTTTCTAATAATTGGTGACTTATGTCAAATTTATCAGATTGGTTAAAATTTGGAAGAATCAAATAATTAATGTCTATTTATTAGTTGAATTAATTTTGTGATAAAATTAATTCAAGATAAACTTGTTGAATTATTGGGATCAGATAATTCTTGTCTGTTTATCAGTTGATTTAATTTTGGATAAATTAGATCAAGATAAACTTGTAAAATTATTGGGAATTCATTTATTTTCCTAGAGATTATCTAGATAAAGTTTTTTTTATCAAAGAACTTCTCTATTGGGTTATTTGAATTAAAACTAAGACTTTATCCTATAGAATCTCGGGTGGAAAATAAAAGATTCGCTAAGATTTTTATTCGGCAGTTTGGCTTGCTGATCCACGTGTTCTGCCTACCGATGGGCCTGTTTGGCCTGTCGATCATCTTGATTTTCCTACTAATGAGCGAAGGATAAGATCACGTATTTTTACACGGATCTTATCAGATATTGATCCGATTTTGATTCTGGTTCAAATTTTTGAGACCTAATCTGATAAGGACTGACCCTAGGACCAACCTCTATAAATAAGGAGTAAGTCTTAAAAGTTACTCAAATCATTTGAGAGATTAAGAGTGATACTCTACTATGGAGAATCTGAAAACTCCCTAAGAGCTTTTGTTCACAAATAACAAACTCTAGCTTTGGGTTCTCTCAATTGGTTGGAAAGAGAGTCACCTGGTGGAAGAGCTATACGTGTGAGCCCACACTCACTCCAATCGTGGATAGAGAATAGCAAAGAAGACCAGTTGGTTGAGGTTCTTCTGGAACGTTACGTCTCTTCATAGCTTGCAAAAGTTCTTCAGCATTCAAATGTTAGTAAGATCTGGTTAATTTATGCATAGAGCATGTCAAACTTGTGTTTTGAAAAATACTCTGATGTAAAATTTTTAAAATTCTGCTGCATACTATTTTTCCAACATAAAATCCTTAGGAAAATTCATCATAAAATCTTGAAATAAGAACAGTAAATCACAAACCTTTACTTATAAAAATTGCTAAGCATTTTCATAAATTTTATAATGTTGTAGGTGAGAAAGTATTTACTTGTCTTGCTTGCTTACTAAATCTTAACTTGGGTGATGTTGCTATGGCTCTCGATGTGCTCAACTTTTGGAGAGTTTATGTCAATCAATCATACAATACATAAAATTAGTATTCATCTTCATGATATTATTTAATACCATATTACATCATCATAAATCATTCTCGACAAAACAAAGCATCTTTGAGTCACAAACATGCACTAAAAGTCAAGAAACATAAAGATAGAAAACTTAAGCTTTAATAACTTGGAGAAATTAATCTCAACTTATAAGCACGAATAAAGTGAAAAAATTATTCCATAACATAGCCAACATATATAAACATCCCTCAAATTTTCTTCTCTTAAAATATTAATTCAAAAGATCTTTTTTCAATTTTTAAAACATTCAAGTAAATTTGCCAATAATAAAAACTACCGACCTTTAGGATTCATAACCCTATATCTTTCAATTCACACTCAATTAGAGCACGAAAATTTGCAAGAATAAAGTTAACATATATATATGTAATGCTTAGATTTTTCTTTAGCCATAAAAATTTCATTTGATAATTAAAACAAATCACATATTCAATACTATCAAATCTGCTACCAAAGTTTGGGCAGTAAGTAGTCCTAATTAAAAATTATATATTAAATTATTATGATATAAAATAATTTATAAAATTAATACATATAATAGACACATAAGATAATAACATATCCTAAATTCAGCTTCAAATAAATTCAGATTAATTTAAAACATGCGTTTGAATTCAGAGTTAATATTAACATCAAACATGCTAGATAGAGATCATGTTCCATTCAAACCTTTTTATAAAATCAAATGTATATGATATACTTTTGAACTTTTTATGTGACATGGTTAACATATAAATATAAGTTAGAAAAATAATAAATCATGCAAAACATATTTAAAAATATGAATTATCATCTCATGAATTACACAAAGCATATCAGGCAAACATTTATAACCACTAAGTACTTGTCAATCAATGAATTTTATCTTAAAACATAATAAGAATATGAAGCTAAAACTTTACAGACATGTAGTTAATATAGTAACAATAATTTGTAACTTTTTTTTAGAATTAAATGATGCTTTTTGTCTCCTAAAATGGAATATACAAGACACAAATACAAATCTACTAGCAATTAAAATTTTGTGAGCAGTGTTTGATTGAAAGCTCATAACCCTAAAAATATTTAGAACGAAAATTTTTAAGAAAAATCCCAAACATTCCTAACATATATATGCACATCATATCCAAAAATCGTAGCAAAATAAAATCAATTGATTTAAAAAGTTACCAGCCACCTTATCGACAAATCAAAAACCTTAGAATTCTCTTATCACACTCTAACAACAAAACCTTATTTTCATGAATTTTCATGATATTATATGAACATAAATGCTTTTAACTATAAAATAACATTATTATAATCAAAGCATTAGGCAAAATAATTTATTTTTCATACAAACATATATGCATACACATTCACAATCATAAAAGAACAATTTTCTAACAAAGTTTATCACAAAACAGTATACATCAGTCATAAAATATCAAAACCATGAAAACTTTAAAACATACCTTTAATTCTTATGCTTCCTTCAATATAGAGGAATACTTGTATACCTTTATATTTATAAATATATAATATAATTATAAATACATAATTATTTTTCACAATAATAATATTTATTTTGTCACTTTAAACAAATATTAATTTACACATTATTTTGTTGACATGTTATATTATATAATTTCTTAAGGCCATTATAAAAAAAATACTATATATGTAATTATCATGACATCATTAATATTATAAAAATAAGAAAATATGTAACAACATTCATATTATCATCAAGAATATAGCTATAGGGCATACATAGCTCTAAAGTATTATAAAGATTGTAAATTCAGAACAAGTTGAAATTCTTAAAATAACAATAAATATTTAAGCTTCTCATCATTTTTTGACATAAACATCCTGAGCACATTGATCCTCATGGCCATCACCTGCGATATTACTAAATAAAAAGTTAATTTTCTTAACATAAATTATAATAGCACTTAAAATATCACATTTTAACTTTAAATTAACGTAAGTGTTTGTAGAAGAAAACGGCGGGCATTACAACTTTCCCTACCTTATAAGAGTTTCGTCCTAGAAACTCAAAGCAATTGGGGATAGTTGGCCCTCATATCATCCTCAAATTCCCATGTAGCTTCTTCTACCTGGTGATTTTGCCACAAAACTTTGGCCAAAGGAATTTCTTTATTACTTAAGATTTTAGTTTTTTGATCTAAAATCTCGACCGGTTTCTCTTTATAGCTGAGGTCTTCTTGTATCTCAATCACCTATGGTTTGATCACATGCATAGGGTCTGGGACATACTTTTTAAGCATTGAGACATGGAACACATTGTGGATTGATGACATCTCCGATGACAAACTCAATTGATAAGCCACCTTGCCTATTCGCTTCATCATTTCATAGAGTCTGACGAACCTAAGGCTCAGCTTGCCTTTCTTCCCAAACCTCATGACTCCCTTCATCAGTACAATTTTCAAGAACACAGAATTGCCTACAGCAAATTCCAAGGGCCTTCTCCTTTTATCGGCATAACTTTTTTGTCGACTTTAAGCGGTCTCAATTCTTTTATGTATCAATTTTACCATTTCATATGTCTTATTGACAAAATATATGTTTTTACTACATTGCTTTTCATCATCTTCTTTTCTCTAGCTTCATGCGAACATGTCGGCAATCTACACTTTTGCCCATAAAGAGCCTCATAAGGTGCCATTCCAATTGTCACCTAAAAGCTGTTGTTATAAACGAATTCTGCTAACGGTAACATCTTACACTAGCTTGTCTTGATAGAAGCATTATACTTACTCAGGAAATCTATCCTAAGAATCATATCATAGTCACATATATTGATTATAATAAGATCGACAAAAAGTTCTCTTTTGGAAATCCACAAAGGAACTGTACGCAAATAATACGTAGACATCATCACTTCCCCAGAGGGTAGTATCGTAGTGAACCCCTATCTCATAGGCTCTAGATGTTCTCCTAACTTCTTAGCAAAAGAAGAGGATACAAATGCATGTATAGCACCCGTTTCAAAAAGAGTACGTGCATTAAAAGAAAGACTTAAGATCTGACTTGTGACAACATTGGAGGTTTGGTCTGCCACTTGTTCCTTCATCATTGCATAAATGTGAGCATTGGCAGGTAGAGTTCAAGTCTTCCCTAGCTTATAAGTGATCCTTCCAAGATAGCTTGTACAGTACAGGGTGGAGTTGAGCATAAGGGGCTCTTTGCTGACCTTGAGGATTGAACTGGGTATGGTAGTTCCTGAAAAAGTGATCCTCGCATCCGCAAATAAAACATTTGTTTGTTCCATGATGACAATCACCCGAATGCTTTTTTTTTTCCACATTTGGCACATGGTTGCATCTGCTTCTTGTTATTGTAATATTGGCCACTGCCATATTTCTTGCTGCTTTGACCCCCTTGGTTTTGGAAATTGCCCTTTTTGTTATTGTTCTTCTAGTTCTGGTTGTTGTTGTTACTACCATGAGGTCGGTTCTAAGTGTTTGAATTATTCACAAGATGACTTTCTTGGGGCTGGTTTCTCTTCAACTTCAATAGGTGGAATTCAGCTCGTTGTGCCCTCAAAACAACTTGTTCCTGATTTCTAGGTGGATTTGTCCCATTAGCGATTGCTGCAATTTCAGGTAGGAGAACTCTGATCAACCTCCTGACCCTCTCATCTTTATCACTTACCATTCTTAGGCAAAGGTGTAATAACTGATCAAACTTAGCAACCACATCAGTAAATGACATATCTCCTTGACAAAGCTTCTCAAAGTCATCATAATGTTTCCGGATGATGTTCATATGAAAGAACTTTGCATTAAATTTACAAACAAAATCTGCCCATGTCATCTCATCTACATTTCTGCTCTATAATTCCATCCCACTAGATTCTAGCTTCCATTGTTAGGCAGTATGAGGCACAAAGGACCTTTTCATTCTTAGTAAAATCCATAAGCTTCAGAGTGGTCTCGATCGTCTTCAACCATCCTTGAGCAACCAAGGGTCCTTGGAACCTTCGAAGTCGATAGGCCTAATGCGCTTCCACCTGACCAATAAGGGTTCTTCATAAACAGGTCTTCCTTTTGGTGCAGGGGCTAGGGCTATCTCTCTTTGCTGTTGTGGAGGAGGTGGCATGTTTTCTCCTTGTATTTTGCCTCCATGACCATTAGTTCTAAGCTCCTCGATCTCCCTTCTTTGATCTTATAGCTGTCTTTGAAGGTCAGCAATCATTGTCATCAGATTAGCATGGCCAGGTTGCTAGTTTTGATAGCAGCTTGAGCATGAGCTTGAGTCATTCTATAGTTTTTCATCTTTGATTTCCTAGAAGAATTATAAGTTTAGGAAGGGACCTTCAATTTTAAGAATGAGACATGATTTCACTACTAAAATTATGCACTAAGGCATTCATCACCATATGTCTGAACCTTACAATTATCATTAAACTTACATCAACATCAATTTAGCTAAAACATACTTGCTTGGAGGCCTTGAAATGATGTGTGGCAATGTGTATTAAAAATAGAAATTCGCTTTGATACCATAACTGTAACACCCTTATGGATGTCGTAATAATTGTTACTTTTACCATTAATATTAATATTTTGAGATAATAGTTCAAATAAAATACTTACACTCAAACAAATATCTCAGGAAAAACACGCATAATTTTTTTTAACTACTTACCAGATTTGCTTCTCTCACCTTGTTTAGCCCAATGAAATACCTAAAGTGTTTAGCTGATCGATCACCTATAGAAACGGCTAGTTTACAAATACAATCATTCACTAAATTATAGACACACAAAACTTCAAACAATGTTTAAATCTCTCAAGAAAAATACTTATATATTCAAATAATTTGACAATACCAAAATAAAGAAACATGGCATAGTCCTTAAGAAACCACAATTAAAGAAATATTAAACAATCTCAAAAGTCTATAGAAAAATAAATCAAGCCTTAATACAAAATTAATGCAGAAAGTAACATCAATAATAAAATCATTGATCAAATCATTAATTCTTTTCATGTCATTGTTTCATTTCTAATGCAACGCTCCTAGCGCAGATGGCTGTCTCCATCCTCCACCTATTCCATATGCCTTTTACCTTTGCCTACAACATGATATAAAACCAAGTAAGCATAAGCTTACTAAGTACACTTTCTTATCTCATAACATAAAACATTTCATAAAAATCATTACATAATATCATAATCATAATTATAGTAGTGCACGAGGTACAAGTTTACATAGAATATATTTTTTCATTTAAACTTCTATATTAAAAACATTATTCACTTTTCCTTTAGGGGCCCAAGCATTGCACCATTAACACCATAGACGCGTCATCATAAGAGGAGTGGGATAGCTAGTCCCAAACCAAACATGACAAGTCCAACCTTTGGGATATCATAAACATAAACATAGAGTGTGCAACGTATAATTAAGTGATACATACATATATATAAGGCTTCTTTGGAAAATTGTCATAAAATATAAAAAACATGAACATAAAAATCCTTAGGAAAATTCAACATAAAAAGGTCTTGAAATAAGAATAGTAAATCACAAACCTTTACTTATAAAAATTGCTAAACATTTTCATAAATTTTATCATGTTGTAGGTGAGAATGTATTTACTTGTCTTGCTTGCTTACTAAATCTTAACTTGGGTGATGTTGCCGTGGTTCTCGATGTGCTCAACTTTTGGAGAGTTTATGTCAATCAATCATACAATACATAAAATTAATATTCATCTTTATGACATTATTTAATACCATATTACATCATCATAAATCATTCTCGACAAAACAAAGCATTTTTGAGTCATAAACATGCACTTAAAGTCAAGAAACATCAAGATAGAAAACTTAACTTTTAATAACTTAGAAAAATTAATCTCAACTTCTAAGCATGAATAAAGTGTAAGAATTATTCCATAACATGGCTAACATATATAAACATCACCCAAATTTTCCTCTCTTGAAAATATTAATCCAAAATATCTTTTTTCAATTTTTAAAACATTCAAGTAAATCTACCAATAATAGAAACTGCCTAACCTTTAAGGATTCATAACCCTATATCTTTTAATTTACACTCAATTAGGGCATGAAAATTTGTAGAAATATAGTTAACATATATATATATATATATAATGCTCATATTTTTCTTTAGCCATAAAAATTTCATTTGTTAATTAAAATAAATCACATATTTAATACCATAAAATCTGCCAGTTAAGTCTGAGTTATGAGTAGTCCTAATTAAAAGTTATATATTTATGCTATAAAATAATTTATATAAATTAATACAAATAATAGACACCTAAGATAATAACATATTCAAAATTTAGCTTCAAATAAATTCAGAGAAATTCAAAACACACGTTTGAATTCAGAGTTAATATTACTTTAAACATGCTAGACAACGAACATGTTCCATTCAATTTTTTATAAAAATTTTGTAATGTGTGCTTTCCACCCATTTTGAATCCACCTCCCTCTCTCTCTAAAATCCCTGTCTTTCTCTTCGTCGCTGTCACCTCTGCCACCTTCGCCTCCTCACTGCCGTTGCCTCTTCGCCGCTGGTAAGCTTCCCCTCCCTCTCTCTCTTTTCTTCCCCCTCCCCCCTCCCCTTCCCTCTCTTTCTCTTATTCCCCTTCCCCCCAACTCTCCTCCTCCCCCACCTGCCACCACCTTTGCCCCACCCACCTTACCCCACCCTCGCCTCACCCACCCCACCCCCCTTCGCCCCCCCACCCTGCCCCACCTACCCCTCACGCTACCCTTGCCTCACCCCCGCCTCACCCACCCTGCCCCACCCTTGCCCCTCCTCACCCCACTCTACCCCACCCACCTTGACCCACTCTGCCCCCATTCACCCACCCCCACCCTGCCCCTTCCTCCCCCCCCCCCCCCCACTATTTTTATTTGTTTTGTGAATATGTGAAATTATGTGAATATGTGAAATTGTAAACTTGTGAATATGTAAAGATGTGAATAAGTGTAATATGCGAAATTATGTAAATATATGAAATATGTGAAAGTATGTGAATATGTGAAATTGTGTAATTGAAATTGTAAACTTGTGAATATGTGAAGATGTGAATATGTGTAATATGTGAAATTATATGAATATGTGAATATGTGAAATTACGTGAATATGTGAAATTGTGTAATTGAAATTGTAAAATTTTGAATATGTGAAGATGTGAATATGTGTAATATGTGAAATTATGTGAATATGTGTAATATGTCAACTTATAATATATGCTTTTTAATATGTAATTATGTAATATATCAATTTAGAATATGTCAATTTTACACTATAAGATAGTAATTTAATATTATTATGTATGTGTTAGTTTTTGCTTACTTTGCACAGGTATAATGTCTCACGAGATCGATAGTGACCAATACGAGGACGAGTACGAAGAACGCACTCCATCTTCATCGCAATATAGCAAGGAAACCCAATGCAGTAAGCCACGAAGGTGAACCGAATTCGATCTGAAAGTAGACTTTGAGTGAAGGGCTACATTGATGAAAAAGTTCATCGGATGAGAAAGAAAGGTTTAAGAATTGAAGTGACTTTTGATTGAAAGGCCAATTGGAAGGCACGCCTGGCCATGAATTAAGCAGTTAAATTGGAGTCCTTAGTCGAGAACATGTTCTTATATGGGTAAAAGATTGGAGGTCTAAGGATCTAGAACAAGTAAAAGAGGTGATTTAGAGAGAGATTTATGAAGCTTTCATAGTTGATAATTGGTATAGGAAAAAGGCTTTGAAGGTTTGTGGCAAATTAGCAAAGGGGTTTAGATCCGACCTCTATATTACCTTCATACAGCCATACCTTTCCATTTTGGAGGAGGATAAAAATGTATATAAACGGCCTCTTACTGGTAGTACACTACTACCCCTCCATAAACGATAACATTGGGAAGCTTTTATGATGTATCGACATTCCACTATATTATGTACTGCTCTATGGTTGGCCAAGTCAGATATAGAGAGCCTGAGCAATCATTGGTACATTAATATCTTACTCGTATTACATATATCAAATATTCTATTATTAATATATTACTAATATAGTGTAACATAGTTAGCTAAGGCGGACATGCTACCAACACGGGAGGAGTTGTGGGTAAAATCATGTTAAGGTCCTGATGAACAGTTAAAAAATCCAAAAGTAGCAAAAATTGAGAACTTGATTGTAAGTTTATTGAACACGTACCATTTATTTGTAATTTAATACCAGTTGAAGGATCTTAAGAATAACATGGTTTTGTTGTTGTTTTACAGGATGAATACATGATGCAACAAAGTCAAGGGAGCTTCCAATTGGTTGGTAATGATGACATTTTGACAAGGGCACTAAGGAAACCAAAACATTCAAGATGTGTTCGCGGTCAATCGAAGTATGTAAAGCAGTTTCAATACCAAAACTTGTCCTCTTTACATTCATAGTTGTTGAATGTATGTTAAGCAAATAAAAGTCTGAGACTGTCGATCTAAACCTTTAAGAATTTGGCATATGATTGATAGATTATGGGAAGACACAATTCTTAAGGTGATGGTCTAAATCATAAGATCTGCAATCGATGTAATGAAGTTGGGTGCTTTATTCATGTGTAGATTGTTATGTTGTCTATATCCTTAACGGGAGATGGTTTGTCTTGACCAATGAACATGTAGACTCCATGAATAGAAACATTGGCTCATTGTCATAGGTGACGATGTGTTGGATCGGGACATAAAGTGAAATGATTTGGATTAATAATTCGGTCTTGGAAAATCGATTCACTTTAGACAATCATGTGTATTGTATCTTAATCTTAAGATGAATAGTGGGCCCGTTGTCTCGATTTATGTCTTTTGATATACCAAAGGGTGACATCTATATTTTATAGAGGTATGCATGCCGGTATGTTAGAGGCATGACTCTTGATAGCGTAGACCTATTACTCATAGATATGAAATTCATAGCTCCTCTTTAGGAGTAGTGATATCCTCTTATATGTGTTATCTTGTAATTGAAAAACTGGAGCGCTCAACTATTCAGATATATAGGTGTAATCGAATGGTACACTGTCTTTGGATGGTGAGTTTTATAAAGTTGAGATAATGGATCGTAAGATAAAAATAATCGGGAAGGTAAGACAGAACTTGTCCTTAAGCTGATTATGGATAATCCTATAGGGATACGATACATTATGATATGTCATGGAGACTTAGCTATATGAGCTTCGTAATTCTATATTGTTTGTGAGTGTAGCTCCAAGCTTTTAGTGGAGTAGCCTTGGAGTTGATAATTATGAAATGTATATCTAGGATATTGGGTTTCATAATTATCGAGAGCTTGAACTATATAGGTCCATTTGGTCCCCTTTGCTAGCTCATAGAAATCCTATAACGTTATAGCGTGCTTTTTCAATAATTAGTGACTTATGTCAAATTTATCAAATTTGCTGGAATTTGGAAGAATCAAATAATTCATATTTGTTTATTAGTTGAATTAATTTTAATTTTGTGATAAAATTAATTCAAGATAAACTTATTGAATTATCGGGATAGGATAATTCATGTTTGTTTATCGATTGGATTAATTTTGAATTAATTCAAGATAAACTTGTTGAATTATCAGGAATGTTTATTTTCCTAGAGATTATCTAGAAATGACTGTTTTAATCAGATAACTTCTCTATTAGGTTATTTGAATTAAAACTGAGGCTCTATCCTAAAAATCTCAGGTGGAAAATAAAGATTCATACGGATAAAATAATCGTAAGTATAGTAGGCCGATCTTAAACTTTGGCCTGCTGATGGGATAGGTTCGGCAGGCCGATCTGCTAGTTTGGCCTATCAGCCGTGAGATTTTTTATCACGTGTTTTAGACACAAATTTTATTAGATATTGTTTGTGATTTGATTTTGATTCGAATTTTTGAGACCCTATTTGATAAGGACTGATTCCTGGGCCTAACCTCTTTAAAAAGGGAGTGAGTCTCATTATTATTTAGATCAGTTGAGAGATTAAGAGTAATACTCTGCCGATGAGACTCTAGAAACTCCTTGAGAGCTATTGTTCATAAATCACGAATTGTAGCTTTAGGTTCTCTCAATTGGTTAGAAGGAGAGTCACCTAGTGGAAGAGCTGGACATGTGAGCCCACACTCTCATCGTGGATAGAGAATAGCAAAGAAGACCAGTTGGTTCTTCACTATTTCAGTAGCTTTTCAACATATACAAGGTTAGTAAGATCTGGTTAATTTATGCATATAGCGTGTTGAACTTGTGTTTTAGAAAATACTCTGATATAAAATTTTTTAAAATTTTCGCTATGTACCATTTTTCCAATAGAGAATACAGATGGACTTAAGCATGGCTATAGGTGAAAAGGTTTCCTCATCATCGGTTCCTTCCTTTTGCGTGTATACCTTAGATACTAGTCTAACCTTACAGGTTTCGACTTTTCCATCTACTCCTCACTTTCTCTTATAGATCCACTTATATCCTATAGGCTTTACCCCTTTAGGAAGATCCACAATTTCCTATACTCGATTAGTCTCCATAGACTTTATCTCAGTGTTCATGACTTCTATCTAGAGTTTTGAATCAACATCCTTTATAGCTTCTTTGTAAGTGTAAGGATCCCTGTTATGTTCATCTGGTTCAGCCAAAAAGGTTTCACCATTGTGCATATACCTTTAGGGTTGACGCCTGATCCTCCCACAATGCCGAAGCCCCTTAGGTTGTTGTTCGGTTGGTTTTTCTATATTGATTAGATTGGTTTCTAATGGAACCCCCGAGTGATTGAATCTCTCACCAACTCCTTTAGTAAGATAACACAATCAAGTAAACAAACAATTGTGTTTATGAGTCAAAACCTTCAAAATAACACAACCTTACACCAATAATTCCTAACTCAGAATTCAACAAGCTGCCCAGGGGAGACTTGCAAAATTCAATTAGGAACACAAATCCCCTCCGATTAATATATGCAATCCAAGACCCATCTAATCCAACATATATTAATAATTGTTTTCTTTGGCCATTAATTTTATTAACAGAGCTCCTAGGGGAGGTTAATAATAAGATTAACATGAGTAACCATCATTTCAACTATTTTATTTATGATCTATATCACCACCTAGGGTGTGCAATGATAGATCATGCTAAAATAAACTATCCTTTTGGAGATCTAACCCAATACATGATGAAATTTCTTCCTAGGGGTCGGGACTACCATGTGCTACATGTGGACCAATGATGGAAGCCATAGGTATTCTCTTCAAAAACCTTCTCCAACTCAATCTTTTGAAAAACCAAGGTTTTATTTTAAAACATGCATGACCAATTTCTAATGAGCGGCGCTCCCTATTTTATATGACATGTCATCAACACACTTGGAAAATTATATTATAATGCAAACAAGCAAAGCAATTATGCAAAGCCATAAGCAAAATAATAATAAATAACCATAACATTATGGTTCCACCCTAGAGAAAAGAAAATAAAGATTACAAAAGATCAATCGAAACATATTATCAATTTTTCATCCTTGAATCTTCAAGTTGTATTTATCTTCATTTGGCATCCATCTTCAAGTCTTCAATCTCGCATAGATAAAATGCTTCACTTTTTCGGTCATCACAAAATTTCATGTTTCTCAAAATTGTCTCAAAAATAAAATAAAAAATGCACTGAAAAACACATCTTTTCTGAAAACTCATAACTCTCTGCTAGCATGCTGATTTTTGAGATTGGCCTACCGGTCATAAGCGATCGGCCTGCCACCAGAGCTGGCTAAATCATGCTCCACGGATGTCCTACTGAACTTGAGGGTATGAGCTGCCAATTGAGAAGAATTTATGTTTTTCCAAAAAACAATTTTTACGTAGTTTTTCAATCTTATTTTCAACAATTCAAAAACGTAAAAAATTTAGAGACTCAAAAAATACCTTTGGAATCGCTGTCATCCATCTTTTAGATCCGTCTTCACTTCGAATGATTATTTAATTACAAAATTTTCACAAATTTAAAATTAAATAATAATTCCTAGACGGTGATGATAGACAGCTATCTAATTACATGAAAAACCTAGATACACATTCTAACCTCTAAGGAACCATAACCGGCATAAATTAATTAATTAATAATAATTAAATAATAATTTAATCAACCATAATTATTTTATAAACATTCACCATATAGTCTCATGACAATATATAAATATATAAAAACCTTAGAGTGCCAACTCCCTAAAATATTAAATTCTACCATAGGAGAGATCAAGAGCAGAAAAATTTACAAATGTAGCATGATCATAAACTTGTAAATTTACGTAAAAACATGGCCCTGATACCAATTGTTGGAAAAACGTCTACACAGTGGAGTTTTAAAAATTTTAAATTAGAGTATTTTTAAAAGAACAAGTTTAACATGCTATGTTATAAATTAACCAGATCTTACTAACTTTTATATGTTGAAGAGCTCCTTTAATCAATGTAGAGAAGAACTTTCCAAAAGAGCCTCAATTAACTGGTCTTCTTTGCCATTCTCTATCCTCGATCAGAGTGTGTGTGGGCATATGTCATATAGCTCTTCCATCAGTGACTCTTCTTTCAACCACTTGAGAAGACCTGGAACAAAGGTTCGTGATTATGAACAAAAGCTCTCTAGGAGTTTCAGAGTATCTAATACTATAATACTCCCTTTTAACTTCTCAACTGATCTTTATAACTCTGAAACTCACTCCCTATTTATAAAGGCCATCCCTAAGGCTAGTCATTATCAGATAAGGCAGTAAAAATTTGAATCTAAATCAACTTCTGTTAAAATCGCATAAAAAATGTGTGATCAAATTATCGTTAGATTGGTAGGCCAAACTAACTAATTAGCCTACCGAACTTGCGATAACATGATCCTTGAGAATCTTTTATTTCTCACCTGAGATTCTTTGAATAAAGCCTCATTTTTAATTCAAATAACCCAATAAAGAAGTTATCTGATTAAAACAGTCATATCTTGATAATCTCTAGAAAAATAAATATTCTTGATAATTCAACAAGTTTATCTTAAATTAATTTACAAAATTAGCTTAACCGATAAATAGACATGAATTATCTGATGCTATCGAATTTCAACCAATCTTATAATTTAACATAAGCCACCAATTGATTGGAAAACCATGCCGTATCGTTACAGGTTTTATTATGAGCTAATAAAATAATGGGACCATTAGTAATTTTAGGATTAAGATACAACATATATGATTGTCTAAAGTGAATTAATTTGCACAGATAGAATTATTAATCCAAATCAATTCAACTTTATGTCCCGATCCAATACATCGTCACCTATGGCAATGTACCAATGTTTCTACTCGTAGATTCCAACTTCGATGGCCAAGACAAGCCATCTTCAATCAGGGATGCAGACAACATAACAATCTTAGAATGTATAAAGGACCCAACTTTATTCCTTCAATTACAAATCTTATTTAAACCATCACCTTTAGAATCATGACTTTCGCATAATCTGTCCATCATATGCCTGTTCTTAAAGGTTTAGACCGACAGTCTCTAACTTTTATTTGCTTAACATACGTTCAACAAATATGAATATAAGGAGGACAACATTTGATATATTAATAATAAATAAATTCTTTGTTGACAAAATGTCTCCAAAAACATATTACAACATTTTACTCCTTAGGCCGTACATGTCTAACAAACTCTCCCAACCAATCACTCGAGCTTAATGGTAAGTACCAAATACCGTCTTTCTCCCTATTTCACTTGTCCTCCTTTTCCGAGTAGGTTAGTGAAATCAAAAAGAGCGGAGTGAGAAAAAGTGATATTGGAGATGTTTTGCAAGGACCAAGTGAACATACCACTCTTAAATGCCATCAAACAGGTGCCTTGCTATGCAAAGTTCCTCAAGCAATTGTACACCACTAAGCAGAAATTGAAAGGTAATGAGGTAAGAGGTGTGTAGGAGAATTTGTCGACAGTTTTATGAAAAAAGCTTTCTCCTAAGTACAAGGATCCAAGTATGTTCACTACGCCTTGTACTATTGGCAACACCAGGTTTGACAAGGCCTTGATAAATTTAAGAGCATCAATTAATATTACGCCATATTCTATTTTTGTTTCTTTAGATATCGTTACACTTAAAGAAACCAGTGTGACTCTGCAACTTGCTGATCGCTTTAATGTTTATCCAATAGGAGTTGTGGAAGTTGTTTTGATGCCTGTGAATGGAATGGTTTTCCTAGCATACTTTTATGTACTTGATATGGAGGATGACTCTTCATTTACTTCAACAGCAATACTTCTTAGGAGACCATACATGAAGACAAAACTAGACTAAAATTTTTAAGTACTAGGAACATTCACAATTGAGTTTGATGGGGGGGGGGGGTGATATGTTTCCCTCAAGAGGGAGGATGAGAGCAAGGTACCATGTCAGCCTAAGGACAATAAACCAAGTGCTTATTAGGAGGCAACCAATGAAGGGAGAGCACGGTTTGAGAGATTTGATTTTTCTTACTTTTTCATTCTATCTTTTATTGATTTTGCTTTTGTTTGTTTTGTGTGCTTAAGTTTTTTCTTTTCTTCTATACGTAGTCTTACATTAAAGGCAATGTAAGGTTTAAGTACAGGAAAAAGGATTTAGGATTTGTTTTTATTTTCTAAAAATAAAAGCAAGAAATGTTAAAACAAAAAAAAATTTTAATTTTTGCTTTATGTTTTGTTTTTATTTTAGGTTTTTGAGTCGTTTTAGAGTCTTAGGACACCTTCCAACTTTTTTGATAAGAACTGAGCATTAATTTTCTTGGCATTGACTGCTTGTGAGTATTGTGTTGGATCTTGATGTCATTCTTTTATTAATATGGCTTTATGTTGATTATACTCACATTCTATGCACATAGCCATGTTATTTGGTAAAGAGACTCACATGTTAGATTAGGTAAATTCTTATACCCTTATTTTAACTTTCACCTTAATTTTGACATGTCAGGGTTGAATTTTACAACTCTCCTGAAGGTTTTTCAAGACGAACGGCTGATCAAGCATCATTTGGAAAATGATTAAGGCACTAGGATTGCTAGCACCTAGGCCGAATTAGCCAAAGCCCTAATTAATATTCCCAAGAGGGCATCTCCCTAGTAAGCTAAGTTGAGCGTTTCATGTAAAACTTTTTCTTTGGTTAACCACATCTTCTTACCTAGCCTAGTCAAATTTATTATCGAACCCTAGTTTTGAAGATGAATTGGAGCTTTAGAATTTTATTTCATGTACATGGGAATTTTGTAAGAATTTGCATATGGGACACGAGATTAGTATAAGGGAGAGTACGAATCAAGGGAATCGAATCAAGAAAAAGGAGTGGAAGAACATTTGTAAGGATTTCTCATGAAAAAAAAAGAAAAGAATTAAATTAATATACAAAAAAGAGAGAAAGAAAGGAAAAAAAAAAGGAAAAGAATGTTTCAAGGAAAGAAAAATCAAAAAAAGAAAAACAAAAAAAGAAAAATAAATAAATATCTTGAGCTTTCCCAGTCATATTTTGGTGCTACAAGATTAGTTAGAATATTGTGAAGGCCCACAATAATGACATTAGGCCTATATTTTTACTTTTATGGGCTAGGTTTTGTGAGGTGTTCATTAAAAAATTTTACGATGTCTCAAAGGCTATGAAATTTTTAGGACCTTTGTAATTACTATATCCTTTGTTTCTTTTAACCACTATCTCTTGGCCCCATTGCAACCCATATTGAAGACCTTTTGATTTTAGGTGGTACCTTTGGCGCAGTGGAGATTTGTGCTAAAGGGGTAGCCCATTTAATCTTTGCAACCAAGATTGGGTGATCATTTCTATGAGGACTATAAGTTTTACCTTTTTTCGAAGATTGTGTTGTTTCAATATCGTTAACAATGGCTATTTCACACACACACAACCCTACAATTAAGTGTGGTTGTATTAGGATGTATTAGCTTAAGAATGACTAATTGATATTATGCAATACTTGTTTGATTTCAAGTATTGGAAGGTTAGTTTTCTTTTCTATGTTTTTGTTTTTTGTTTTTCGCCTTAGATTTGCTCGAGGAAGAGTGAAGGTTAAGTGTTGGCGAGTTTCATAAATGCAAAATTTGACATAATTTTCTAATTAATTTTCGCATGAATCTTTGCTTAATTCTTGACTAATATGTCTTGTAGGTGGTTTTGTGTTTTGTAAGTGTTTCTAAGTTATGAGCTAAATAATGGACAAAAAATTGCATTTATCTAGTTTGAAGGTCAACGGGGGATTATGTTAAAATCTTTTGAAATTATTGGAGCTAAATCAGCAAAACAATTTGGCTAGGCAGCACCCTAGTGAAGAAAAAATCGTAGCCTAACGCCTAGTGTTTCGTGCAGCAGCATGGATTGATCTCCGCCCCTATGCATCTCCAGCGATTTTCATAGGAGAATCTTCGCTCCGCGTATGTCCCTGAGGAAAGTGTCATGCCCCTGTGCATGTTTTGTCTTGTGGCTTTGAATTTGAGCTAAATTGAGACAAGTTTACCCCTTTTTCCATCCAATACCAAAACCTAAAAATACTACACTTAGAAACAAAAATCAAATCAATTTTTCATTACTTTTCCAACCCTTTTGGAGATGAAAAGAGTGGAGAATTCTCATGGAGCTCAAGAAGTTCTATCCACATGGAGATTTCTTCAAGATCGTCAATGAGTTTTTCTTTTTCCTTCTTTCCTTTGAACTTCGAATATTTTTTTATTTTATTCTTGGTTGTTTAATTTGGCAATTGTGCTAGGTTAATTTACTTGTGGTTAAGGGTGATTTCAAAACCCTAGACATGTTGTGTAATTGATATTTTTAGAACAATTTTCAATTTTTCCAATCGGAATTGTTTATCTTCTTCTATTTTTAATGTTCATGATTTTTATTTTATTTCGTTTGGGTTGGCCAACCAAGTGAGATAGGATAACTATCTATTGCTGGATTAGGAAGTCTTGATTTTCTAATTATTAGTAATAAATTTTGATCAATAATTGCGAGATGCTTTTCTGTGATTTGTGTGACTATAGTGCGAGATGTAACCTAGGTTGAACAATCCGAACGTGTGTATTTGCTATCTAGATCAGCCTATTTTCCTTATTGTAATGCTTCTGTTGAATTGAATCTAGAGAACTTATTATAAGTTATTTGAGGAAAAGAGATTAAGTGAAGAGCTTATTTTACCTAATGACAAACTAAGAAAAAATTAGGATACCAGAGCTTATTGTTATCTATAATTGGTGGTATCGATAGGAAATTAGGAATAATTTGGTAATCAATTGCATAATTATTGTCTAGTGGTGACAAATGATCCTTTAGCTGGTTTAATCATTATTGTTCACAACCTCATGCATTTAATTTCATTTTTATTTATTTATTTTTTGTTTTCTTCTTTCAGTAATACTAGTTAACAAATTCAAGCCCTCCTTTTTATTTATTTAGAGTATTAATATCTTATTAATTAAACTCAATCCTCTATGGGAATGACTCTTACTCACTGCTACACTTAACTACGACTACACTTTAAGGTAAAAGATTAATTTGGTGCTTTCCTTGAGGCCAATCAAAATTTTTAATCCCTTGGGCTCAAGAAACTATGTGCTAGTTGTCCCCACCACCAAATAAGTGAGCAAATTCTTATCCAATATTTCTATGAGGATCTCATGCCAATGGATAGGAACATGATAAATGTCATAAGCAGAGGAGCACTAGGTGACAAAATGCCAAAAGGTACATCAGCTTTAATTGCTAACATTGTAGCTAATTCTAAAAAATTTAGCAACTGCCATAAGCCACCAGCATTGCCAAAGAAAGTGAATGAGGTTAGTATTGCTTCTTCCATAAAATTTTTTAGATCATTTTACTTGTTCAGTAGATGGCCATGGGAAGTATGCAACACGCAAAAATGTGTGGAATTTACTCCATAAGGGGCCATTCTCATGACATGTGCTCGATTGTGCAAGAAGGCATCACGGAGCAAGTCAACACCATTGGAGGATTCTCGAGACAACAACAGAAGTATGGCATGTTCTCTAAACCTACAATGAAGGGTAGAGGGATCATCCTAGCTTAAGCTATGGGAGGAATCAACAATCGGTGACTCCAACTCCCACCGGGCAACACTCAATCAATGAAACAACCATGCCAAGCCTAGCCCTAAGCCACTCCATAAGCTTCACGTACATCTCGTGAGGACATTACTAAAGCTTTGGCTACCAACACATTGTGATTCCAATTAGAGGCAAAGGCCTACATGTAAATCATGCCTAGTGTGGTGAGCTAATTGAAGGCCAAAGAGTCGAGAGAATTACCATTATAAATTGCGTTGGATCCAAGAAAGAACAAGAGTGTGATAACATCGAGGAGTGGGATGTAATTAGAGACTCCACCAAAAAAGACTCCTAAGGAAGAAGAGAGTGCACTGAAGGAGAAAGTATTTGAGAAGAATGAAGAAGCCGGCTCTCCCACCAACAATCCCTTGGGCTCAAAGGTAAGTATCTAATACCTTCAAAGGTAAGTATCTAATCACTTGTCCTCCTTTTCCAAGCAGGTTAGTGAAATCAAAGGGAAAGGAGCATGAGAAAGAGATATGGGAGATGTTTCACAAGGACCAAGTGAACATACCACTCTTGGATCCCATCAAGCAGGTGCCTCAGTATGCAAAGTTCCTCAAAGAATTGTACACCACTAGGAAAAAATTGAAAGAATGAGGTAATAAGTTTGGGGGAAGTATGTGCTGGCAATTTTATAAAGGAAGCTGTCCCCTAAGTATGAGGATCCAAGTATGTTCACTATATCTTGTACCAATGGCAACATCAGGTTTGACAAGGCTTTGATAAATTTAAGAGCATCAATTAATATTACGCCATATTATAATTTTACTTCATTAGACAGCAGTACACTTAAGGAAACAGGTGTGATTCTACAACTTGTCAATTGCTCTAATGTTTATCCAATGTGAGTTATGGAAGATGTTCTGTTGTAGGTGAATGGAATGGTTTTCCTGGCAAAAATTTATGTACTTGATATGGATGATGACTCTTCATTGAATTCAACACCAATACTTCTTAGGAGACTATTCTTGAAAATAAACTAGACCAGAATTGATATGTACGGGGAACATTCACGATAGAGTTTTATGGGGAGGTGATGTGTTTCCATTAAGAGGGAGAATCAGAGTAGGGGACCACATCAGGCTAAGGAAAATAAACTAATCTTAATGGTGGGGCAACCTAACTGTTTGAGAGCATGATTTGATAGATTTGATTTTTCTTACTCTTCTTCACTCTATCTTTTATTGTTTGCTTAGGTTTTTTCTTTTCTTCTATGCATAGTCTTACATTGAGGACAATGTAAGTTTTAAGTGTAGGGGAAATGATTTAGGATTTGTTTTTATTTTCTAAAAATCAAAATACAAGATGTTACAAAATGAAAGGAATTTTAAATTTTTGCATTAAGCTCTGTTTTTGTTTTAGGTTTTTGAAATGTTTTAGAGTCTTAGGATACCTTCCAACTTCTTTGATAAGAACAGAGCATTAATTTTTATGGCTTTGACTGATTATGAGTACTGTGTTAAATCTTGATATCATTCTTTTGTTAATATGACTTTATGATGATTATACTCATATTATATTGACATAGCCATGTTATTTGGTAAAGAGACTCACATCTTAGATTAGGCAGATTCTTATGCCCTTATTTTAACTTTTACCTTAATTTTTGATATGCCAGGGTTGAATGTTATAACTCTCCTTTAGGTTTTTCAAGACGAACGACTGATTGAGTATCATTTGGAAAATGATTAAGATGATAGGATTCCTAGCACCAAGGCCGAATTAGCCAAAGTCTTGATTAATGTTCCCAAGAGGACATCCCCCTTAGTAAGCCAATATGAGCTTGTCATGTAAACCTTTTTCTTTGGTTAACCATGTCTTCTTACCTAGCCCAATCAAATTTATTATCTAACCCTAGTTCTAAAGATAAATTAGAGCTTTAGAGTCTTAATATACATGGGAATTTTGAAAGAATTTGGATTGGGGACATGAGAATAGTTAAGGGAGAGTATGAATCAAGGGAATCGAATTAAGAAAAAGGAAGGGAAGAACATTAGTATGGATTGTACAAGAAAAAAATCAAAAGAAATTAAATTAAAATTCAAAAAAGAGAAAAAAAGGAAAAAAAAGAAAAAAAATGTTTCAAGGAAAGAAAAATAAGAAACAAGAAAAACAAGAAAGGAAAATAGATAAATATCTTGAACTTTCCCGGTCGTATTTTAGGTGTTACAAGGTTGGTTAGAATGATGTGAGGGCTAACATAATGATATTTGGCCTATGTTCTTACTTTTATGGGGTTTTGAGAGGTGTTATTTAAAAAATTTTACGATGTCTCAAACGCTATGAAATTTTGAGGACCTTTGTAATAACCATATTGTTTTTTTCTTTTAACCACTACCCCTTGGCCCTTTTACAACCCATATTGATTTCCTTTTGATTTCAGGTGGTACCTTTGGCATAGCAGAGATTTGTACCAAAGGAGTAGCCTATGACATTTAATCCTTGCAACCAAAATTGGGTAATCATTTCTACGAGGACTATAAGGGTTTACCATTTTTCGAAGCTTGTGTTATTTCAATATCGTTAACAATGGATATTGCACTCACACACACACTTAAGTATTGTTGTTATAGGATTTATTTGCTTGAGAATGACTAATTGATTTAATGCAATACTGGTTTGATTTCAAGTCCATATCTCTTATTGTTCTTTGTGGCAAATTTTTGGAAGGTTAGTATTCTTTTCTCTATTTTTGTTTTTTGTTTTTTGTCATAGATTTGCTCATGGACAAGCGAAGGTTAAGTGTGGCAGAGTTTAATAAGTGCATAATTCGTCTTAATTTTCTAATTAATTTTTGCATGAATCTTTGCTCAATTCTTGACTAATATATGTCTTACGGTTTTTGTGTTTTGTAGGTAATTCTAAGTATTGAGCCAAATAATGGCTGGAAAGTGAAGATTTAGAGTTTATAATTACATTTATCTAGTTTGAAGGTCAACTGGGGGTTAAGTTGAATTCTGTTGTAATTATGGTGGCCAAATCAGCAAAACAATCAAACTAGGTTGTGCCCTTGCAAAGGAAAACTCATAACCTAACACCAAGTGTTTCGTGCGGCTACGCTGATTAATGCCTGCCCTTGTGCATGTCTAGCAATTTTTGTGCAAGAATCAACACTCTGCACATGGTGTGAGGAAAGAGTCATGCCCCCGTGCCTATTTTGTCTTATGGCTTCAAATTTGAACTAAATTGAGCAAAATTTACCCCTTTTTCATCCAATAACAAAGCATATAAATTCTACACTTAGAAATAAAAACCAAATCAGTTTTTGTTTATTTTTCTAGCCCCTTGGGAGAGGAAAAGAGAGCAAAATTCTCTTGGAGCTCAAGAAGTTCTATCCACATGAAGATTTCTTCAAGATCATCAATGAGTTTTTCTTTTTCCTTCATTCCTTTGAACTTTGAATATGTTTTATTTCATTTTTTGTAGTTTAATTTTGCAATTATGCTGCGCTAATTTATTTGTGACTAAGGGTGATTTCATAACCTTAGACATGGTTGTGTCATTGATATTTTTAGAACTAATTTCAATTTTCCCAATCGAAATTGTTTATTTTCTTCTATTCTTAATGTTTATGATTTTTATTTAATTTTGTTTGGGGTGGCCAACCTTATGGGATAGGATAACTATCTATTGCGAGATTAGGAGGCCTTGATTTTCTAATTATTAGTAACAAATTGTGATCAATAATTGCTAGTTGCTTTTGAGTGATTTGTGTGATTGCGATGTAGAATCTAAACTAGGTTGAATAATTCGAGCTTGTGTGTTTGTTATCTTGATCAACCTTTTTTTTTTATTATAATGCTTCCATTGAATTGAATCTGGAGAGCTTATTCTAAGTTATTTAAGGAAAAGGGATTAAGTGAAGAGCTTGTTTTGGTTAACGATAAACTAAAGAAAAATTAGGATAGCATAGCTTTTTGTTATCTATGGCTGGTAATATCAATAGGAAATTGGAAATAGTTTGTTAATCAATTGCATAATTACTGATAAATGATCTTTTAGCTGGTTTAATCATTATTGTTCACAACCTCATGCATTTAATTTCGTTTCTATTATTTATTTTTGTTTTCTTTATTTTTGGTAATTTTAGCTTAAAAATTCAAAGCCCCCTTTTTATTTATTTAGAGTATTAGTACCTTACTAATTAAACTCAATCCTCTATGAGAATGACTCCTGCTCACTACTACACTTACCTACGACTACGCTTTAAGGTAAAAGATTAATTTGGTACTTTCCTCGAGGCCTATCAATTTTTTGCGTCGTTGTTGGGGATCGAGTCTTTCATTAATTTGTTATTAGTTTTCTATTTATTTTTCTATTTATTTAATTTTGGCATAAACTTTCCTTGCTTTCAAGTTTGCGCATTATTGAATGTTTGGTGAAGATATCGACGAATGACTTTAAATGATGCAAAATTTTGTGGAATCATCGTCCAGCATCAAGCATGAGCCAATTATGTCCCTTCCATCATCAAATGCTCCTTCTAAACACAACAACTCGAGGAGGAAGAGATGGCTAAAAACAGTCATACTTTCAAGGCTTTGGTGGCTCTAATTCTCAATGAATAGCTACTATGCATTTTGTACCCCGCCTTTGTAGCACCTCTTCAACTTAAATTGGGACTAATTTGCTCAGTGGAGAATCCATGTGGTATGTTTGACCATGAGAACGACCAAGATATCCAAATAGCAAGTCAAGCTTAGGGATTTTCCTTTCTCTTTAGTAGATTATGCTATGGAATGACTCTATTATGTACCTTCCGACACCATCACCATATGGAACAAGATGAAGAAGCTTTTCTTATAAAAGTATTTCCCTTTATCCGAGGTAGCAACCATCTAGAAAGAGATTTGTGGCTTCTGATAATTTAATAGAGTGACACTTTATGAGTATTAGGAGTAGTTCTCGAAACTATGTGCTAGTTGTCCCCACCACTAAATAAGCAAGCAAGTTCTTATCCACTATTTCTATGAGGGTCTCACGCCAATGGATAGGAATATGATAAATGTCGCAAGTAGAGGAGCACTAGGTGACAAAATGCCAAAAGCTACATCAGCTTTAATTGCTGGCATGGTGGCTAATTCTCAACAATTTAGCAATCGCCATGAGCCACCAACACTACCAAAGAAAGTGAATGAGGTTAATATTACTTCTTCCATAAAACAACAACTTTTTTAGATCATTTCACTTGTTCAACAGATGGCCATGGGAAGTATGCAATAAGCAAAAATGTGTGGAATTTAATCCATAAGGGGCCATTTAACCGACGTGTGCTCTATTGTGCAAGAACGCATCAAGGAGAAAGTCAACACCATCGAAGAATTCCCAAGACAACAACGGAAGTATGGCCCGTTCTCTAAACCTACAATGAAGGGTAGACAGATCATCCTAACTAAAGCTATAGGAGGAGTCAACAATAGGCGACTCTAACTCCCATGAGTAACCGACCACCAGGCTACACTCAATTAATGCAATAACCATGCCAAGCCTGGCCCCAACCCACTCCACAAGCTTCACGTATGTCTCGTGAGGACATTATTAAAGCTTTGGCTACCAACACATTGCAATTCCATTAAGAGGCAAAGGCCCACATGTAAATAATATCTAGTGTAGTGAGCTGGACGAAGGCCAATGAGTCGAGATTATTACCATCATAGGCGATGGTGAATCCAAGAGAGAATGTGAGTGCGATCACATTGAAGAATGGGATGCAATTAGAGACTTCACCGAAAAAGACTCCGAAGGAAGAAGAAAGTGCACAAAAAGAGAAGGTATTCAAGAAAAAAGAATAAATTGGCTCTCCCACCAACAATCCCTCAGGCTCAAAGGTAAGTACAAAATACCACTCTTTCTCTTTATATCACTTGTCCTCCTTTTCTAGGCAGGGTAGTGAAATCAAGGAGAGAGGCGCATGAGAAAGAGATATTGGAGATGTTTCACAAGGACCAAGTAAGCTTACCACTCTTGGATGCCATCAAGCAAGTGCCTTGCTATGTAAAGTTCCTCAAAGAATTGTACACCATCAAGTAGAAATTGAAAGGCAATGAGGTAATAGGTGTGGGGGAGAATGTGTCAATAGTTTTATAAAAGAAACTTTCTCCTAAGTACAAGGATCCAAGTACGTTCACTATACCTTGTACCATTGGCAACACCAGGTTTGACAAGGCCTTAATAACTTTAAGAGGATCAATTAGTATTATGCCGTATTCTATTTTTCCTTCTTTAAATATTGGCACACTTAAGGAAACCAATGTGATTCTACAACTTGCCGATTGCTCTAATGTTTATCCAATTAGTTGTGGAAGATGTTTTGGTGCCAGTGAATGGAATAGTTTTCTTGGCAAACTTTTATGCACTTGATATGGAGGATTACTCTTCATTTAATTCAACACCAATACTTCTTAGGACACCATTCTTGAAAACAAAACCGGACAAAAATTGATATGTAAGTAGAACATTCATGATAGGGTTTGATGGGGAGATGATATGTTTCCATCAAAAGGGAGGATGAAAAGGAAGGGACTATGTCAAGCTGAGGACAGTAAACCAAGTGTATATTGGGAGGTAACCCAATGGAGGGAGAGCACAGTTTGGCAAATTTGATTTTTCTTACTCTTCTTTGTCCTTTCTTTTGTTGTTTTTGTTTTTGTTTGTTTGGTTTTTTCTTTTCTTCTATGCATAGTCTTACATTAAGGACAATATAAGGTCTAAGTGTGGGTGAAAGGATTTAGGATTTGTTCTTATTTTCTAAAAATAAAAATAAAAACTGTTAAAAATGAAAAAATAAATTTAATTTTTGCTTTGAGTTTTGTTTTTGTTTTAGGTCTTTGAGCCGTTATAGAGTCTTAGACTACCTTCCAACTTCTTTGATGAGAACCAAGTATTAATTTTTATGGCTTTGACTAATTGTGTTGAATCTTGATGTCATCCTTTTGTTAATATGTCTTTATGATGATTATACTCACATTCCATGCATATAGCCATGTTATTTGGTAAAGAGATTCACATATAAGATTAGGTCGATTCTTGTGCCCTTATTTTAGCTTTCACCTTAATTTTGACATGCCGGGGTAGAATGTTACAACTCTCCTGGAAGTTTTTCAATGCGAATGGCTTATCAGGAATCATTTGAAAAATGATTAAGGCACTAGGATTCCTAGTACCAAGGCCAAATTAGCTAGAGTCTCGATTGATTTTCCCAAGACGACATCCTCCTAGCATGTTACGTTGAGCCATTCATGTAAACCTTTTTCTTTAGTTAACCACATCTTCTTACCTAGGCCAATTAAATTTATTATCTAACCCTAGTTCTAAAGATGAATTGGAGCTTTAAAGTTTTATTTCATGTACATGGGAATTTTTCTTAAAAAAGGGAAGAATTAAGGGAATCAAATCAAGAAAAGGAAGGGAAGAACATTTGAAAGGATTGCTTAGGAAAAAAATCAAAAGAAATTAAATTAAAATATAA
Organism: Artocarpus heterophyllus; assembly: GCA_025403435.1. Taxonomy (NCBI): domain Eukaryota; kingdom Viridiplantae; phylum Streptophyta; class Magnoliopsida; order Rosales; family Moraceae; genus Artocarpus; species Artocarpus heterophyllus. The sequence continues at coordinate 25,176,620 of CM046353.1, forward strand.
AAAAGAGAAGAAAAAAGGAAAAAAAAAAGAAAGAACAAAATGTGTCAAGGAAAGAAAAATCAAAAACATGAAATACAAAAAAAGAAAAATAAATAAATATGTTAAGCGTTCCTGTTCATATTTTGGGTGTCACAAGGTTGGTTAGGATGATGTGAAGGCCCAACTTATTGATTTTTGGCCTATGTTCTTACTTTTATGGGGTTTTGAGATGTGTTCATTTAAAATTTTACAATGTCTCAAACACTATGAAATTTTTAGGACCTTTGTAATTACCATATCCTTTCTTTCTTTTAACCACTATCCCTTGGCCTCATTACAACCCATATCAAAGACTTTTTGATTTCAGGTGGTGCCTTTTGCGTAGGAGATATTCATATTAAAAGGGTAGCCTATGACGTTTAATCTTTGCAACCAATATTGGGTGATATTTCTATGAGGAATATAAAGGTTTACCTTTTTTTGAAGTTTTTGTTGTTTCAATGTCATTAACAATGGCTATTTCACACACACACTTGAGTATGGTTGTTATAGGATGTATAAGTTTGAGAATGACTAATTGATTTAATACAATACTTGTTTGATTTCAAGTCCATATCTCTTATTGTTTTTTGAGATAAAAATTTAGAGGGTTAGTTTTCTTTCTTATGTTTTTGTTATTTGTTTTTTGTCTTAGATTTGCTTAAGGATGAGCAATGGTTAAGTGCAGGGGAGTTTGATAAGTGCATAATTTGACAAAATTTTCTAATTAATTTTTGCATGAATCTTTGCTTAATTCTTGACTAATTTGTGTCTTATAGGTGGTTTTTGTATTTTGTTGGTGTTTCTAAGTAATGAGCTAAATAATGGATGGAAAGTGAAGATTTGGGGTTTAAAATTGCATTTATCTAGTTTAAAGGCCAACAGGGGTTAAGTTGATTTTTTTTTTAATTATTGGGAAATATTAGCAAAACTATCAAATAGGGTTGTGCGCTAGTGAAGCAGCACCCTAGTACAAAGAGCAGGTATATACTGTTGCATGTAAAGCCCTTGTAGCCAAGCATAGTTAAGCGCCCTTGTGTGCGGAAGAAAATCTCGCAGCCTGTCACCTAGTGCTCTATATGGCCACTCAGATTGTTGCCTGCCCCCACGCACATCTAACAATTTCCATACGAGAATTAGCACTCCTTACATGGCCACAAGGAAAGAGTCATGCCCCCACATATGTTTCATCTTGTAGCCTGAATTTGACTTAAATTGAGACAAATTTACTCCTTGTTATTATCCAATACCAAAACCTATAATAATACATTTAGAAAAACAAATCAAATCTATTTTCCATTATTTTTGTAGCCAACTTTTGAAGAGAAAAAGAAAGGGGAGTTCTGTTGGAGCTTAAAAGTTTCGTCTGCGTGGATCAAGTTTTTCTTTTTCGATTATTTCCTTTAAACTTTGAATATGTTTTTATTTTATATTTTGTTGCCTAATTTTACAATCATGCTTGGCTAATTTATTTGTAGTTAAGGGTGATTTCAAAACCCCAGACATGATTGTGTGATTGATATTTTCAGAATTATTTCCTCCTTTCCCAATCGGAATTGTTTATGTTCTTCTATTTTTAATGTTCATGATTTTTATTTTATTTTGTTTTAAGTGGCCAATCAATTGAGATATAGGATAATTATCCATTGTTAGATTAGGAAGTCTTGACCACTAATTGTCTTGATTTTCAAATTATAAGTAGCAAACTGTGATCAATAATTGCGTGAGGCTTTTGCATGACAACAATGAGGGACGTAACCTAGGTTGAACAATCTAAGTTGTGTGTTTGTTATCTAGATCGACCTATCTTTCTTATCATAATACTTCCATTGAATTGCATCTAGAGAGCTTATTTTAGATTATTAGAGGGAAAAAGATAAAGTGAAGAGCTTATTTTGTTTAACGACAAACTAAGTAAAGATTGGGATAACAGTGCTTGTTGTTATCTATGGTTGATAGTTTTGATAGGAAATTAGGAATAGATTTGTGATCAATTGCATCATTGTTGTCTAGTTGTAGGGAATGATACTTTAACAGATATAATCCTTATTGTTTACAACCTCGTGTATTTAATTTTGTTTAATTTATTTATTTTTGTTTTCTTTGATTTCATTAATTTTAGTTAATAAATTCAAAGCCAGCCCTTTTTATTTATTTAGAGAATTAATAACTTATTAATTAAACTCAATCCTTGGGGGGAATGACTATTACTTACTACTATATTTACCTACAAGGTTGATCTAAGCAATAAACACACAAGCTCGAATTATTCAACTTAGGTTATATATCCTCACCACAATCTCACAATAGCCTTTCGTAATTATTGATTATAATTTGCCATTAAGAATAAAAAAAACAAGACAATTACAAATCAAATCTCCTAATCTAGCAGTAGATTAAATTCAAGTTCTATTTAATTGGCCACCCCAAACAAAACAAGAAAAAAATCATAAGATAAAAAATAGAAGAACATAAACAATTTCAATTGGGAAAGTCAAAAAAGTTTTGAAAATATCAATCACATAATTATGACTAGGGTTTTGAAATTATCCTTAACCATGAATAAATTTAGCCTAGCATTATTGAAGAATTAAAAAATAAAAATTAAAAAACACATATGGAATTCAAGAGAATGATAAAGAAAATAAAAACTCTTCGATGATTTTGAAAAAATCTCCACGTGAACGAATCTTCTTGAGCATCAATGAATTCATCCTCTATTGTTTCTTTCTCCTTTCTCTTCAAAAGATGATGAAATTTTAAATGTTATACTAGGTAAAAAATGTAACTTGGACCACTTTTAGGTAAAAAATGTTAGACTAGGTGCCCTCAGGATTAAATGATGCAAAAAGTTTTTGGAGACATTTAATCAATAAAGAGTTTATTTATTATTCATATCTCAAATGTTGTCTTCTTTATGTTTATTTTTGTTAAATGTATGATAAGCAAACAAAAGTCTAAGACTCTTAGTCTAAACCTTTAAGATTGTCGATATGATAAACAGATTATGCAGAAGACATAAATCGTAAAGGTGATAGTCTAAATGATAAGATCCACAAACGAGGGAATAAAGTTATGCGCTTTATTCATGCTAAGATTGTTTTGTTGTTTACATCCCTAATGGGAGATGACTTGTCCTAGTCATCGGAGTAAGAATCTGCGAGTAGAAACATTGGTATATTGTCATACATGACGATATTTTAGATTAGAAGAAAAGTTAAATTGATTTGATTAATAGTTATGTTTGTTTAAATCAATTCATTTTGATAATCATAAGTGTTATGTCTTAATCTTGAAATGAACAACAGGCCTGTATTCTTGACTTATGTCTTTTTATATACCAAAGAGTTGTAGGAAAAATAGTACGCAGCGGAATTTTAAAAATTTTACATTAGAGTATTTTCTAAAACACAAGTTTGACATGCTATATGCATAAATTAACCAGATTTTACTAACTTTTCTATGCTAAAGAACCCTCGTAGAACGTGAAGAGAAGTAACGTTCTAGAAGAGCCTCAACCAACTGGTCTTCTTTGCTATTCTCTATCCACGACTGAAGTGAGTGTGTGCTCACATGTACAGCTCTTCCACCAGGTGACTCTCCTTCCAACCAATCGAGAGAACCCAAAGCATGTGATCGTGATTTGTGAACAAAAGCTCTCAGGGAGTTTTCAGATTCTCACCAGCAGAGTATCGCTTTTGTGGTACATCTGGTCCACATACCCATATCTTGAGTAATCGTCAATAAAAGTGACGAAGTACTCATACCCTCCTCGTACCCGGATATTCATCGGTCTGCAAACATCACTATGCACAAGTTCTAGAACCTCTTCGGCCCTATTGCCCTTAGACTCAAATGGTCTTTTGGTTATTTTACCCTCCAAACAAGATTCACATTGAGGTATAGATTCAACCTTTAAGTGACTTAAAGGTCCATCCCTTACCAATCTTTGAAAACTATTCAGGTTAATATGACCAAGGCGTAAATGCCAAAGATAACTCTTATTAGAGTGAGAAGTTTTAAGTCTTTTAGAGTCATTATCATTCATCTCAGCACTAAGCAATAAGTCCATCTTAGGTTTGATAAAATATAGATTATTTTGCATCCATCCAAAATAGATAAAAGATTTGTTTTTACGAATCACCACTTTATCATTAAAAGAAACGAAATAGGAGTCTTTAAATAAACAAGCTACAGAAATTAAATTCCTTTTAAATTTAGGAACATAAAAACAATCTTGCAAAAATAAATTCCTATAATTATCAAAATAAAGATAGACGTCTCCCACTGCTTCCGCTGAGACCAAGGATCCATTGCCCATCTGAAGCATGAAGTCTTCATGTAGAAGACTTCTCGTTTCTTTGAACCCCTGTAGAGAAACACAAACATGATTAGTTGCACCAGAATCTTTGACCCAAATGTCACTGGATTCTTCAACCAAACAAGTTTCTTTGGAAAGGAAGTCTTTGCAATGCTTCTTGATATGCCCGACCTTTACACAGAAGAAGCACTTAAGCTTTTTTGGGTTCTTCTTCTTCTTCTTCTTGCTCTTGGTGTTAGCAGGAATAGAAGACTTCCTATTTTTGGCCTGTTGCTTCTTTCTATTTCCAGAGTTAGGATTGGAACCAGATGCACCTTCCATGTTGGCCTCTCCACCCGTAGGAGAGTCCTGATCAGCAGTTTGAACTCCTGTAACTGTTTCATTAATTCTGTCAAGGTCATATCCTATCGATATAAATTCCTTTGACAGAGTCTCAAAGACCATAGTCATCTGAGTTTTAGCATCGATGTCAGCTCCATTAGTTTGAGTGTCAGCGAGGTAACCCATGACCAACATCATATGCTCCTTTACAGATGTCCCCGGCCTCTGTCTATAGTTTAGAAGTTTTCGAAGTGCCCCTTGCCACTTTGTTTGGCCTGGCCTCTAAACATATCCTCAAGATTATCCAAGATCTGCTTTGCAGTCTCATAATCCTAATGTTGAGCCTACAACACATTATTCTTGCTGGCCATAACATAGCAGCGAGCCTGATCATTAGCATCTTTCCAGCGATCATACGCTTGGAATTGCTCATTAGTTGAGTCTCCCATAGGCTTGAGAGGACAAGGGGTTGTCAGTACATATTTTAGCTTCTCAAAGGACAGGACGATATCCATGTTCCGTTTCCAATCATTATAGTTCTCTCCAGTTAATAGGTTTTTGTCAAGTATCGATGATAAAGCATTTTTAGACATTTTTAATCTACAATAAAGAATCATATACCAAACATAAGCAAACATATAATAATAATTTAGTAAGATAACACAATCATGTAAAAAATATACGAATGTGTTTATGTGTCAAAACCTTGAAAATATCACAACCTTACAACGATAATTCCCAACTCAAAATTCAACAAGCTCCTAGGGGAGTCATGCCAAATTTAATCAGGAACCCGAATCCCCTCCTAATTAATATATGCCATCCAGGACTCGTATGATTCAACATATATTAATAATCGTTTCTTTGGCCATCAATTTTATTAACAGAGCTCCTAGGGAAGGTTAATAATAAAATTAACGTGAGTGTATAACCATCGTTTTAATATTTTATCCATGATTTATAATCACCACCTAGTGGTGTGCAACCATAAATCATGCTAAGACACCTTATCCTTATGGAGATCCAATCTGGTACATGATAGAAATCCCTTCCTAGCGGTCGAGACCAGCCATGTTCTGCCTATAGACCAACAATGGAGGCCTTAGGTTCTCTCTTTGAAAACCTTCTACCACTCAATCTTTTGAAATCAAGGTTTTATTTTAAGAATATGCATGAACAATTTTAATATGAGCGGCACTCCCTATTCTGTATGACATGTTATCAATATACATGGCAAATCATATTATAATGCAGATAAGCAAAGCTACAAGCAAAATAATAAATAACCGTAATATTATGGCTCCACCCTAGAGAATAGAAATCAAAAATTACAAGAGAATAATCGAAATAAATTATCGATTCTTCATCCTTGAATCCTTAAGTTGTATCCTTCTTCATGTAATGCCCATCTTCAAGTCTTCAATCCCGTATGAATCAAATACTTCATATTTTCGGTCATATCCAAATTTAATGTTTCTCATAATTGTCCTAAAAATAAAATTAAAACTGCATCGGAAAAAACTGCACCTTTTTTGAAAATTTTCCAGCTCTCGGTCGGCAGGCCGATCTGGGTGATCGACCTGCCTATCATGCTCCATCGGCCTACCGATCTAGAAGATCGGCCTGTAGACTCATGAAAGTTCGGCCTGCCGCCAAAGCCGCTTGATTTTTGCCCCATAAACAGCACAAAATAGGGAAAGGAGAAAAAAAAGGTCATCATCAAAATTACATATCCACATGCCAAATTAGAAGCAAATTAAGCAAAAATCATATAAAAGTGGAACGGAATTTATCAAAGCCAAATCCGAAAGGGATGGAAAGCTTATAATTATATTATAATAGTACAGATTAGGAAAGGAAGAAATTTTATCATCTGCCTCTATTAGAGTAATTCATCTTCTCGTAGAAGCGAATAGAGAGAAGCGAGAGCGAGAGATTAACCTCGTCTTTTCCCCAGTGCGTCGTCGTTGGCTGTTTGGAGTTGATTATTGACGATAACAGACCCCAGGACGACGACGAAGATGGCAATGATTGCGACGGAGACGCAGCGGAAGACGAAGAGGAAGAAGATTAGGGCTTGGAGAGAGGCCATATGTAGAGAGAGTGAAGGCGGCGAAAGCCTCCGAGAGTGAGGATGACAGATCTAAGCTGGCCGCTAGCGCAACCGATGTTGGCCCAGTGCCTGGTACAGATCAGCTCCTAGAGGCCCTCGTCCTGCGCCGTCTTGTGCCACTGCTTGCTCACACACCCCGCCATGGCCAGGGTCTTCGCGTCCACGTGCTTCAAAACCTCGAACAGTAGATTGTTGTCTAGATTCATAAATCCGCTCTCCTTAGGCCCTTCTTCTGGTTCCGTTTCCGTTTTTGATTTCGATTCTTCCTCGGTCTTGATCTTCTTCATCTTCTTCTTATCGTCATCGATTTGTGACCATCGGCTTGCCAAAATGGAGGGTTCGGCATGCCGACCGAAGCAGAAATCTCCCATTCTAGAAATACAATTTTTTATGCAATTCATCAATTTTATTTTCAATAATTCAAAAACATAAAATTAGAGACTCAGGAAATACCTTGGAGCGCCATCATCATTCTTCTAGATCCAACTTCTAAATCTGTCTTTTCGATTTGTCTTCTCTAAATAATTATTTAATTATAAAATTCTTACAAATTTAAAATAAATAATAATTCCTAGATGGAGATGATAGTCCATTATCTAACTACAAGAAAAAACTTAGATACACATTCTAACCTCTAAGGAACCATAACCGTTATAAATTAATTAATTAATAAATAATTAAATAACTATTAATCAATAATAAATAACTAATGAACATTCACCACATAATCCATGACAACATATAAAATATATAGAAACTGAGAGTGCCAACTCTCTATAAAATTAAATTCAAGCATAGGAGAGATTAAGATCACAAAATTTATACATATAACATGATCACAAACTCATAAATTTATGTAAAAATCTTGTCTCTGATACCAATTGTTGGAAAAATAGTACGTAGTGAAATTTTAAAAATTTTACATTAGAGTATTTTCCAAAACACAAGTTTGACATGCTATATCCATAAATTAACCAGATCTTACTAACCTTTGTATGCTGAAGAACCCTCGCAAAACATGAAGAGAAGTAACGTTCCAAAAGAGCCTCAACCAACTAGTCTTCTTTGCTATTCTCTATCCACGACCAGAGTGAGTATGGGCTCACACGTACAGGTCTTCCACTAGGTGACTCTCCTTCCAACCAATCGAGAGAACCCAAAGCAAGTGTTCGTGATTGTGAACAAAAGCTCTCAGGGAGTTTTTAGATTCTCACCAATAAAGTACCACTCTTAATCTCTCAATTGATCTGAGTAACTCTTAAGACTTACTCCCTATTTATAGAGGTTGGTCCTAGGATCAGTCCTCATCAGATTAGGTCTCAAAAATTTGAATCAGAATCAAAATCAGATCAATATATGATAAGATCTGCGTAAAAACGTGTAATCTTATCCTTCATTCATCGGTAGGCTGAACAACCTGATCAGCAGGCTGAACAGGCCCCATTGGTAGGCCAAACACGTGGATCGGCATGCCGAACTCCCAATTAAAATCTCCGCAAATCTTTATTTTTCACCCAAGATTCTATAGGATAAAGTCTCAGTTTTAATTCAAATAACCCAATAGAGAAGTTATCTGATCAAAACAACTTTATCTAGATTATCTCTAGGAAAACAAATCAATTTCCAATAATTCTACAAGTTTATCTTGATCTAAATTATCCAAAATTAAATTAACCGATAAACAGACAAGAATTATCCGTCCCAATAATTCAACAAGTTTATCTTGAATTAATTTTTTGACAAAATTAATTCAACCGATAAACAGACATGAATTATCCAATTCTTTCAAATTTTAACTAATATGATAAATCTGACATAAGTCACCAATTATTGAAAAAGCACGCCGTATTGTTATAGGATGTTGTGAGCAAGCTAAGGGGACCAAATAGACCTATATAGTTCAAGCTCTTGATAATTATGAAACCCAATATCCCAGACATACATTTCATAATTATCAACTCCAATGCTACTCTACTAAAAGCTCGGAGCTGCACTCTCGAACTACATAGAATTACGAAGCCCATATAGCTAAGTCTCCATGACATATCATAGTGTATCGTATCCCCATATGATTATCCATAATCGGCATAAGGACTAGTTCTGTCTTACCTTCCCGATTATTTTTATCTTACGTTCCATTATCTCACCATCAGAAAGCTTACTATCCAAAGACAGTATACCATTCGGTTACACCTATGTATCCAAATGGTTGAGTGCTCCAGTTTTCCAATTACAAGATAATGTATATAAGAGGATATCATTACTCCTAAAGAGGAGCTATGGATTCCATATCTATGAATAACAGGTCTACGCCATCAAGAGTCATGCCTCCAATGTACCGGCATGCATACCACTATTAAGATGTAGGTGTCACCCTTTGGTACATCAAAAGACACAAGTCAAGACAACGGGCCCACTATTCATTTTAGGATTAAGATACAATACAAATGATTGTCTAAAGTGAATCGATTTGCCGAGACAGAATTATTAATCTAAATCAATTCACTTTATGTCCCGATCTAACACCTCGTCACCCATGACAAATGCCAATGTTTCTACACGAAGTCCTCCTCCGATGGTCAAGACAAACCATCTCCCAAAAGGGATATAGACAACATAGATATCTTTACATGAATAAAGCGCCCAACTTTATTCCCTCGATTGCGGATCTTATGATTTAGACCATCACCTTAAGAATCGTGTCTTCTATATAATCTGTCCATCATATGCCCAATTCCTTAAGGTTTAGACCGACAGTCTCAGACTATTGTTTACTTAACATACATTCAACAAATATGAATGTAAAGAGGATAAGATTTGGTATATAAACAATGAATAAATTCTTTATTGATAAAAATGTCTCCAAAAACTTATTACATTTTTACTCCTTAGGGCATACATGTCTAACAAGGGTGACATCATGGTTTGATGATGGTACGCATACTTGTATGTTGAGACATAACTCTTGATTGATGTAGACCTGTTGTTCCTAGATATGGAATACATATCTCTTTTATAGAGTTAATGATATCTCTTTTAGACATTATCTTGTAATAGAAAGATTAGCGCGCTCAACCATTTAGTTGCATAGGTGTAACTGAGTGGCATACTATTTATTTATAGTAAGTATTTTAGAAATTGTGTATAGTGATGTTTGTAGCCCCATAAACATCAAGGCACAATGAGGGTACGAGTATTTTATCACTTTTATTGATGATCACTCGAGATATGGGTATGTCTACCTAGTGCATAATAAGAGCAAAACTTTTGATAAGTTTAGGGAGTTTTACGCTAAAGTGGAGAAGCAATTAGGTAAACCCATAAAGGTACTTTGATATGATCAAGGTGTAGAATACCTCTCCAATTAGTTCATAGGACACTTATTAGAGAATGAGATTTTATCCCATTTGACTGCTCTAGGCACCCCGAAGCAAAATGGCGTGACTAATAGAAGAAATAAGACTTTGTTGGACATGGTTAGGTCCATGATGAGTTATTCAATGTTGCCTTTATCCTTTTGGGGATATGTACTACAAACCGCATGTTATCTTTTGAACAATGTGCCTTCAAAATCAGTTCCTAAAGCTCCTCATGAGTTGTGGGCAGGTAGGAAGACATCCTTAAACCATATTTACATACAGGGATGTCCTACTCATGTACTGTATAAGCAAGCTAGAAGCACGTTCGAAAGTTAGTGTGTTTGTAGGATATAAAAAGAGACAAAGGGGGGTTATTTCTATAACCCAAAAGAAAATAAAGTCATAGCTTCAATGAATGCAACTTTCCTTTAGAAAAGTTACATGAATGACTTTAAGCCTTGTAGTAAAGTAGAACTTAAGGAGTTAGCGAGTGTAGCATAATTAGTAGGATTTTGATTATATTATTATATCCTATTCCTCTTTATCATACTATCATAAAAATCATTAGTTCTATTACAAAGATTTGTAAATGAAATCCTCATGATTTTAGTTTTCCTTAATTGTGTTTTATTCGTGTTAAGATTGATAAGTAATTAATTATTTTACCATTACTAAGTACATATAACTTTAATTAACAAAATTAATAATTATATAACTTCACAGTTTATATACTAAACTTTAGATTACTATTTTCTTAATTCATTTATTAGGCTTGTAATTCTTTCCAAGCCCTTTAAGCCCAAAAACGTTCCTAAGGCATTTCATACATCGTATCGTTAAAACTTTAACCTGAGAGGGCTCTTAAACTATTATGGGTGTTGGACTTAAGCATAGCGTTGTATCACTAAGGATCTAGCATATGGGGTTTTCATGATAGCCATTTTAACGTTCATTTGAAAACTGTTAAAGTTTTTATTTTGTTTTCTTTCTTGAAAACTATATCCATATAACTTAAAGTTTTGTATAAAAAATGCACTTTAAAATGACATCTGAAGTTTGTGAAACACTAAATTGTAGGCTCGTATAGATTGTTATAAGAGCTAAAATATCTTTATTGGTCGAAAAAATAGGATTCTGTTGTGAAGCAAATGTTTATTTATAAAACTAGTACCGAGAGGTACTTTTTAGTTAGGCCTCATTTGTTTTTGTTCTTAAAATTTTTGGAAATGTTTTCGCACACTTTTTGAGGAAAAAATTTTAAAAACACTCTCAATACAATTCCTAAAAAATTATCATTTTTCAAAACAAAAATATTTTCACTTATTTTAAAAATAATACCAAACAGCCCCTAATAGTTTCAAAACATTACTGAAAAACTATAAGTTAAAGACAGTTTTTCTTTTAAAGTTTCTCTTCATGAAATTCACTTGTTTTAAATACAAGGTTTTAAAAGCTTTCATGTTCATTTAAAATTGCATTAACTATCATTAGCATATTCATTTTTCGGTTATTTTTTGCAAACTTAGCGATTAAAAAAGTTTAGACTATTTTTATTAATCCAATTTAAAGTTCATCTTAGAGACAGATTTTCACAGAATTTCCTCCATGAAAATTCTTTGTTCCTTTGAGATTTAAATGTTTTGTGTTTGGTGAAAATTACAATTCAGCCTCAAAATGGCTTAAAACTTTTAAAAACTAAATCAGCCTATTTTTATAGTTTTTAGACAGTTTTAGAAAACTGTCCATAACTGTAATTTAGAGGCAGAATTTGAAAAGTATTTCTTCACAATAGTTGTCCATCTCATTAAAATAATAAATCTTTCATGTTCAACAAAAATTGTGATTTAGGTCTGAAACGAGCCGAATCAGCCAAAATAGCAACTGCTTGTCGAGAATTAGTTTTGGATAGCAACTAAAACAGTTTTTAGGCAGCTATAGGCAATTTTGAAAAACTGTTTGAAAACCCAACTTAAAGTCAAAACTATGGTTTTTCATAGTGACAAAGTTTTGTTTAAAACATCGAAATCTAAAAGTATTCTATTTAGAAAAATTTGAAATCTGACTCTAAGGCTTCCGTTTTTATGATCGAAATTGGTAGAAAGTTTTTCCACGACATAAACATGCAAAACTCAACTTAAACATGCACAATCTAAACTTTTTACAACAAAATACATACAAAACCACACTTACAAATATAAAAAGGAATTATTACAAACCATTACTACACCAAAACATAAACTTACTCATAAAAATACAAACTTTAAATTAACTAAAAGATTAAAGGAGAAAAGTTTAGAACTTTTACCCTTGATGAACCTTTCTTGAACACCACTCTATGAAAGCCTACTCCTCCATCTGTTTCCCTTTGATTTGTTTACTAAAACACCAATCTTAACTTAATAAAGATACCACTTGTATTCCTTCCAAAATAAATTAAGGACAAAGTCGAGGAATTACCTTTGTTGGTTTCTCTTGAAAATCTTTTTCTTGGTTGGTCACTAGAACATAACTCAACTAAGTAAAAATCTAACCTTTTTTCTACTAAAAAAAATGAAGAAAAAATTTAGAATAAACCTTTGATGATCACTCTAGAACTATCATCATCTCCACCTTCTTCGTCTTAATTCTTCTTAGTTAGCTAGGAGTTTGTGATGAAAATGAGAAGAGAAATATTTTGAGAGCTTGGAAGGATTAGAACAAGTTTTGGAGGAAGAAAATGGGAAATTTTTTTTGGAGAAACCCATGTGGTGTACCCGGTTTTGGGAGAGGAATAGAAAAGAAAAATAGAGGAAAATAAAGCTTTGGTGATGGTACAAATATTTATAAACCAATTCTAATTTAATTACCCCACCTAACCTATCCTCAACTAAGCTCTTAATTAACCTAGTGGAATTAAATTTTGGCTTAAAATCCCCTAATTGTGGCGCCATTCCTTAAGGGAGATAGGTGAGATTTTTGTCTCCTTAATATATTAAGGACAACTTCACAACAACCTTAAATCATGGTCAACTTTAGTCCTTTATTCTTATCCACAAAGATTCCCTTTAAACATATGAATTTTGTACTCTAGGGAATAGCTAACTTAGCTTACTGGAAATTTTAATTTCTGACAAGTCGTTTCCTACTGTTTAAATATAGTTAGACACTAATTACAGTGTAAACCAATACCGATATATGTTTTAATCCCGTATCGATTCTAGATTGTTTTTAGTCTTAAAATTATTTCTAGGCTTAATAAAATTTTAAACTTGACTTTTTCGACATCTAGACTCAGCAATGATATAGTTTTTTGATAGCATCAAATCCCAAGGTTGGAAGCAGTTTTTTGCCAAAATTACGACTCGCATGGCTTTGGTTCTAAATTAATTGGCAATTAAGGATTTGTTGAGTGTTGAGTGTTTCTCGGTATACTGCTAATATTGTGGTACACTTGAACATTTTTGCAATTTGAATTTTCAAATTATTTATGAATTGAAATTTAATCTGCTTTGAATCATGGTAGAATTTATCAATTGGATTTTTTAATCACGAAAGTTCATAATTTTAAGTTTAAAATTTGTTGTAGAATTTTGAAATATTTATATTAATTTTGCAAATCCTTTAGTCACAAAAATTTATACATGATATTTTTAGGAAAATCCTTGACTTAAATATGTAAACTATATTGTTTAATTATAGGATTTTCTCGATCATTACAAGATCTAGATGCCTCTTCATCTTCACTTATGGAAGTGAGTTGCCACTGTCTCAAGGAAAAGAAGATCTATCCACATACACCCAAGCTAAACATTGCAATCACAAAACTAAAGTAATTTGCCTTTTTTGAAGGAAGCCTATCAAATTACCTACCTATGCCCATTGTAGATTAACATCAAATGATTCTTTCCTAAATTTTGTGCTTTTGAATGCCAAACATAGAGCTCAAAATGAAAGCAGTGCAAATGAATTTATTAAAGCATGCTTAGTTAAGACACAAATATGCCTTGTTTTTAAATATTTGGCCAGCAAGTAAAATCTAACTAGGAGACTACCAAAAAATAGTGTTTCCTACATTCAAAACATACAAAACAAAAATTAGCAGCTTTTGATAATCTTTTCTTCATTTCTTTCTTTTTCACTTTTTAGAAGAAGCATTTTTGTTGACCAAGATTCGATCATGATAACATACCCAAAAAAGATTATGTGCCTTCATAATGTATGTCTAATGCTATATAGAAATTATACTAATAGTTTAGCGTGTGATCAGTAGGTTCTACCCTGTCCTATTTGCCTATACAAAAAAAAAATGAATATGCATCGGAAAACAAGATCTCAAAGAAAATTATTACAAGCATCTCAAAATGAATTACGACCATCTCAAAGAAATTACAGAATAAAGCCTAAGCAGAAAAAAAATGACTATCAACAAGCCTTGATAATAAAAAAAATTGCAATACATCATGAGATAATCCTAATATATCTAGAGGATTGACTTCTATTGAAGAAGCAACCCAACTGTAACACCCACCGTTTTCTTCTACAGACACTTATGTTAATTTAACTTTAGAATGTAATATCTTAAGTGCTATTATTATTTATGTTAAGTACATTAACTTTTGGTTTAGTAATGTCATAGGTAATAGCCATGACGAATCGATGTGCTCGGGACGTTCATGTTAAAAATGATGATAAGCTCAAGGTATTTACTGTTCTTTTAAGAATTTTAACTTGCTTTAAATTTATAATCTTTATAATACTCTAGAGTTTTATATGTCCAAGAGTTATATTCTTGACAATGACATAAATTTTATTGCATATTTTTTTTATTTTTATAACATTTATGATGATGATAATTAAAGGTGTAATATTTTTATTATAGCATTAAGAAACTTAATAATATAAAGTATCAAAAAATAAAGGGTAAATTATTATTTTTTGGGTTCATAGTTGCAAACATTATTGTTGTATATAAATAATTATGTATTATAAATAAATTACATTATATTATATTATATACAACATATAATGCTTATATTATAGTATATTATATTATATTATATTATATTATAGTATATTATATATATATTAAGTTACAATGTAGGAAACGGAAAAACAAAAAAATTTACCATGTTTTGGAAAAAGAAAAAAAAGAAAAGAAAAAAGAAAAAAAGGAAACGTAATTAGACTTGGACTAGGTTTTCTGCACTCATCTAATTTTTTCTCTCTCATAAACCTATAATTATATCTTTAAGCCACCAAAGCCTTCATTCTCTTAATTTCTAGTCAAAGAAAATCTCTCCCTCACCTTCTCTCAAATTCATGTTCATAGGCCTCCACCATCACTCAAAATTTGTCCAAGAAAACATCTATCATTTTTCTAATCCTCAAAGCTAAGAATTCATTACTCTTCTTTTCTTTCAAGCCAAAGTAGAAGGAATTTTTTGTGCGCAAGTCTTTGCATTTGTTAAAAAAACATTAGAATTTATAGTACGGTTTAAAGGTTTTCATAGTTTTGAATTTTTATGATTGATATGTATTGTTTTATGACAAACTTTGTTAAAAAATTGTGTTAGACATGGTACCCTTAGGGGTAAAGTATTGTAATATGTTTTTGGAGATATTTTATCAATAAAGAGTTTATTTATTATTCATATACCAGATATTGTCCTCTTTTTGTTCATTTATGTTGAATGTATAATAAGCAAACAAAAAATCTGAGACTGTTAGTCTAAACTTTTAAGAATTGTGCATATGATGGATAGATTATACAGAGGACATCAATCTTAAAGGTAATAACCTAAATCATAAGATCCACAATCGAGGAAATAAAGTTGGTCACTTTGTTCATACTAAGATTGTTATGTTGTCCATATCCCTAACAGGAGATAGCTTGTCTTGGTCATCAGAGTGGGACTCCATGAGTAAAAACATTAGTGCATTGTCATAGATAATGATATATTGGATCAGGATATAAAAGTTGAATTGATTTGGTTAATAATTCTATTTGTGCAAATCAATTCACTTATATAATCATATGTGTTGTGTCTTAATCCTAAAATGACTAATGGGCCCGTATTCTTGACTTATGTCTTTTGATGTACCAAAGGATAACATCCTACGTAAGTGATGGTACGCATACCGATATATTGGGGACATGAATCTTGATTCATGTAGACTCATTATTTATAGATATAGAATCCATAGCTCTTTTTTGTAGAGTTAATAATATTCTTTTATATGCATTATCCTATAATTAGAAGACTAGAGCACTCAACCATTTGAATACATAGGTGTAATTGAATGGTATACCATCTATAGGTAGTAAGTATTCCATTAATGTGATAATAGAACATAAGATAAAAATAATTGAGAAGGTAAAACGAAATTTTTCTTCAAACCGATTATGAATATCCTATAAGGATGTAACACATTATGATATGTTATGGACGATTAGCTTATTAAAGCTTGATAAGTTTATATAGTTTGAGAGTGTAGCTCTAAGCTTTTAATGAAGTAGCGTTATAGTTGATAATTATAAAATATGTATCTGGGATATTGTAATTTATAATTATAGGAGCTTGAACTATATATGTCCATCGGGTCCCCTTTGCTAGCTCATTATAAATCCTATAATGATACGGCATGTTTTTCCTATATATTGGTGAAATTTGATAAGGTTGGATTTAATAATTCATGTTAGTTTATCGATTGATTTAATTTTGTAAATTGATTCAAGATAAACATGTTGAATTATTTGGATAATATTTTATTTTCTATGGGATTATCTGGATATGACTGTTCTAATCAGATAACTTCTCTATTGAGTTATTTGAATTAAAACTAAGGCTCTATCTAAGAATCTCATGTGGAAAATAAGATATTCTCGTGGATCACAATTATCGTTCAGTTTGGCAGGCCGATGGGAAACTTCAACCTGATGATGGAGTAAGTTTGACAAGCCAATCTCCTAAATCAGCCTGTCGATCGTGCGATAATCTATATATGCATTTTATATGCATTTTTTATGAGAAGTTGATCTAGACTCGAATTTTGAGGTCTAATCTGATAAGGTTTAATCCCAAACTCGACCACTATAAATATGGGGTGAGTTTTCTCAATTATTTAGATCAATTGAGAAGCATATTGTCACGAGCTTACTTTCTCTAAAGCTACTCGTGCGGCCTTAGCACTTTTTCGGCCCTAAGTCAGCCTAACTCACTCACACACTTGGCTAGAATACAAGGGAATACAAGAGAAAACAAGGAGAACTTTGAAAGGAAAACTAGAAAGGAATGTTGTATCAAGCTTAAGAGAACTTTACAAGGCTTTTGATTCTCAGATGGTTGGCAAATGAAGGGGTTGGCCTAATTTATAGGCACCCTCCTCCCAAATTGACGGTCTAGATCAAAACACATGGCATCTATCCAACAATTGCTAATCCTATCTAGAATATTCTAGCAAAATATGGAAGATATTTACAAGTGTGGAGTATTCTAGAGAACTCTACACTATTCTACATTTCCCCTAAGTGTCTCTAAAGTTCTAGAGAGTTCTAGAGTACTCTTAAGTCTTCCAAGACTTTTTGGGTTCTTTAATGTTGGACGTGTATGCCCTAAGAAGTAAAAAGTGTAACATGTTTTTTGAGACGTTTTTATCTATAAAGAATTTATTTATTATTAATATGCCAAATTTTGTCCCCTTTACATTCTTATTTGTTGAATGTATGTTAAGCAAACAAAAGTCTGAGACTGTCGTTCTAACCTTTAAGAATTGGGCATATAATGGATAGATTATGCAAAAGACATGATTCTTAAGGTGACGGTCTAAATCATAAAATCCACAATGGAGGGAATAAAGTTGGGCACTTTATTGATGAAAAGATTGTTATGTTGTCTATATCCTTAACGAGAGATGGTTTGTCTTGACCATCGGAGGTGGACTCTAAGAATAGAAACATTGGCATATTGTCATAGGGGATGATGTGTTAGATCAGGACATAAAGTAAATTGATTTGGATTAATAATTCTATCTCGATAAATCGATTCACTTTAGATAATTATTTGTATTGTATCTTAATCCTAAGATGAATAGTGAGCCCGTTGTCTTGACTTATGTCTTTTGATATACCAAAAGGGTGACATCCATATTTTATAGTGGTATGCATGTCGGTACATTGGAGGCATGACTCTTGAAAGCATAGACCTGTTATTCATAGATATGAAATCCATAGCTCCTCTTTAGGAGTAGTGATATTGTCTTATATGCATTATCCTGTAATTGGAAAACTGTAGCGCTCAACCATTTGAATACATAGGTGCAACCTGAATGGTATAGTGTCTTTAGATGGTAAGTTTTTTGATGGTGAGATAATAGAACGTAAGATAAAAATAATCAGGAAGGTAAGACAGAACTTGTCCTTAAGCCAAATATGGATAATCCTATAGGGATACGATTACATTATGATATGTCATGGAGACTATGCTATACAGGCTTCGTAATTCTATATAGTTCGAGAGTGTAGCTCTAAGCTTTTAGTGAAGTAGCATTGGAGTTGATAATTATGAAATGTATATCTGGGATATTGGGTTTCATAATTATCAGGAGCTTGAACTATATAGGTCCATTTGTTCCCCTTTGCTAGCTCACAAAAATCCCGTAACGTACGGCGTGCTTTTCTAATAATTGGTGACTTATGTCAGATTTATCAAATTGGCTGAAATTTGATAAAATCAGATAATTCGTTTTTGTTTATCAATTGAATTAATTTTGTGATAAAATTAATTCAAGATAAGCTTGTTGAATTATCAGTTGGTCTATTTGTTCCCCTTTGCTAGCTCACAAAAATCCCATAATGTACGACGTGCTTTTTCAATAATTAGTGACTTATGTCAGATTTATCGAATTGACTGAAATTTGGTAAAATCAGATAATTCATGTCTGTTTATTGATTGGATTAATTTTGAATTAATTTGAGATAAACTTGTTGAATTATCAAGATTATTTATTTTCCTAGAGACTATCTAGATATGATTGTTTTAATCAGATAACTTCTTAACTGGGTTATTTGAATTTAAACTAATGCTCTATCTTAAGAATCTCGAGTGGAAAATAAAAATTTGCAAGGATATTTTATCGGAGGTTCGGCATGCCGATCTTTAAGTTCGGCCTGCCGATTAAGGAGGTTCGGCATGCCGATCTACCTAGTTCAGCCTGCCGATTGGACGATAAAAGGATCACGTGTTTCCATGTAGATTTTATCAAACATTGATCCAAATTTGATTCTGATTCGAATTTTTAAGGCCATATTTGATAAGGACGGACTCTTGGGCCCAACTTCTATATAAAGGGGAGTGAGTCTCATTATTATTCAGATCAGTTGAGAAATCTAGAGTGAGACTCTATCAATGAGACTTTGAAACTCCCTAGAGAGCTATCATTTACAAGTCACGAATTGTAGCTTTAGGTATTTCTCAATTGGTTGGAAGGAAAGTCACTTGGGGAAAAGCTAAACAACATGAGCCCACACTCACTCCAATCATGGATAGAGAATAGCAATGAAGACCAGTTGGTTGAGGCTCTTCTAGAACGTTACTTTTCTTCATAGATTGCGGTAGTTCTTCGGCATTTAAAGGTTAGTAAGATCTGGTTAATTTATGCATATAGTGTGCCAAACTTTTCAGAAAATACTCTAATATAAAAATTTCAAAATTTCGCTGCGTACTATCTTTCCAACAATTGGTATCAAAGCCATGTTTTTTATGTAAATTTGCGAGTTTGTGATCATACTATATGTATAACTTATGTTATCTTTATCTTTCTTATGCTTGAATTTAAGTTTTTTTAGAGAGTTGGTACTCTAGGTTTCTATATATTTTTATGTTGTCATAGATTATATAGTGAATGTTTATTAATTAATTATGGTTGATTAAATTATTACTTAATTATTTATTAATTAATTAATTTATACCAGTTATGGTTCCTTAGAGATTAGAATGTGTATCTAAGTTTTGTTTATGTAATTAGATGGCGGACTATCATCTCCGTCTAGGAATTATTATTTAATTTTAAATTTGTAAGAATTTTGTAATTAAATAATCATTCGAAGAAGACGAATCTAGAAGATGGATGATGGCGTTCCCAAGTATTTCTTGTGTCTCTAATTTTATGTTTTTGAATTATTGAAAATAAAATTGATAAATTGCATTAAAAACTATATTTTCTAAAAAGGGGTGATATTTGCTCGATCGGCAGGCTGGTGGTCGCAGGATCGGCAAGCCGGATGTGAGGTTCGATAGGCCATCCGTAGGGCAGAAATCTTGTGGCTCTAGCAGCAGGCCGAACCGTCATGATCAACAGGTCGACCGATCATATAGATCGGCTTGCCAGCAAAGAGTTGAAATTTTTTCTAGAAAAAGTGCAGTTTTTGATACAGTTTTAATTTTATTTTTGAGACAATTTTGAGAAACATTAAAATTTAGATATGACTAAAAATATGGAGTATTCGATCTATGCAGGATTGAAGAATTGTAGATGGGCATTACATGAAAAAGGATGCAGCTTGAGGATTCAAGGATGAAGAATCAATAATATGTTTCAATTATTCTCTTGCAATCTTTAATTTCTATTCTCTAGGGTGGAACCATAATATTATAGTTATTTATTATTATTTTGCTTGTAGCTTTGCTTGATTGCTTTGCTTGTCTGCATTATAATATGATTTGCCATGTATATTGATAACATATCATATAGAATAGGGAGTGCCGTTCATTTAAAATTGTTAATGTAATGTTTTTAAAATAAAACCTTGATTTCAAAAGATTGAGTGAAGAAGGTTTTCGAAGAGAGGACCTAAGGCCTCCATCATTGGTCCATAGGTAGCACATGGTAGTTTCGACCCCCTAGGAAGGGACTTCATCATGTACGGGGTTGTATCTCCAAGAAAATAAGGTATTTTAGCAGGATTTATTATTGCACACCCCTAGGTGGTGATTGTAAATCATGGATAAAATATTGTAACGATGGTTATATACTCATGTTAATTTTATTATTAACCTCCTCTAGAAGTTTTGTTAATAAAATTAATGACCAAAGAAATGATTACTAATGTATGCTGGATCATACGGGTCTTGGATGGCATATATTAATTAGGAGAGGATCCGTGTTCCTGATTGAATTTGCCATCACTCCCCTAGGAGCTTGTTGAATTCTGAGTTAGGAATTATCGTTGTAAGCTTGTGATATTTTCAAGGTTTTGACACATAAACACATTTGTATGTTTTTACATGAATGTGTTAATGGTTGCTTATGTTTGGTATATGATTCTTTATTGTAGATTAAAAATGTCTAAAAATGCTTTATCTTCGATACTTGACAAAAACCAATTAACCGGAGAGAATTATAATGATTGGAAACAGAACATGGATATCGTCCTCTCCTTGAGAAACTAAAATTCGTGTTGACAACCCCTTGTCCTCCCGAGCCTACGGGAGACTCCAATAATGAGCAATTCTAAGCGTACGATAGCTCGAAAGATGCAAACGATCAGACCCGCTGCGATGTTATGGCTAGCATGAATAATGTGCTGCAGGCTCAACATAAGGATTATAAGACTGCTAAGCAAATCTTGGATAATCTAGAAGACATGTTTAGAGGCCAGGCCCTAACAAAGCGGCAAGGGGTGCTTCGAAAACTTCTTAACTGTAAGCAGAGGCCGGGGACATTTGTAAAGGAGCACATGATGTTGGTCATGAGTTACCTTGCTAAGGCACAAACGAATGGAGCTGACATCGATGCCAAAACTCAGATGACTATGGTCTTTAAGACTCTGCCTAAGGAGTTTATCCCGTTTAGAGCTACTTTCAATTTGAGTAATAGGTAGGATATGACCTTAATAGAGTTGATGAAATAGTTACAGAAGTTCAAACTGCTGATCAAGGAATCTCTTGCTGGTGGTGAGGCCAACTTGGTGACTGCTTCTGGTTCCAATTCTAACCATGAGAATGGAAAGAAGCAACGAGCCAAGAATGAGAAATCTTCTATTCCTACTAACAACAAAAGCAAGAAGAAGAAGAAAAAGAACCCCAAAGAAGCTTAAGTGCTTCTTCTACTGGAAGGTCAGGCACATCAAGAAGAATTGCAAGGACTTCCTTTCCCATGGAGGTAGGTATGATCTTATATATTTAGAAACTTGTTTGGTTGAGGAATCCAGTGACATTTGGGTCATAGATTCCAATGCAACAAATTATGTTTGCGTTTCTCTATAGAGGTTCAAAGAAATGAGAAATCTGCTCCGTAAAGACTTAATGATTTGGATGGGTGATGGATCCTCGATCTTAGCAGAAGCAGTGGGAGATGTCTATCTGTATTTTGATAATTATAGGAATTTAATTTTGTGAGATTGTTTTTGTGTTCCTAACTTAAAAGGAATTTAATTTCTATAGCTTGTTTCTTTAAAGACTCATATTTGGTTTTTTTAATAATAAAGTGGTGATTCGTAAAAACAAATTTTTTATCCATTCTAGATGGATGCAAAATAATCTATATTTTATCAAACCTAAGATGGACTTATTGCTTAATGTTGAGATATCCAAAAGTTTATTCAGAAATTTGTGTGTTTGTAGGATATCCAAAAGGGACTAAAGGGAGTTATTTTTACAACCCAAAGGAAAAAAAAAGTAGTGGTTTTAACTAATGCAACTTTCCTTGAGGATAGTTACATGGATGACTTTAAGCCTCGAAGCAAAATGTGCTTGAGGAGTTAAGGAATGATCTAATCACCCTAGGGGTTCTGGTAGAAACCACTCCAATTGGTGTAGAAAATCCAAACGAACCTGAACAATAGCCTAAGGGGCTTAGGAGTAGTGGGAGGATCAGGCATCATCCCGAGAGGTATATATTCAATGGTGAGGCCTTCTTGGCTAAATTGGATGAACATGACAGGGATCCTTATACTTACGCAGAGGCTATGGAGGATGTTGATTCGAAACTCTAGATAGAGGCTATGAACACAGAGATGAAGTCTATGGAGACTAATCGGGTTTGGGAGCTTGTGGATCTTCTCGAAGGGGTAAAACCCATAGGGTGTAAATGGATCTATAAGAGGAATAGAGGACTGAATGGAAAGGTCAAAACCTTTAAGGCTAGACTTTGGTAGTTAAGGGCTTACACACAAAAGAAAGGAATCGATTACGAGAAAACCTTTTCGCCTATAGCCATGCTTAAGTCTATCCAGATTTTCTTGTCCATAGTTGCTGCTCTCGATTATGAGATTTGGCAGATGGATCTCAAGATGACTTTTTTAAATGGCTATCTTGATGAGTCCATTTATATGGAACAACTAGAAGGGTTCAAGGTCAAGGGTCAGGGAGGGCAAGGTTTATAAGCTATTAAAGTCAATATATGGACTTATGCAAGCTTCTCGTTCATGGAACATAAGATTTGATCAAGTGATCAAGACTTATGGGTTCTCACAAAATGTGGATGGACCATGTGTGTACAAACACATTAAGGATGGGAATGTAGTTTTTCTACTACTTTATATAGATGACATTCTGCTAATTGGCAATGACATTGGGGCATTGTCATCGGTCAAATTATGGTTGACCAAGCAGTTTGTGATGGACTTGGGTGAAGCTAATTTTGTTCTCGGTATCTAGATTTTTCTAGATAGGAAGAACAAAATGATAGCTTTGTCACAAGTCGACTACGTAGATAAAATTCTCAGGAGGTTTGCAATGCCGGATTTAAAGAAAGATGGGCAACCATCTAGGTCTGGAATTACTCTTTCTAAAAAAAACTCTCCAAAGTCTGAGGAAGATAGAGATACATGAAGAAGGTGCCTTATGCCTCGGTAGTGGGTAGTCCATGTATGCCATGCTTTGCACACGACTGGATATTTGTTATGCAGTCGAGATTGTAAGTCGATTTCAGGCAAATCTAGGACCAAACCACTAGGTTGCAGTAAAGCATATTTTTAAGTACCTGAGAAAGACTTGAGGGTATACACTTGTATATTCAAGTGAGGGCTTAACTCCTCTAGGATATACTGATTTGGATTTCCAATCCTATTTGGATTCTAGGGGATTGACTTCAGGATTTGTGTTTACTCTGGGCAGCAGTGCCATCAGTAAGAGAAGTGTGAAGCAAGATTGCACTTCAGATTCAACATTGGAGGCGGAGTATGTGGCAGCCAGTGATGCTTTGAAAGAAGCAGTGTGGCTCCGCAAGTTCCTTAGGGATCTTGAGATAGTTCCTGGTATGGATAAGGCAATATCGCTATACTCTGATAATAGTGCGGTGGTAGCTAATGCTAAGGAACTAAGATTTCACACGAAGAGTAAGCATATTGATCGAAAGTATCATGTGATAAAGGACTTCGTCAAGGGTGGACATGTCATGGTGTGCAAAATTGGATCAGAAGATAATTTAGTTGATCCATTCATGAAAACACTTACTAAAAGAGTCTTTGAGAGGCATATGGAAGCTATGGGAATGCGACATTTGTCATCTTTACTCACTTAGTGCAAGTGGGAGATTGTTAGACGTGTATGCCCTAAGGAGTAAAAAATATAATATGTTTTAGAGACATTTTTATTAATAAAAAATTTATTACGTTCATATTTGTTGAATGTATGTTAAGCAAACAAAAGTCTGAGACTGTCATTCTAAACCTTTCAGAATTGGGCATATGATGGGCAGATTTTGTGTAAGACACGATTCTTAAGATGACGGTCTAAATCATAAGATCCACAATTGAGGGAATAAAGTTGGGCACTTTATTCATGAAAGATTTTTATGTTGTCTATATCCCTAACGGGAGATGGTTTTTCTTGACCATCGGAGGTGGACTCTACAAATAGAAACATTGGCACATTGTCATAAGTGACGATGTGTTAGATCGGGATAAAAAGTGAATTGATTTAGATTAATAATTCTATCTTGAAAAATTGATTCACTTCAGACAATCATTTGCATTGTATCTTAATCTTGAGATGAATAGTGGGCCCGTTGTCTTGACTTGTGTCTTTTGATGTACCAAAGGGTGACATCCACATTTTCTAATGGTACGTATGCTAGTACGTTGGAGGCATAACTCTTGATAGCATAGACTTGTTATTCATAGATATAGAAACATAGGTCCTCTTGACGAGTAGTGATATCCTCTTATATGCAATATCCTGTAATTGAAAAACTGGAGCGCTTAACCATTTGGATACATAGGCGTACCCAAATGATATACTATCTTTGGATGGTATGTTTTCTGATGGTGAGATAATGGAATGTAAGATAAAAATAATCAGGAAGGTAAGACAAAACTTGTTCTTAAGCCAATTATGGATAATCTTATAGGGATACGATACATTATGATATATCATGGTGACTTAGCTACACAGGCTTCATAATTCCACATAGTTTGAGAGTGTAGCTCTAAGCTTTTAGTGAAGTAGCGTTAGAGTTGATAATTATGAAATGTATATCTAGGATATTGGGTTTCATAATTATCGGGAGTTTGAACTATATAGGTCTATTTGGTCCCTTTTGCTAGCTCACAAAATCTTGTAACGATACAGTGTGCTTTTCTAATAATTGGTGACTTATGTTTGATTTATTCGATTGGCTAAAATTCGGTAAAATCAGATAATTTGTGTTTGTTTATCAATTGCATTAATTCTGTGATAAAATTAATTCAAGATAAACTTGTTGAATTATCAAGATCAAATAATTCATGTCTGTTTGTTGGTTGGATTAATTTTGAATTAATTTGAGATAAACTTGTTGAATTATCAGAAATATTTATTTTCCTAGAGATTATCTAGATATGACTGTTTTAATTAGATAGCTTCTTGATTGGGTTATTTGAATTAAAACTGATGCTCTCTCTTAAGAATCTTGGGTGGGAAATAAAGATTCACAAGGATATTTTATCGGAGGTTCAATAGGTCAATCTTTAAGTTTGGCCTGCCGATTGAGGAGGTTCGGCAATCCAATCTGCTAGTTCGGCCTGCCGACCGAGCGTTAAAAGGATCACATGTTTCCACGTAGATTTTATCAAACATTGATCCGAATTTGATTCTAATTCAAATTTTTAAGGCGTTATCTAATAAGGACTGACTCTTGGGCCCAACCTCTATATAAAAGGGAGTGAGTCTCATTATTGTTTAGATTAGTTGAGAAATCTAGAGTGAGACACTGTTAGTGAGACTCAAAAACTCTAGGGATATCTATCATTCACAAATCACGAATTATAGCTTTAGGTATTTCTCAATTGGTTGGAAGGAGAGTCACCTGGGGAAAAGCTAAACGACGTGAGCCCACACTCACTCTGATCGTGGATAGAGAATAGCAAAGAAGACCAATTGGTTGTGGCTCTTCTAGAAAGTTACTTCTCTTCACAGATTGTGAGAGTTCTTCAGCATTCAAAGGTTAGTAAGATCTAGTTAATTTATGCATATAGTGTGTCAAACTTGTGTTTTGAAAAATACTCTGATATAAAAATTTTAAAATTCCACTACGTACTATTTTTCTATCATTCAGGATGCTTCTAGACTGGGGTTGAACCTCATGGAATGTTGTGGAATGGTGTAGATCTATCTAGGCCTTTCTAGAATCTTCCTTGGCCCATACTACCCTTAAAAATGCCCAAGAAAAGTGAGCAGCCTCTTTGTCGCTCGGTAGGGCATGACATTCTCCCCCACCTATGCTTGCGACGCCCTCGTCGCATCCCCGTGGTAATGTTGGATTTTGTCCTTAAATTGCCAAAGTGCCTCCTCGGTCTCCCAACTGGCAACGGTATGGGGCATCGCTTCCACTTGAGAAAGTACTCCCGATAGCTTGGCACACCCTGTCTTCGAATGACTCGATCTGCTAGTATTTCATCGACTTCCTTGTCAAAGGAAGTGACCACAACTATAGGTGCTCAATGGGAGACTCCCCTTGATGGATCTTCCAAGTCTTCATGGTATGGTTTGAGCATGCTCACGTGGAAGACTACATGGATCTTCAGCTTGGGTGGAAGGTGTAGTTTATATGAAACCTTACCTACACAC
Organism: Artocarpus heterophyllus; assembly: GCA_025403435.1. Taxonomy (NCBI): domain Eukaryota; kingdom Viridiplantae; phylum Streptophyta; class Magnoliopsida; order Rosales; family Moraceae; genus Artocarpus; species Artocarpus heterophyllus. The sequence goes on from CM046353.1 coordinate 25,203,776, forward strand.
TTGATCACCTCGAAAGGTCCTTCATACTTATGTATTAGACCCTTATGGACCTTCCTATGTGTCTTGAATTGCTATGGCAAAAGTTTTACTAGGACAAGGTCTCCTTCCTTAAACTCTATGTGCCTTCTTTTCTTGTCTACCCATTTCTTGATGCGTTTTGCCGCCTTGTGCAATGTTGCCTAGGCCGATTCTGCCTACTTGTGCCATGACTTGGCAAACTTGAATGCAACTAGGCTCTTCCCTTCATAGCGAGTGGCAAGGGAAATGGGAGTTATTGGCTATTGCCCCATGATGATCTCGAAATGACTCTTGTTGGTGGCCTCACTTTGTTGCAGGTTGTAAGAAAATTGTGCAACATCTAAAAGATTGGCCCAATCCCGTTGGTTGGCAATCACATAGTGTTGTAAGTAGAGCTCTAATAGAGCATTGATGTGTTCTGTCTGACCGTCGCTTTGGGGATGGAAGCTTGTTGAAAAGTTCAAGTTTGACCCTAGCATCTTGAACAGCTCCGTCCAGAACCTCCCAGTGAAATGAGGGTCTCGATCACTGATAATGCTTGTTGGGATGCCCCATAGCTTGACTACATTGCGAAGAAATAGTCTAGTTGCCTCCTCTGTGGTGTAGTCAGTTGGCGCTGCAATAAAGGTTGAATACTTGCTAAACTTGTCCACCATGACCATGATGCTTCCACACCCTTCAGACTTTGACAGGCAAGTGATGAAGTCCATAAAGACATCCTCCCATGGTCTTTTCGGAATGGGTAGTGGGTCAAGCATGCCCCCTGGTTGTTGCTGGACTTCCTTATCTTGTTGACAAATAAGGTAGGTCCTTACGTATTCCTCAACCCCATCTTGCATATTAGGTCAATAGTAGACAGACTTCAAGAGAGCAAGTGTGCGCCTCATACCTAGGTGGCCCACCCATAAGGAGTCATGACACTTCTTTACTAGTCATGACACTCCTTTACTAGTTATCTTTTTAAATTGGCCCACTTTGGCACATACATACGGTTGCCTTTGGTGTAGAGGATGTCATCAGCTAGCCAAAACCTTTGGGTTTTTTCCTCATTCACCAAGGCAATAAGGCTTTGTGCTTGAGGGTCCACCTTTAGTCCCTCTTTGATTTTGCTTAATAGTGGGCTAGTAACTTGAGAAATGCTCGATAACTCTGCCTTTCGACTCAATGCATTAGCTACGACATTCACTTTTCCTGGCTTGTACTCCATGACATGTCAAACTTGGCCAAGAAGTCCTGCCATCTAGCTTTTTTCGGACTGAGTTTCCTTTGAGTCTGGAAGTAGCTTGTTGCAATGTTGTTAGTCATGATCATGAACTTTGACCCAAGTAGATAATGGCGCCACACTCTAAGACAATGGATAATGGTTGTCATCTCTTTTTCTTGCACTATGTAGCGTCGCTCAGTCTCATTAAGCTTTTAGCTTTCATAAGCAATTAGGTGTCCCTCTTGCATGAGAACACCTCCAATGACAAAATCAGAAGCATCCATGTGTACCTCATATGGTTTGGTGTGATCGGGTAGGCTAAGTATAGGCTCCTCACTAATTGCTTCCTTTAGGTCTTCAAAGGCCTCTTGACACTTCACCGTTTAGTCCCATTCCTTGTTCTTCTTGAGAAGGTCAGTTAGTAGGGTAGCCCTAGATGAATAGCTCCTGATAAAACGATGGTAGTAGTTTACTAGCCCAAGAAAGGATTGTAGCTCGGGCACATTCATTGGTGGCTCCTAAGTTTGGATAGCACGCACCTTGTTATCCTCTATCATTAGCTAGCCGTCCCTGATCTTGTGCCCCAAAAAGACTACCTTCGGCTTGGCAAAGGAGCACTTCTCCTCGTTGATGCATAGTTCATTGTCCCGTAGCACCTTGAACACCTCCCTTAAGTGTTGCACGTGCTCCTCCAAGGTCTTACTATACACCACTATGTCGTCCAAATAGACGACCTCGAATTGATCGAGATACAGGTGGAACAGCTTGTTCATCAAAGTACAAAATGCTGCACGTGCATTAGTTAGTCTGTTGAAAAAAGAGTACGTAGCGGAATTTTAAAAAATTTTATATCAGAGTAATTTTCAAAACACAAGTTTAACATGCTATATGTATAAATTAACTAGATCTTACTAACCTTTGTGTGCCGAGTAACCTCCGCAATTTGTGAAGAGAAATAACGTTCTAGAAGAGCCTCAACCAACTGGTCTTCTTTGCTATTCTCTATCCACGACCAGAGTGAGTGTGGGCTCATACGTACAGTTCTTCCACCGGTGACTATCCTTCCAACCAATCGAGAGAACCCAAAGCAAGTATTCGTGATTTGTGAACAAATGCTCTCAGGGAGTTTTCAGATTCTCACTTAGCAGAGTATCACTCTTAATCTCTCAATTGATCTTAGTAACTTGTGAGAATCACTCCCTATTTATAGAGGTTGGTCCTAGGGTCAATCCTTATCAGATTAAGTCTCAAAACTCGGATCAGAATCAAATTTGGATCAATATTTGATAAGATCTGCGTGGAAACGCATGATCTTATCCTTCTCTGATCAGCAGGCCGAACATGTCCCGTCGGCAGGCTGAACACGTCCGGCCTGCCAAATAAAAAATCTCACAAATCTTTTATTTTCCACCTGAGATTTTATAGGATAAAGTTTTAGTTTTAATTCAAATAACCTAATAGAGAAGTTATCTGATCAAAACAACTTTATCTAGATAATCTCTAAGAAAATAAATCAATTCCCAATAATTCTACAAGTTTATCTTGATCTAATTTATCCAAAATTAAATCAACCGACAAACAGACAAGAATTATCCGATCCTTACAATTCAACAAGTTCATCTTGAATTAATTTTTTTATCACAAAATTAATTCAACAGATAAATAGACATGAATGATTTGATTCTTCCAAATTTTAACTAATTTGATAAATCCAACATAAGTCACCAATTATTGGAAAAGCACGCCATGTCATTACAGGATGTTGTGAGCTAGCAAAGTGGACCAAATGGACCTATATAGTTCAAGCTCCCGATAATTATGAAACCCAATATCCTAGATATACATTTCATAATTGTCAACTCCAGCGCTACTCCACCAAAAGCTTGGAGCTGCACTCTCGAACTACATAGAATTACAAAGCCCGTATAGCTAAGTCTCCATGACATATCATAGTGTATCGTATCCCCATATGATAATCCATAATCAGCTTAAGGACAAGTTCTGTCTTACCTTTCCGATTATTTTTATCTTACATTCCATTATCTCACCATCAGAAAACTTATCATCCAAAGACAGTATACCATTCGGTTACACCTATGTATCCAAATGGTTGAGAGCTCCAGTTTTCTAATTACAGGATAACGCATATAAGAGGATATCATTACTCCTAAAGAGGAGCTATGGATTCCATATCTATGAATAACAGGTCTACGCTATCAAGAAGTGGGTGTCACTATTAAGATGTGGGTGTCACCCTTTGGTACATCAAAAGACACAAGTCAAGATAATGGGCCCATTATTCATCTCAGGATTAAGATACAACACAAATGATTGTCTAATGTGAATCGATTTGCCGAGACAGAATTATTAATCCAAATCAATTCACTTTATGTCACGATCCAACACATCGTCACCTATCACAACGTGCCAATGTTTCTATTCATAGATTCCACCTCTGATGGTCAAGACAAACCATCTCCCAAAAGGGATATAGACAACATAACACTCTTTGCATGAATAAAGCGCCAACTTTATTCCCTCGATTACAGATCATATGATTTAGACCATCACCTTAAGAATCGTGTCTTCCGCATAATCTGTCCATCATATGCCCAATTCTTAAGGTTTAGACCGACAGTCTTAGACTATTGTTTGCTTAACATACATTCAACAAACATGAATGTAAAGAGGACATGATTTGGTATATAACTAATGAATAAATTCTTTATTGATAAAAATATCTCCAAAAACATATTACATTTTTACTCTTTATGGCATACATGTCTAACAATCTCTCACTTGCACTAAGTGAGTAAATATGACAAATCTCGCATCCCCATAGCTTCCACATGCCTCACGAAGACTCTCCCAGTAAGTGTCTTCGTAAATGGATTAGCTTAACTGTCCTCTGACACGATCTTGCACACCGTGACATGCTCGCCCTCAACGAAGTCCTTTATCACATGATACTTTCGATAAATATGCTTACTCTTCTTGTGAAATCTTGGTTCCTTAGCATTAGCTATCGCCGCACTGTTATCACAGTAAACTGATACCGCTTTATCCATACTAGGAACTACCTCAAGATCCCCAAGGAACTTGCGGAGCCACACTGCTTCTTTTGAAGCATCACTAGCTACCACATACTCGGCCTCCATCGTTGAATCTGAACTGCAATCTTGTTTAGCACTTCTCTAACTGATGGCACCGCTACCCAGAGTAAACACAAAACCCGAAGTCAATTTCCTAGAATCCAAACAAGATTGAAAATCTGCATCAGTGTATCCTAGAGGAGTCAAGTCCTCACCCGAATACACAAGCATATACCCTCGAGTCCTTCTCAGGTACTTGAAAATATGCTTTACCGCAACCCAATGGTTTGGTCTTGGATTCGCCTGAAATCGACCTACAATCCCGACTGCATAGCTAATATCAGTCATGTGCAAAGCATGGCATACATGAGACTACCCACTGTCAAAGCATGAGGCACCTTCTTCATGTATTCTCTTTCTTCATAAGACTTTGGAGAGTCTTTCTTATAAAGAGCAATTCCAGACCTAGATGGTTGCCCACCTTTCTTAGAATCCAGCATTGTAAACCTCCTGAGAATTTTATCTATGTAGTCAGCCTGTGACAAAGCTATCATTTTGTTCTTCCTATCCTGAAAGATCTGGAAACCGAGAACAAAATTAGCCTCACCTAAGTCCTTTATGTCAAACTGCTTGATCAACCATAATTTGACTGATGACAATGCCCCAACGTCATTGCCTTTTAACAGAATGTCATCTACATAGAGTAGTAGAAAAACCACCTTCCCATCCTTAATATGTTTGTAAACACATGGTTCATCCACATTTTGTAAGAACCCATAAGTCTTGATCACCTGATCAAATCTTGTGTTCCGAGAACGAGAAGCCTACTTAAGTCCAAAAATTGACTTTAGTAGCTTACAAACCTTACCCTCTTGACCCGTGACCTTGAACCTATCTGGCTGTTACATATAAATGGACTCATCAAGATAGCCATTCAAAAAAGCCGTTTTGACATCCATCTGCCAAATCTGGTAGTCGAGAGCGGCAGCTATGGACAAGAGAATCCAAATGGACTTAAGCATGGCTATAGGCAAAAAGGTTTTCTCATAATCGATTCCTTCCTTTTGCGTATAACCCTTAGCTACCAATCGAGCCTTAAAGGTTTCGACCTTTCCATCAATTCCTCTTTTCCTCTTGTAGATCCACTTACACCCTATGGGTTTTACCCTTTTGGGAAGATCCACAAGCTCCCAGACCTGATTAGTCTCCATAGACTTCATCTCGTGTGTATGGCCTCTGTCCAGAGTTTTGAATCAACATCCTCCATAGCTTCTGCGTAAGTATAAGGATCCCTATCATGTTCATCTAGTTCAGCCAAGAAGACCTACCCATTGAACATATACCTCTCAGGTTGACGCCCGATCCTCCCACTATGCCAAAGCCCTTGAGGTTGTTGTTCAGGTTTGTTTGGTCTTTCTAAACTGATCGAAACTATTTCATTCGAAACCTTTAGAGTGATTAGATCACTCCTTAACTCCTCAAGCACCACTTTGCTTCGAGGTTTAAAGTCGTTCATGTAGCTATCCTCAAGGAAAGTTCATTAGTTGAAACCACGACTTTATTTTCCTTTGGGTTGTAAAAATAACCCCCTTTAGTCTCTTTTGGATATCCTACAAACACGCAAACTTCTAAACGTGCTTCCAACTTATTCGGATCCTTAAACAGGACATGAGCCTGGACATCCCCATATGCGAATATGGTTTAAGGATGTCTTCCTACTCGTCTACAACTCATGAGGCAGTTTTAGGGACCGATTTTGAAGGTACATTGTTCAAAAGATAACATGCGGTTTGTAGTGCATATCCCCAAAAGGATAAGGGCAATGATGAATAACTTATCATGGACCTAATCATGTCCAACAAAGTCCTATTTCTTCTCTCCGCTATGCTATTCTGCGGCGGAGTACCCGGTGTAGTCAAATGGGATAAAATCTCATTCTCTAATAAGTGTTCCAAGAACTCATCAGAAAGGTATTCCCCACCTCGATCCGATCAAAGTGCCTTTATGGGTCTACTCAATTGCTTTTCCACTTTAGCCTGAAACTCCCTGAACTTGTCAAAAGTTTGCTTTTGTGGTACATCAGGTACACATACCCATATCTTGAGTAATCGTCAATAAAAGTGACGAAGTACTCATACACTCCTCGTGCCCGAATGTTCATCGGTCCGCAAACATCACTATGCACAAGTTCTAGAACCCCTTCGGCCCTATTGCCCTTAGACCCGAATGGTTTTTTGGTCATTTTACCCTCCAAACAAGATTCACATTGAGGTATAGATTCCACCTTTAAGTGAATTAAAGGTTCATCCCTTACCAACCTTTGAATCCTATTCAAGTTAATATGACCAAGGCGCAAATGCCAAAGATAAGTCTTATTAGAGTGAGAAGTTTTAAGTCTTTTAGAGTCATTATCATTCATCTCAGCATTAACCAATAAGTCCATCTTAGGTTTGATAAAATATAGATTATTTGCATCCATCCAGAACAGATAAAAGATTTGTTTTTATGAATCACCACTTTATCATTAAAAGAAACCAAGTAGGAGTCTTTAATAAACAAGCTACAGAAATTAAATTCCTTTTAAATTTAGGAACATAAAAACAATCTTACAAAAATAAATTCCTATAATTATCAAAATAAAGATGGACATCTCCCACTGCTTCTGTTGAGACCAAGGATCCATCACCCATTAGAAGCGTGAAGTCTTCATGCAACAAACTTCTCGTTGCTTTGAACCCCTGCAAAGAAACACAAACATGATTAGTTGCCCTAGAATCTATGACCCATATGTCACTGGATTTCTCAACCAAACAAGTTTCTAAAAACAGAAGATCACACCTACCTCCTTTGGAAAGGAAGTCCTTGCAATGCTTCTTGATATACCGGACCTTCCCATAGAAGAAGCACTTAAGCTTCTTTGGGTTCTTTTTCTTCTTCTTCTTGCTCTGGGTGCTAGCAGGGATAACAGACTTCCCATTCTTGGCCCGTTGCTTCTTTCCATTCCTAGAGTTAGGATTGGAACCAGAAGCAGCTACCATGTTGGCCTTACTACCCGTAGGCGACTCCCTGATCAGCAGTTCGAACTCTTGTAACTGTTTCATCAATTTCGTCAAGGTCATATCCCATCTATTGCTTAAATTAAAAGTAGCTCTAAATAGAATAAATTCCTTAGACAGAGTCTCAAAGACCATAGTCATCTGAGTTTCAGCATCGATGTCAGGCTCCATTGGTTTGAGCCTCAGCGAGGTAACCCATGACCAACATCATGTGCTCCTTTACAGATGTCCCCGGTCTCTGTCTATAGTTTAAGAGTTTTTGAAGCGCCCCTTGCCACTTTGTTATGGCCTGGCCTCCAAACATATCCTCAAGATTATCCAAGATCTGCTTTGTAGTCTCATAATCTTGATGTTGAGCCTGCAGCACGTTATTCATGCTAGCTATAACATAGTAGCGGGCCTGATCATTAGCATCTTTCCAGTGGTCATACGCTTAGAATTGCTCATTACTTAAGTCTCCCATAGGCTCAGGAGGACAAGGGGTTGTCAGTACATATTTCAGTTTCTCAAAGGACAGGACGATATCCAAGTTCCATTTCTAATCATTATAGTTCTCACCGGTTAATAGGTTTTTGTCAAGTATCGATGATAAAGCATTTTTAGACATTTTTAATCTACAATAAAGAATCATATACCAAACATAAGCAAACATATAATAATAATTTAGTAAGATAACACAATCATGTAAAAATACAAATGTGTTTATATGTCAAAAACCTTGAAAATATCACAACCTTACAACGATAATTCCCAACTTAGAATTCAACAAGCTCCTAGGGGAGTCATGCCAAATTCAATCGGGAACACGGATCCCCTCCTGATTAATATATGCCATCCAAGACCCGTATGATCCAGCATATATTAATAATCGTTTCTTTAGCTATTAATTTTATTAACAGAGCTCCTAGGGGAGGTTAATAATAAAATTGACATGAGTGTATAACCATCGTTTCAATATTTTATCCATGATTCATAATCAGCACCTAGGGGTGTGCAATCATAAATCATGCTAAAATATCTTATCCTCTCAGAGATCCAATCTGGTACATGATAGAAATCCCTTCCTAGGGGTCGGGACCACCATGTTCTGCCTGTGGACCAACGATGGAGGCCTTAGGTTCTCTCTTCGAAAACCTTCTCCCACTTAATCTTTTGAAATCAAGGTTTTATTTCAATAATATTCATGACCAATTTTAATATAAGCGGCACTTCTTATTCTATATGACATGTTATCAATATACATGGCAAATCATATTATAATGCAGACAAGCAAAGCAATCAAACAAAGGTACAAGTAAAATAATATATAACCGTAATATTATGGTTCCATCCTAGAGAATAGAAATCTAAGATTACAAGAGAATAATTGAGACACATTATCGATTCTTCATCCTTGAATCCTCAAGCTGTATCCTTCTTCATGTAATTCCATCTTCAAGTCTTCAATCCCGTATGAATTGAACACTCATATTTCCGGTGATATCCAAATTTATTGTTTCTTAGAATTGTCCCAAAAATAAAATTAAAACTGCATCGAAAAAACTGCACCTTTTTTGGAAATTTTTCAGCTCTCGGTCAGCAGGCCGATTTGGGTGATCGGCCTACCGATCATGCTCCATCGGCCTGCCGATCAGGAAGATCAGCTTGTCAACTCATGAAAGTTCAGCCTGCCGAACTAGAAGTTTGGCCTGCCGCCAGAGCCACCTGATTTCTGCCCCACTGATGGCCTGCCAAACCACAAGTCCGGCCTACCGATCTACAACCATCGACATGCCGAACTGTGAGGTTCGACATGCCGACCGAGCAGAAATCTCCATTCCAAAAAATACAATTTAAAATGCAATTCATCAATTTTATTTTCAACAATTCAAAAACATAAAATTAGAGACTCAAGAAATACCTAGGAGCATCATCATCAATCTTCTAGATCTATCTTCTAGATTCGTCTTCTCTAAATAATTATTTAATTACAAAATTCTTACAAATTTAAAACTAAATAATAATTCCAAGACGGAGATGATAGTCTGCTATTTAATTATATGAAAAACCTAGATACACATTCTAACCTCTAAGGAACCATAACCGGTATAAATTAATTAATTAATAAATAATTAAATAACAATTTAATCAACCATAATTAATTAATAAACATTCACCATATAATCCATGACAACATATAAATATATTGAAACCTAGAGTGCCAACTCTCTATAAAATTAAATTCAAGCATACGAGAGATTAAGATCACAAAATTTATACATATAACATGATCACAAACTCGTAAATTTATGTAAAAACCATAGCTTTGATACCAATTGTTAGAAAAAGAGTACGCAGCAGATTTTTTAAAAATTTTATATCAGAGTAATTTCTAAAACACAAGTTTAACATGCTATATGCATAAATTAACCAGATCTTACTAACATTTGTGTGCCGAGGAATCTCTGCAATCTAGTGAAGAGAAATAACATTCCAGAAGAGCCTCAACCAATTGGTCCTCTTTGCTATTCTCTATCCACGACTGGAGTGAGTGTGGTCTCACACATATAGCTCTTCCACCGGTGACTCTCCTTCCAACCAATCGAAAGAACCCAAAGCAAGTGTTCGTGATTTGTGAACAAATGCTCTCAGGAAGTTTTCAGATTCTCACTTAGCAGAGTATCACTCTTAATCTCTCAATTGATCTTAGTAACTTGTGAGAATCACTCCCTATTTATAGAGGTTGGTCTTAGGGTCAGTCCTTATCAGATTAAGTCTTAAAACTCGGATCAGAATCAAATTTGGATCAATATCTGATAAGATCTGTGTGGAAACGCGTGATCTTATCCTTCGCTGATCGGCAGGTCGAACCACCTGATCGACAGGCCAAACAGGTCCCATCGATAGGCCAAACACGTCCATCGACAGGCCGAATTGCCGAATAAAAAATCTTGCGAATATTTTATTTCCCACTCGAGATTCTATAGGATGAAGTCTCAGTTTTAATTCAAATAACCCAATAGAGAAGTTATTTGATCAAAACAACTTGATCTAGATAATCTCTAAGAAAATAAATCAATTCCTAATAATTCTACAAGTTTATCTTGATCTAATTTATCCAAAATTAAATCAACTCATAAACAAACAAGAATTATCCGATCCTTACAATTCAACAAGTTCATCTTGAATTAATTTTTTTATCACAAAATTAATTCAACCGATAAACAAACATGAATTATTTGATTCTTCCAAATTTTAACCAATCTGATAAATCCGATATAAGTCACCAATTATTGGAAAAGCATGTCGTGTCGTTACAGGATGTTGTGAGTTAGCAAAGGGGACCAAATGGACCTATATAGTTCAAGCTCCCAATAATTATGAAGCCCAATATCCCAGATATACATTTCATAATTATCAACTCCGACGCTACTCCACTAAAAGCTTGGAGCTGCACTTTCGAACTACATAGAGTTACAAGCCCGTATAGCTAAGTCTCCATGACATATCATAGTGTATCATATCCCTATATGATAATCCATAATCGGCTTAAGGACAAGTTCTGTCTTACCTTCCTGATTATTTTTATCTTACGTTCCATTATCTCACCATTAGAAAACTTACCATCCAAAGACAGTATACCATTCGGTTACACCTATGTATCCAAATGGTTGGGCGCTCTAGTTTTCCAATTACAGGATAACGCATATAAGAGGATATCATTACTCCTAAAGAGGAGCTATGGATTCCATATCTATGAATAACAGGTCTATGATATCAAGAGTCATGCCTCCAACATACCGGCATGCATACCACTATTAAGATGTGGATGTCACCCTTTGTTACATCAAAAGACACAAGTCAAGATAACAGGCCCACTATTCATCTCAGGATTAAGATACAAGACAAATGATTGTCTAAAGTGAATCGATTTGCCGAGACAGAATTATTAATCCAAATCAATTCACTTTATGTCATGATCCAACACATTGTCACCTATGACAACGTGCCAATTTTTCTATTCACGGAGTCCACCTCTGATGGCTAAGACAAACCATCTCCCAAAAGGGATATAGACAACATAACAATATTTGCATGAATAAAGTGCCCAACTTTATTCCCTCGATTGCGGATCGTATGATTTAAACCATCACCTTAAGAATCGTGTCTTTCGCAAAATTCGTCCATCATATGCCCAATTCTTAAGGTTTAGACCGACAGTCTCAGACTATTATTTGCTTAACATACATTCAACAAATATGAGCATAAAAAGGACAAGATTTGGTATATAATTATTGAATACATTCTTTATTGATAAAAATGTCTCTAAAAACATATTACATTTTTACTCCTTAGGGCATACATGTCTAACATAGTCCAAATGGCATAACCAAGATTTCATAAGACCCGTACCTTATAACACATGTAGTCTTTGGTTCGTCTCCTTCAGCTATGCAAACTTGGTAATACCCTAAGCAAAGCTCTAACTTTAAGAAATAGCAGACATGGCCTAGTTGATCAAACAAATCAATAATCAGAGGGATGGGATATTTGTTTTTTACTGTGATCTTGTTGAGGGCCCTATAATCAATGCGCATGCGGAAGGAACCATCTTTCTTCTTTTGGAACAAGACTGGTGCACCAAATAGGGCTTTGGAAGGCCTTGATGAACCCTACGTCGAGCAACTCCTTGAGTTTCCTTCTCAGTGCTACTAATTCTGGCAGTGCCCTACAGTACACACCCATGACTAGTGGCTTTATCCTTGGCTTTAGCTCGATCTGATGATCTACCTCCCTCCTTGGTGGTAGCTTCTTTGGTAACTCATTTGGTGCAACATCCTTAAACTCCTTGAGGCCGGCTGCTACCTCCTTTGTCTCGAATTCTAATGGCCCTGACTCATCATCATCATACTCCTTAAGGATAGCCAAGTAGCTTTCCTCATCCTTCCAGATGCCCTTCTTAAACTGCATCACCGAGAGCACCTTTGTGTCTTGCTTATTGGTCCTGGTCGTTGGCACCACACAATCCATGTCACCATCCATAATGCACATGCTGTTGGCGATTGGTACTGGGAACACCTTGACTTGATCCAAGAATTCTAATCCCAGGACAACTTTAAAGTCATCCATTGAGACGACTGAGAAGTCGTATGTCCAGACCAAGCTCCCACGCTGGGCTTAACTTTTTGGGCTATGCCGCGAATAGGTCGAACAGCTGAATTGACTACCTTGATAGGGCCTCCTCCACCAGTCACGTTAAGTCTTAGCCTTTGGGATTCCTCAATTGAGATAAAGTTATGGGACGCACCTGTATCGAGCATGGCCACGGTTGGCTTTGTTAGACATGTATGTCCTAAGGAGTAAAAATGTAATAAGTTTTGGAGACATTTTTATCAATAAAGAATTTATTCATTGTTTATATACCAAATCTTGTCCTCTTTACGTTCATATTTGTTGAATGCATGTTAAGTAAACAATAGTCTGAGACTGTTGGTCTAAACCTTTAAGAATTGGGCATATGATGGACAGATTATGCAAAAGACACGATTCTTAAGGTGACGGTCTAAAACATAAGATTCGCAATCGAGGGAATAAAGTTGGGCGCTTTATTCATGCAAAGATTGTTATATTGTTTATATCCCTTTTGGGAGATGGTTTGTCTTGGCCATCAGAGGTGGACTCCATGAATAGAAACATTGGCACGTTGTCATAGGTGACGATGTGTTGGATTAGGACATAAAGTGAATTGATTTGGATTAATAATTCTGTGTCGGCAAATCTATTCACTTTAGACAATCATTTGTATTGTATCTTAATCCTGAGATGCATAGTAGGTCCATTGTCTTGACTTGTATCTTTTGATGTACCAAAGGGTGACACCCACATCTTAATAGTGGTATGCATGTTGGTACATTGGAGGCATGACTCTTGATAGCGTAGACCTGTTATTCATAGATATGGAATCCATAACTCCTCTTTAGGAGTAATGATATCCTCTTATATGCGTTATCCTGTAATTGAAAAACTGGAGCGCCCAACCATTTGGATACATAGGTGTAACCAAATGGTATACTGTCTTTCGATAGTAAGTTTACTGATGGTGAGATAATGGAACGTAAGATAAAAATAATCGAGAAGGTAAGATAGAACTTGACCTTAAGCCGATTATAGATTATCATGTAGGGATACGATACACTATGATATATCATGGAGACTTAGCTATACAAGCTTCGTAATTCTATGTAGTTCAAGAGTACAGCTCCAAGCTTTTAATAGAGTAGCATTGGAGTTGATAATTATGAAATGTATATCTAGGATATTGGGTTTTGTAATTATTGGGAGCCTAAGCTATATAGGTCCATTTGATCCCCTTTGCTAGCTCACAACATCCTGTAACAATATGGCGTGCTTTTTCAATAATTGGTAACTTATGTCGGATTTATTAGATTGGTTGAAATTTAGAAGAATCAAATAATTCTTGTCTGTTTATTGGTTGAATTAATTTTGTGATAAAAATTAATTCAAGATAAACATGTTTAATTGTAAGGATTGGATAATTATTGTCCGTTTATCGGTTGATTTAATTTTTGGATAAATTAGATCAAGATAAACTTGTAGAATTATTAGGAATTCATTTATTTTCTTAGAGATTATCTAGATAAAGTTGTTTTAATTAGATAACTTTACTATTGGGTTATTTGAATTAAAACCGAGACTTTATCCTATAGAATCTCAGGGTGGAAAAAAAAAGATTCGCTAAGATTTTTTATCGGCAGTTCGGCATGCCGATCCTCAAGTTTGGCCTACCGATGGGGCAAGTTCAGCCTGCCTATTAGGCAAATCGGCCTACCTATCGCGTAGTAAAAAGTTCACACATTTTCATGTGGATTTCGTCTGATATTGATCCAAATTTGATTCTAATTTGAATTTTTGAGACCTGATCTGATAAGGAGTGACCCTAGACCCAACCTCTATATAAAGGGACTAAGTCTTCAGAGTTACTTAGATCAATTGAGAGATTAAGAGTGATACTCTGCTAGTGAGAATCTGAAAACTCCCTGAGAGCTTTTGTTCCCAAATTACGAACACTTGCTTTGGGTTCTCTCGATTGGTTGGAAGGAGAGTCACCTAGTGGAAGAGCTGTACGTGTGATCCCACACTCACTCCGGTCGTGGATAGGGAATAGCAAAGAAGACCAGTTGGTTGAGGCTCTTCTAGAACGTTACTTCTCTTTACATTTTGCGAGGGTTCTTCGGCATACAAAGGTTAGTAAGATCTGGTTAATTTATGCATATAGTATGTCAAACTTGTGTTTTGGAAAATACACTAATGTAAAATTTTTAAAATTCCACTACGCACTGTTTTTCCAACAGGCTTTCCTCCTACGGTCACGTCCACAAAGAGTAGCCCCTTGGCTTAGGTTTTAGGAGCAGATTGAATCACATTGAGCAGCTGCATAGACCCCATGTGTGCACCAGTGTTGCCGCCATCAGCTTTTGTCCTATCTTGATGACTTGCCAAGAGCGAATTCAAGGCTCTTTTCTATGGGCAGTCCCTAGCCCAGTGGGGACCATCACAAAGGAAGCATTTGTTGTTGTTGTTGTTGTACTTACTCAAACTCTTGCTATCCTTGTGCTTGCCCTTATCCTTGCCCCTTGAGGTGTTATCTTGGCGGTGCTCATCTTTGTGTTGGCCCTTGTCTCCCCCACCTTTGGCTTGTCCATTCTTTTTATCCTTTGGCTTCTTGGTATGCTCCTTTTGACCTGTGTAGTCAATCAAGCTTTCGACCACAGCTATAACGGTGGCAAGGTCTTGTACTCCACGTTGCCTTAGCTTGGTCTTGGCCCATGGTTGCAGTCCATCCATGAAATTGAAGAGGGCATCTTTGTTGGACAAATCAGGGATCTCAAGCACTAAGTTAGTAAACTCTTTAATGTAGTCACGAATAGACCCTGGTTGTTTAAGCCTTTGCAAACGAGCTCTAGCCTCATCCTCAACATTCTCAAGATAAAATTGCCTTTTAAGCTCCCTTTTAACGTCATCAATGGTAGTCATGGTGCACGTACCTTTTTTGATGTCTCCTCACCTTGTCCTTCACCAAAGAATGGCTGTGTTTGTGAGATAAAGAGCTGTGGACTAGATCTTGGCATCCTTTTTGTGATGCCCATGGCTCCAAAGTATTGGTCTAGGCGCCACAAGAAGTTATCTACTTCTCATGCATTGCATGTGTTGGAAACACGGTGCGCAGCGGAATTTTAAACAATTTTTCATCAGAGTAATTTCCAAAACACAAGTTTGACATGTTATATGTATAAATTAGACAGATCTTACTAACCTTTGAGTGAAGAACCTTCGCAGCCTGTGAAGAGAAGTAACGTTCCAGAAGAGCCTCAACCAACTGGTCTTCTTTGCTATTCTCTATCCACAACCGAAGTGAGTGTGGGCTCACACGTACAGCTCTTCCACCGGTGACTCTCCTTCCAACCAAGAGAGAGAACCCAAAGCTAGTGTTCGTGATTTGTGCACAAAAGCTCTTAGGGAGTTTTCAGATGCTCACTAGAAGAGTATCACTCTTAATCTCTCAATTGATCTGAGTAAATCATGAGACTCACTCCCTTTATATAGCCATTAGTCCTGGGGTCAGTCCTTATCAGATTAGGTCTCAAAAACTCAAAATAGAATCAAGTTCGGATCAATATTTGATAAGATCCGCGTGAAAACGTGTAATCTTATCTCCCGCTGATCGGCAGGCCGAACAGGTCCATTCGGCAGGCCGAACTCCCGAGAAAAAATCTCCGTGAATATTTTATTTTTCACCCTAGATTCTAAAGGATAAAGTCTCAATTTTGATTCAAATAACCCAATAGAGAGATATCTGATCAAAACAAACTTTATCAAGATAATCTCTAAGAAAATAAATCAATTCACAATAATTCTACAAGTTTATCTTGATCTAATTTATCCAAAATTAAATCAACCGATAAACATACAAGAATTATCTGATCCAATAATTCAATAAGTTTATCTTAAATTAATTTTATTACAAAATTAATTCAACCAATAAACAGACATGAATTATTTGATTCTTATAAATTTTAAACCAATCCGATAAATCCGACATAAGTCACCAATTATTGGAAAAGCACGCCGTGTCGTTACAGGATTTTGTACGCTAGCAAAGGGGACCAAAATGGACCTATAAAGTTCAAGCTCATGATAATTATGAAACCCAATATCCCAGATACACATTTCACAATTATCAACTCCAACGCTACTCCACTAAAAGCTTGGAGCTGCACTCTTGAACTTTATAGAATTACGAAGCTCGTGCAGCTAAGTCTCCATGACATATGAAAGTGTATCGTATCCCTATATGATAATCCATAATTGGCTTAAGGACAAGTTCTGTCTTACCTTCCCGATTATTTTTATCTTACGTTCCATTGTCTCACCATTAGAAAACTTACCATCCAAAGATAGTATACCATTCGGTTACACCTATGTATCCAAATGGTTGAGCGCTTTAGTTTTCCAATTACAAGACAACGCATATAAGAGGATATCATTAGTCCTAAAGAGGAGCTATATATTCCATATCTATGAATAACAAGTCTACGCTATCAAGGGTCATGCCCCCAACGTACCAGGCACGTATACCACTATTAAGATGTGGGAGTCACTCATTGGTACATCAAAAGACACAAGTTGAGACAACGGGCCCACTATTCATCTTAGGATTAAGATACAATTTAAGTGATTGTCTAAAGTGAATCGATTTGCCAAGATAGAATTATTAATCCAAATCAATTCACTTTATGTCCCGATCCAACACATTGTCACCTATGACAAAGCGCCAATGTTTCTATTCACGGAGTCCAACTCCGATGGCCAAGACAAACCATCTCCCAAAAGGGATATAGACAACATAACAATCTTTACATGAATAAAGCGCCCAACTTTATTCCCTCGATTGCAGATCATATGTTTTAGACCATCACCTTAAGAATCATGTCTTTCGCATAATCATCCCATCATATGCCCAATTCTTAAGGTTTAGACCGATAGTCTCAGACTATTGTTTGCTTAACATACATTCAACAAATATGAACATAAAGAGGACAAGATTTGGTATGTATAAATGAATAAATTCTTTATTGATAAAAATGTCTCCAAAAACGTATTACATTTTTACTCCTTAGGGCATACATGTCTAACAATCTCCCACTTGCACTAAGTGAGTAAATATAGCAAATTTTGCATCCCCATAGCTTCCATATGCCTCTCGAAGACTCTCCCAGTAAGTGTCTTCGTAAATGGATAAGCTAAATTGTCCTCTGACGTGATCTTGCACACCGTGACATGCCCGCCCTCAACGAAGTCCTTTATCACAGGATACTTCCGATCAATATGCTTACTCTTCTTGTGAAATCTTGGTTCCTTAGCATTAGCTACCGTCGCACTGTTATCATAGTACAGTGATACCGCTTTATCCATGCCAGGAACTATCTCAAGATTCCCAAGGAACTTGCGGAGCCACACTGCTTCTTTCAAAGCATCATTTGCCGCCACATACTCGGCCTCCATCGTTGAATCCGAAGTGCAATCTTGCTTAGCACTTCTCCAACTGATGGCACCGCCACCCAGAGTAAACACAAACCCGGAAGTCGATTTCCTAGAATCCAGACAGGATTGAAAATCTGAATCAGTGTATCCTAGAGGAGTCAAGTCCTCACCCGAATACACAAGCATATACCCTCGAGTCCTTCTCAGGTACTTGAAAATATGCTTTACCGCAGCACAATGGTTCGGTCCTGGATCCGCCTGAAATCAACTTACAATCCCGACCGCATAGCTAATATCTGGTCGTGTGCAAAGCATGGCATACATGAGACTGCCCACTGTCGAAGCATAAGGCACCTTCTTCATGTATTCTCTTTCTTCATAAGACTTTGGAGAGTCTTTCTTAGAAAGAGTAATTCCACACCTAGATGGTTGCCCACCTTTCATGGAATCCTGCATTGCAAACTTTCTGAGAATTTTATCTATGTAGCCGGCCTGTGACAAAGCTATCATTTTGTTCTTCCTATCCTAAAAGATCTGGATACCGAGAAGAAAATTAGCCTCACCCAAGTCCTTTATGTCAAACTACTTGGTCAACCATAATTTGACCGATGACAATGCCCCAATGTCATTGCCAAATAGCAGAATGTCATCCACATAGAGCAGTAGAAAAACCACCTTCTCATCCTTAATGTGTTTGTAAACACATGGTTCGTCCACATTTTGTGAGAACCCATAAGTCTTTATCACTTGATCAAATCTTATGTTCTAAGAACGGGAAGCCTGCTTAAGTCCATAAATTGACTTTAGCAGCTTACAAACCTTACCCTCTTGACCCACGACCTTGAACCCGTCTGGTTGTTCCATATAAATGGACTCATTAAGATAGCCATTCAGAAAAAGCCATCTTGATATCCATCTGCCAAATCTCGTAGTCGAGAGCGGCAGCTATGGACTAGAGAATCCGGATGGACTTAAGCATGGCTACAGGCGAAAAGGTTTCCTCATAATCGATTCTTTCCTTTTGCGTATAACCCTTTGCTACCAGTTTAGCCTTAAAGGTTTCGACCTTTCCATCCACTCCTCTTTTCCTCTTGTAAATCCACTTACACCCTATGGGTTTTACCCCTTCGGGAAGATCCACAAGCTCCTAGACCTGATCAGTCTCCATAGACTTCATCTCTATGTTCATGGCCTCTGTCCAGAGTCTTGAATCAACATCCTCCATAGCTTCTGCGAAAGTATAAGGATCCCTGTCATGTTCATCCGGTTTAGCCAAGAAGGCCTCCCCATTGAACATATACCTCTCAGGTTGACACTCGATCCTCCCACTACGCCGAAGCCCCTTAGATTGTTGTTCAGGTTTGTTTGGTTTTTCTACACCGATTGGAATGGTTTCGTTCGAAACTTCTGGAGTGAACTAATCACCCCTTAACTCTTCAAGAACAACTTTGCTTCGAGGTTTAAAGTCGTCCATGTAACTTTCCTCAAGGAAAGTTGCATTAGTTGAAACCACGACTTTATTTTCCTTTGGGTTATAAAAATAACCCCCCTTAGTCCCTTTTGGATATCCTACAAACATGCAAACTTCCGAACGTGCTTCCAACTTATTCGGATCCCTAAACAGGACATGAGCCGGATATCCCCATATGCGAATATGGTTTAAGGATGTCTTCCTTCTTGTCCACAACTCGCGAGGAGTTTTAGGGATCGATTTTGAAGGCACATTGTTCAAAAGATAACTTGTAGTTTGTAGTGTATATCCCCAAAAGGATAAAGGTAATGATGAATAACTCATCATGGACCTAATCATGTCCAACAAAGTCCTATTCCTTCTCTCCGCTTCGCCATTCTACTGTGGAGTGCCCGGCGTAGTCAAATGGGATAAAATCCCATTCTCTAACAAGTGTCCCAAGAATTCATCCGAAAGGTATTCTTCACCTCGATCAGATTGAAGTGCCTTTATGGGTCTACCCAATTGCTTTTCCACTTCAACCCGAAACTCCCTGAACTTATCATAAGTTTCGCTTTTGTGGTGCATCAAGTACACATACCAATATCTTGAGTAATCGCCGAGTAAAAGTGACGAAGTACTCATACTCTCCTCGTGCTTGGATTGTTCATCGGTCCGCAAACATCACTATGCACAAGTTCTAGAACCCTTTTGGCCCTATTGCCCTTAGACCCATATGGTCTTTTGGTCATTTTACCCTCCAAACAAGATTCACATTCAGGTATAGATTCCACCTTTAAGTGACTTAAAGGTCCATCCCTTACCAACCTTTGAATCCTATTCAGGCTAATATGGCCAAGGCGTAAATGCCAAAGATAAGTATTATTAGAGTGAGAAGTTTTAAGTCTTATTAATGGCCAAGGCTAATATGGCCAAGGTTGTTGTTCAGGTTTGTTTGGTTTTTCTACACCGATTGGAATGGTTTCGTTCGAAACTTCTGGAGTGAACTAATCACCCCTTAACTCCTCAAGAACAACTTTGCTTCGAGGTTTAAAGTCGTCCATGTAACTTTCCTCAAGGAAAGTTGCATTAGTTGAAACCACGACTTTATTTTCCTTTGGGTTATAAAAATAACCCCCCTTAGTCCCTTTTGGATATCCTACAAACATGCAAACTTCTGAACGTGCTTCCAACTTATTCGGATCCTTAAACAGGACATGAGCCTGATATCCCCATATGCGAATATGGTTTAAGGATGTCTTCCTTCTTGTCCACAACTCACGAGGAGTTTTAGGGATCAATTTTGAAGGCACATTGTTCAAAAGATAACATGCGGTTTGTAGTGCATATCCCCAAAAGGATAAAGGCAATGATGAATAACTCATCATGGACCTAATCATGTCCAACAAAGTCCTATTCCTTCTCTCTGCTACGCCATTCTGCTGCGGAGTGCCCGGCGCAGTCAAATGGGATAAAATCTCATTCTCTAACAAGTGTCCCAAGAACTCATCAGAAAGGTATTCCCCACCTCGATCAGATCGAAGTGCCTTTATGGGTCTACCCAATTGCTTTTCCACTTCAGCCCGAAACTCCCTGAACTTATCATAAGTTTTGCTTTTGTGGTGCATTAGGTACACATACCCATATCTTGAGTAATCGTCAATAAAAGTGACGAAGTACTCTTACCCTCCTCGTGCCTGGATGTTCATCGGTCCGCAAACATCACTATGCACAAGTTCTAGAACCCTTTCGGCCCTATTGCCCTTAGACCCGTATGGTCTTTTTGTCATTTTACCCTCCAAACAAGATTCACATTGAGGTATAGATTCCACCTTTAAGTGACTTAAAGGTCCATCCCTTACCAACCTTTGAATCCTATTCAGGTTAATATGGCCAAGGCGCAAATGCCAAAGATAAGTCTTATTAGAGTGAGAAGTTTTAAGCCTTTTTGAGTCATTATCATTTATCTCAGCATTAAGTAATAAGTCCATCTTAGGTTTGATAAAATATAGATTATTTTGCATCCATCCAGAACAGATAAAAGATTTGCTTTTACGAATCACCACTTTTTCATTAAAAGATACCACGTAGGAGTCTTTAAATAAAGAAGATACAGAAATTAAATTCCTTTTAAATTTAGGAACATAAAAACAGTCTCGCAAAATTAAACTCCTATAATTATCAAAATAAAGATGGACATCTCCCACTGCTTCCGCTGAGACCAAGGATCCATCGCCCATTCGAAGCGTTAAGTCTTCACGAAGTAGACTTCTCGTTTCTTTGAATCCCTGCTGAGAAACACAAACATGATTAGTTGCACCGGAATCTATGACCCATATGTCACTAGATTCCTCAACCAAACAAGTTTCTAAATATAGAAGATCACACCTACCTCCCTTGGAAAGGAAGTCCTTGCAATGCTTCTTTATATGCCCGACTTTACCACAGAAGAAGCACTTAAGCTTCTTTGGGTTCTTTTTCTTCTTCTTCTTACTCTTGGTTGCAGGAGGAATAGAAGACTTCCCACTCTTAGCCCGTTGCTTCTTTCCATTCCCAGAGTTAGGATTGGAACCAGAAGCAGCTACCATGTTGGCCTCAGCACCAGCAGGAGACTCCCTGATCAGCAGTTTGAACTCTGTAACTGTTTCATCAGTTCTATCAAGGTCATATCCCATCTATTACTTAAATTAAAAGTGTTGGAAACAAAGTGCGCAGCGGAATTTTTAAAATTTTTCATCAGAGTAATTTCCAAAACACAAGTTTGACATGTTATATGTATAAATTAAACAAATCTTACTAACCTCAGTGTGCCGAAGAACCTCCGCAACCCGTGTAGAGAAGTAACGTTCTAGAAGAGCCTCAACCAACTGGTCTTCTTTGCTATTCTCTATCCACAACCGGAGTGAGTGTGGGCTCACACGTACAGCTCTTCCATCGGTGACTCTCCTTCCAACCAACAAAGAGAACCCAAAGCTAGTGCTCATGATTTGTGAACAAAAGCTCTCAGGGAGTTTTCAGACGGTCACTAGAAGAGTATCACTCTTAATCTCTCAAATTTATCTGAGTAAATCATGAGACTCACTCCCTTTTTATACCTATTGGTCCTGGGGTCAGCCCATATTGGATTAGGTCTCAAAAACAGACTCAAGTTCGGATCAATATCTGATAAGATCCGCGTGAAAACGCGTAATCTTATCTCCGTTGATCGGCAGGCCGAACACGTCATCCGGCAGGCCGATCTCCCGAGATAAAATCTCTGCGAATCTTTTATTTTCCACCCGAGATTCTAAAGGATAAAGTCTCAGTTTTGATTCAAATAACCCAATAGAGAAGTTATCTGATCAAAACAAACTTTATCAAAATAATCTCTAAGAAAATAAATCAATTCACAATAATTCTACAAGTTTATCTTGATCTAATTTATTCAAAATTAAATCAACCGATAAACAGACAAGAATTATGTGATCGCAATAATTTAACAAGTTTATCTTGAACTAATTTCTTACAAATTAATTCAACCAATAAACAAACATGAATTATTTGATTCTTACAAATTTTAAACCAATCTGATAAATCCGACATAAGTCACCAATTACTGGAAAAACACGTCGTGTCGTTACAGGACTTTGTGAGCTAGCAAAGGGGACCAAAATGGACCTATAAAGTTCAAGCTCATGATAATTATGAAGCCCAATATCCCAGATATACATTTCACAATTATCAACTCCAACGCTACTCCACTAAAAGCTTGGAGCTACACTCTTGAACTTTATAGAATTACGAAGCTCGTGTAGCCAAGTCTCCATGACATATCATAGTGTATCGTATCCCCATATGATACGCCATAATCGGCTTAAGGACAAGTTCTGTCTTACCTTCTCGATTATTTTTATCTTACGTTCCATTGTCTCACCATTAGAAAACTTACCATCTAAAGGTAGTATACCATTTGGTTACACCTATGTATCCAAATGGTTGAGCGCTCCAGTTTTCCAATTACAGGACAACGCATATAAGAGGATATCATTACTCCCAAAGAGGAGCTATGGATTCCATATCTATGAATAATAAGTCTACGCTATCAAGAGTCATGCCTCCAACGTACCGGCATGCATACCACTATAGAGATGTAGGAGTCACCCTTTGGTACATCAAAAGACACAAGTTGAGACAACGGGCCCACTATTCATCTCAGGATTAAGATACAATACAAATGACTGTCTAAAGTGAATCGATTTGCCAAGACAGAATTATTAATCCAAATCAATTCACTTTATGTCCCAATCCAACACATCGTCACCTATGACAACGTGCCAATGTTTCTATTCATGGAGTCCAACTTCGATGGCAAGACAAACCATCTCCCAAAAGGGATATAGACAACATAACAATCTTTACATGAATAAAGCGCCCGACTTTATTCCCTCGATTGCGGATCATACGTTCTAGACCATCACCTTAAGAATCGTGTCTACCGCATAATCATCCCATCATATGCCCAATTCTTAAGGTTTAGACTAATAGTCTCATACTACTGTTTGCTTATCATACATTTAACAAATATAAACGTAAAGAGGACAAGATTTGGTATATATAAATGAATAAATTCTTTATTGATAAAAATGTCTCCAAAAACGTATTACATTTTTACTCCTTAAGGCATACATGTCTAACAATCTCCCACTTGCACTAAGTGAGTAAATACAGCAACTTTCGCATCCCCATAGCTTCCACATGCCTCTCGAAGACTCTCCCAGTAAGTGTCTTCGTAAATGGATCAGCTAAATTGTCCTCTGTCGCGATCTTGCACACCGCGACATGCCCACCCTCAACGAAGTCCTTTATCACATGATACTTCCGATCAATATGCTTACCCTTCTTGTGAAATCTTAGTTCCTTAGCATTAGCTACCGCCGCACTGTTATCACAGTATAGTGATACCGCCTTATCCATACCAGGAACTACCTCAAGATACCCAAGGAACTTGCGGAGCCACACTGCTTCTTTCGAAGCATCAATAGCCGCCACATATTTGGCCTCCATCGTTGAATCTGAAGTGCAATCTTGCTTTGCAGTTCTCCAACTGATGGCACCGCCACCCAGAGTAAACACAAACCCGGAAGTCGATTTCCTAGAATCCAGACAGGATTGAAAATCCAAATCAGTGTATCCTAGAGGAGTTAAATCCTCACCCGAATACACAGGCATATACCCTCGAGTCCTTCTCAGGTACTTGAAAATATGCTTTACTGCAACCCAATGGTTCGGTCCTGGATCCGCCTGAAATCGACTTACAATCCCGACCGCATAGCTAATATCCGGTCGTGTACAAAGCATGGCATACATCAAACTACACACTGCCGAAGCATAAGGCACCTTCTTCATGTATTCTCTTTCTTCATAAGACTTTGGAGAGTCTTTCGTAGAAAGAGTAATTCCAGACCTAGATGGTTGCCCGCCTTTCTTGGAATCCTGCATTGCAAACCTTCTGAGAATTTTATCTATGTAGCCAGCCTGAGACAAAGCTATCATTTTGTTCTTCCTATCTCGAATGATCTGGATACCGAGAACAAAATTAGCCTCACCTAAGTCCTTCATGTCAAACTACTTGGTCAACCATAATTTGACCGATGACACGCCCCAACGTCATTGCCAATTAGCAGAATGTCATCTACATAGAGCAGTAGAAAAACCACCTTCCCATCCTTTATGTGTTTGTAAACACATGGTTCATCCACATTTTGTGAGAACCCATAAGTCTTGATCACTTGATCAAATCTTATGTTCCAAGAACGAGAAGCCTGCTTAAGTCCATAAATTGAC
Source organism: Artocarpus heterophyllus (assembly GCA_025403435.1). Lineage (NCBI taxonomy): Eukaryota > Viridiplantae > Streptophyta > Magnoliopsida > Rosales > Moraceae > Artocarpus > Artocarpus heterophyllus. The sequence continues at coordinate 25,228,961 of CM046353.1, forward strand.
TTTAGCAGCTTACAAACCATACCCTTTTGACCCGCGAACTTGAACCCGTCTGGTTGTTCCATATAAATGGACTCATCAAGATAGCCATTCAGAAAAGCCATCTTGACATCCATCTGCCAAATCTCGTAGTCGAGAGCGGCAGCTATGGATAAGAGAATCTGAATGGTCTTAAGCATGGCTATAGGTGAAAAGGTTTCCTCATAATCGATTCCTTCCTTTTGCGTATAACCCTTAGCTACCAGTCTAGCCTTAAAGGTTTTGACCTTTCCATCTACTCCTCTTTTCCTTTTGTAGATCCACTTACACCCTATGGGTTTTACCCCTTCCGGAAGATCCACAAGCTCCCAGACCCAATTAGTCTCCATAGACTTCATCTCAATGTTCATGGCCTCTGTCCAGAGTCTTGAATCAACATCCTCCATAGCTTCTGCATAAGTAAAAGGATCCCTATCATGTTCATCTGGTTCAGCCAAAAAGACCTCCCCATTGAACATATACCTCTCAGGTTGACGCCTGATCCTCCCACTACGCCGAAGCCCCTAAGGTTGTTGTTCAGGTTTGTTTGGTTTTTCTACACCGATCGGAATGATTTCGTTTGGAACCTCCAGAGTGAACGAATCACCCCTTAACTCCTCAAGCACCACTTTGCTTCGAGGTTTAAAGTCGTCCATGTAACTCTCCTCAAGGAAAGTTGCATTAGTTGAAACCACGACTTTATTTTCCTTAGGGTTATAAAAATAACCCCCTTTAGTCCCTTTTGGATATCCTACAAACACGCAAACTTCCAAACGTGCTTCCAACTTATTCGGATCCTTAAACAGGACATAAGCTGGACATCCCTATATGCGAATATGGTTTAAGGATGTCATCTGTCTTGTCCACAACTCGTGAGGAGTTTTAGGGACCGATTTTGAAGGCACATTGTTCAAAAGATAACATGCGGTTTGTAGTGCATATCCCCAAAAGGATAAAGGCAATGATGAATAACTCATCATGGACCTAATCATGTCCAACAAAGTCCTATTCCTTCTCTCTGCTACGCCATTCTACTGCGGAGTGCCCGGCGCAGTCAAATGGGATAAAATCCCATTCTCTAACAAGTGTCCCAAGAACTCATCAGAAATGTATTCCCCACCTCGATCATATCGAAGTGCCTTTATGGGTCTACCCAATTGCTTTTCCACTTCAGCCCGAAACTCCCTGAACTTATCATAAGTTTTGCTTTTGTGGTGCATTAGGTACACATACCCATATCTTGAGTAATCGTCAATAAAAGTGACGAAGTACTCTTACCCTCCTCGTGCCCGGATGTTCATCGGTCCGCAAACATCACTATGCACAAGTTCTAGAACCCTTTCGGCCCTATTGCCCTTAGACCCGTATGGTCTTTTTGTCATTTTACCCTCCAAACAAGATTCACATTGAGGTATAGATTCCACCTTTAAGTGACTTAAAGGTCCATCCCTTACCAACCTTTGAATCCTATTCAGGTTAATATGGCCAAGGCGCAAATGCCAAAGATAAGTCTTATTAGAGTGAGAAGTTTTAAGCCTTTTTGAGTCATTATCATTTATCTCAGCATTAAGTAATAAGTCCATCTTAGGTTTGATAAAATATAGATTATTTTGCATCCATCCAGAACAGATAAAAGATTTATTTTTACGAATCACCACTTTTTCATTAAAAGATACCACGTAGGAGTCTTTAAATAAAGAAGATACAGAAATTAAATTCCTTTTAAATTTAGGAACATAAAAACAGTCTCGCAAAATTAAACTCCTATAATTATCAAAATAAAGATGGACATCTCCCACTGCTTCCGCTGAGACCAAGGATCCATCGCCCATTCGAAGCGTTAAGTCTTCACGAAGTAGACTTCTCGTTTCTTTGAATCCCTGCTGAGAAACACAAACATGATTAGTTGCACCAGAATCTATGACCCATATGTCACTGGATTCCTCAACCAAACAAGTTTCTAAATATAGAAGATCACACCTACCTCCCTTGGAAAGGAAGTCCTTGCAATGCTTCTTTATATGCCCGACTTTACCACAGAAGAAGCACTTAAGCTTCTTTGGGTTCTTTTTCTTCTTCTTCTTGCTCTTGGTTGCAGGAGGAATAGAAGACTTCCCACTCTTGGCCCGTTGCTTCTTTCCATTCCCAGAGTTAGGATTGGAACCAGAAGCAGCTACCATGTTGGCCTCACCACCAGCAGGAGACTCCCTGATCAGCAGTTCGAACTCCTGTAACTGTTTCATCAGTTCTGTCAAGGTCATATCCCGTCTATTGCTTAAATTAAAAGTAGCTCTAAACGGAATAAACCCCTTAGATAGAGTCTCAAAGACCATAGTCATCTGAGTTTCAGCATTGATGTCGGCTCCATTGGTTTGAGCCTTAGCGAGGTAACCCATGACCAACATCATGTGCTCCTTTACAGATGTCCCCGGTCTCTGTCTATAGTTTAAGAGTTTTCGAAGCGCCCCTTGCCGCTTCGTTATGGCCTGGCCTCTGAACATATCCTCAAGATTATCCAAGATCTGCTTCGCAATCTCATAATCCTGATGTTGAGCCTGCAGCACGTTGTTCATGCTAGCCAAAACGTAGCAGCGGGCCTGATCATTAGCATCTTTCCAGCGATCGTACACTTGGAATTGCTCATTATTTGAGTCTCCCATAGGCTCAGGAGGACAAGAAGTTGTAAGAACATATTTCAGTTTCTCAAAGGAAAGGACGATGCCCAGGTTCCATTTCCAATCGTTATAGTTCTCACCGGTTAATTGGTTTTTGTCAAGTATCGATGATAAAGCGTTTTTAGACATTTTGAATCTACAATAAAGAATCATATACCAAACATAAGCAAACATATATAATAATTTAGTAAGATAACACAATCATGTAAAATCATACAAATGTGTTTATGTGTCAAAACCTTGAAAATATCACAACCTTACAACGATAATTCCCAACTCAGAATTTAACAAGTTCCTAGGGGAGTCATGCCAAATTCAATTAGGAACACGGATCCCCTCCTGATTAATATATGCCATCCAGGACCCGTATGATCCAGCATATACTAATAATCGTTTCTTTGGCCATTAATTTTATTAACAGAGCTCCTAGGGGAGGTTAATAATAAAATTAATGTGCGTGTATAACCATCGTTTCAATATTTTATCCATGATTTATAATCACCATCTAGGGGTGTGCAACCATAAATCACACTAAAATACCTTATCCTTTCAGAGATCCAATTTGGTACATGATAGAAATCCCTTCCTAGGGGTCAGGACCACCATGTTCTTCCTATGGACCAACGGTGGAGGCCTTAGGTCCTCTCTTCAAAAACCTTATCCCACTCAAACTTTTGAAGTCAAGGTTTTATTTTAAAATTATGCATGAATAATTTTAATATGAGCGGCACTCCCTATCCTATATGACATGTTATCAATATACATGGTAAATCATATTATAATGTAGACAAGCAAAGCAATCAAGCAAAGCTACAAGCAAAATAATAATAACCGTAATATTATGGTTCCACCCTAGTAGAAAAAATAAAGATTACAAGAGAATAATCGAGACATTTATCGATTCTTCATCCTTGAATCCTCAAGTTGTATCCTTCTTCATGCAATACCCATCTTCAAGTCTTCAATCCCATTATGAATAAAAAAAACTTCATATTTCTGGTCATATCCAAATTTAATGTTTCTCAGAATCGTCTCAAAAATAAAATTAAAACTGCACTGAAAAAATTACACCTTTTCTAGACACTTGGCAGCTCTCGGTCGGCAGGCCGATCTGGGTGATCGGCCTGCCGGTCATGAAGGTTCGACCAGTTCGGCCTGTCGGTAGAGCACCCCAATTTCTGCCCCACTGTCGGCCTGTCGGACCACACGTCTGGCCTACCGATTTGTGACCTTCGGCCTGTCGAACTAAAATGTCCGGCATGCCGACCGAGCAGAAAAATTTATTCCAGAAAATACAACTTTAATGCAATTTATCAATTTTATTTTCAACAATTCAAAAACATAAAATTAGAGACTCGAGAAATACCTGGGGGCGCCATCATCATTCTTTTAGATCCGTCTTCTAGATCCGTCTTCTCCGAATAATTATTTAATTACAAAAATTCTTGCTAATTTAAAATTAAATAACAATTCCTAGATGGAGATGATAGTCCGCCATCTAATTACATGAAAAATCTAGATACACATTCTAACATCTAAGGAACCATAACTGGTATTAATTAATTAATAAATAATTAAACAACAATTTAATCAACCATAATTAATTAATAAACATTCACCACATAATCCATGACAATATATATATTATATAGAAACCTAGAGTGCCATCTCTCTATAAAATTCAATTCAAGCATAGGAGAGATAAAGATCACAAAATTTATGGATATATCATAATCACAAACTCGTAAATTTATGTAAAAACCATGGCTCTGATACCAATTGTTAGAAACACGATGCACAGAGGAATTTTAAACAATTTTTCATCAGAGTAATTTCCAAAACATAAGTTTGACATGTTATATGTATAAATTAGACTAGATCTTACTAACCTTTGTGTGAAGAACCTCCGCAGCCTGTGAAGAGAAGTAGCGTTCTAGAAGAGCCTCAACCAACTAGTCTTCTTTGCTATTCTCTATCCACAACTGGAGTGAGTGTGGGCTCACAGTACAGCTCTTCCACCGGTGACTTTCCTTCCAACCAAGAGAGAGAACCCAAAGCTAGTATTCGTGATTTGTGAACAAAAGCTCTTAGGAAGTTTTCAGATGCTCACTAGAAGAGTATCACTCTTAATCTCTCAATTGATCTGAGTAAATCATGAGACTCACTCCCTTTATATAGCCATTGGTCCTGGGGTCAGACCTTAGCAGATTAGGTCTCAAAAACTCGAAACAGAATCAAGTTCGGATCAATATCTCTTAATTGAATGTGTTTTATGTGATTTATTATTTTTCAATATTTATTTATATATTAAGTATGTCACATAAAAATTTTAGAAACATATCATATATATTTGATATATAAAAATGTTTGAATCAAACATGTTTGCTGTTTAGTATGTCTGATGTTAATATTAACTTTCAATTCAAACGTACGTTTTGAATTATTTTGAATTTATTTGGAGCTCAATTTTGGATATGTTATGACTTTATGTGTCTTTTATTTGTACTATTGTTTATAAATTATTTTATGGCATAAATAATTTAATTCATAATTTTTAATTAGGACTATTCATTGCCTGGGCTTTACTAGCAGATCTTGTAGTATCAATTATGTTATTTATTTAAACAAACAAATAAAATTTTTAAGGCTGAAGAAAAATCTTAATATTATATATATATATATATATGTTAAGCTAATTTTCATGCTCTACTTAGATATGAATTGAAAGATATAAGGTTATGAATCCTCAAAGGTCAGTCAGTTTTTATGACTGTCTGATTTACTTAAATGTTTTAGAAAATTGGAAAAACATATTTGAGATTAAAATTTTCAAGAGAGAAAATTTTGAGTGACGTTTATATATGTTAGCTATGTTATGGAATAATTCTCGCACTTTATTCATGCTTATAAGTTGAGATTAATTTCTCTAAGTAATTAAAGGTCAAGTTTTTTGTCTTCATATTTCTTGACTCTAAGTGCATGTTTGTGACTCAAAGATGCTTTGTTTCATTAAGAATAGTGTATGATGATGTAATATGATATTAAATCATATCAAGAAGATGAATATTTATTTCATGTATTATATGAATGATTGAAATGAATACTCCAAAAAGTGAGCACATCAAGAATTGTAGCAACATCACCCAATTTAAGATTTAATAAGCAAGCAAGTCAAGTAAGCATATTTTCGCATGCAACATGAGAAAGGTTTACGAAAAAAAAGTTTTGAAAATATATGTTATGATAATTTTTAAGTTTGTTTTCACATGTTTTCTTCTCGTGAAAACTCTTGTTGCAACAAGAAGGTTTAACGGATGTTTCAATGATGAGGTATGTTAAAGGTATATCTATATCTATGTATCGCTTAATTAAGCGTTGCATACCCCATGTTTATGTTTGCCCCTCTAGGTGGACTGTCTCGCAAGGTAGACTTATATGTTGGGTTTGCGATTAGCTACCGCACTCCTCTAGTACAACTATGTTGATGTTTATAGCGCAACGCTTAGGTCCTTAAAGATAATAAGAATAATGTTTTAATATGGAAGTTCAAATGAAAAGATATGCTCTACACAAACCTATACCTCGTGGACTACTATGATTATGATTACGATGTCATGTAATGATTTTTATGAAATGTTTTATGCTTTATGCAATAAGTTTTTGGAGACATTTTTATCAATAAAGAATTTATTCATTATTTATATACCAAATCTTGTCCTCTTTGCGTTCATATTTTTTGAATGTATCTTAAGCAAATAATAGTCTGAGACTATCGGTCTAAACCTTAAGAATTGGGCATATGATGGACAGATTATGCGAAAGACATGATTCTTAAGGTGATGGTCTAAATCATAAGATCCGCAATGGAGGGAATAAAGTTAGGCACTCTATTCATGTAAAGATTGTTATGTTGTCTATATCCCTATTTGGAGATGGTTTGTCTTGACCATCGGAGGTGGACTCCGTGAATAGAAACATTGACACATTGTCATAGGTGACGATGTGTTAGATCGGGACATAAAGTGAATTGATTTGGATTAATAATTTTGTTTCGGCAAATCGATTCACTTTAGACAATCATTTGCATTTTATCTTAATCCTGAATGAATGTGGGCCCGTTGTCTTGACTTGTGTCTTTTGATGTACTAAAGGGTGACACCCACATCTTAATAGTGGTATGCATCCCGGTACGTTGGAGGCATGACTCTTGATAGCATAGACTTGTTATTCATAAATATGGAATCCATAGCTCCTCTTTAGGAGTAATGATATCCTCTTATATGTGTTATCCTGTAATTGAAAAACTAGAGCGTGCAACCATTTAGATACATAGGTGTAACCGAATGGTATACTATCTTTGGATGGTAAGTTTGCCGATGGTGAGATAATGGAACATAAGATAAAAATAATCGGGAAGGTAAGACAGAACTTGTCCTTAAGCCGATTATGGATAATCATGTGGGGATATGATACACTATGATATGTCATGGATACTTAGCTATACGGGCTTCGTAATTCTATGTAGTTCAAAAGTGCAGCTCCAAGCATTTAGTGGAGTAGCATTAGAGTTCATAATTATAAAATGTATATCTAGGATATTGGGTTTTGTAAATTATAGAGAGCTTGAACTATATAGGTCCATTTGATCCCCTTTGCTAGCCCACAACATCCTGTAACGGTACGGCGTGCTTTTCCTATAATTGGTAACTTATGTCGGATTTATCAGATTAGTTAAAATTTGAAAGAATCAGATAATTCATGTCTATTTATCGGTTGAATTAATTTTGTGATAAAATTAATTCAAGATAAACTTGTTGAATTATTAGGATCGGATAATTCTTGTCTGTTTATCGGTTGATTTAAGTTTTGGATAAATTAGATCAAGATAAACTTGCAGAATTATTGGGAATTCATTTATTTTCTTTGAGATTATCTAGATAAAGTTGTTTTAATCAGATAGCTTCTCTATTGGGTCATTTGAATTAAAACTGAGACTTTATCCTATAGAATCTTGGGTGGAAAATAAAAGATTTATAGAGATATTTATTCGGCAGTTTGGCCTGCCGATCTACGTGTTCGGGCTACTGATGGGGCTGTTGGGCCTGCCGATGAGCGAAAGATAAGATCACGCATTTTTACGCGGATCTTGTCATATATTGATCCGAACTTTATTCTGTTTCGAATTTTTGAGACCTAATCTGATAAGGACTGACCATAGGACTAACCTCTATAAATAGGGAGTAAGTCTTAAGAGTTACTAAGATCAATTGAGAGATTAAGAGTGATACTCTACTGGTGAAAATCTAAAAACTCCCTAAGAGCTTTTGTTCACAATCACGAACACTTGTTTTGGGTTCTCTCGATTGGTTGGAAGGAGAGTCACCTGGTGGAAGAGTTGTATGTGTGAGCCCACACTCGCTCCGGTCGTGGATAGAGAATAGTAAAGTAGACTAGTTGGTTGAGGCTTTTCTAGAACGTTACTTCTCTTCACGTTTTGCGAGGGTTCTTCAGCAATCAAAGGTTAGTAAGATCTGGTTAATTTATGCATATAGCATGTCAAACTTGTGTTTTGAAAAATACTCTGATGTAAAATTTTTTAAAATTTCATTGTGTACTATTTTTTCAACAATTGGTTTCAAAGCCATGGTTTTTACATAAATTTACGAGTTTGTGAACGTGTTATATGTATAAATTTTGTGATCTTAATCTCTCCTATGCTTGAATTGAATTTTATAGAGAGTTGGCACTCTAGGTTTCTTTATATTATATATGTTGCCATGGATTATGTGGTGAAAGTTCAATAATTAATTATGGTTGATTAAATCATTATTTAATTATTTATTAATTAATGAATTTATACCAGTTATGGTTCCTTAGAGGTCTGAATGTGTATCTAGGTTTTTCATGTAATTAGATGGCAGACTATCATCTCCGTCTAGGAATTATTATTTATTTTTAAATTTGTAAAAATTTTGTAATTAAATAATTATTTGGAGAAGACGGATCGAAAAGTTAGATCTAGAAGAATGATGATGGCACTCCCAAGTAGTTCTTGTGTCTCTAATTTTATGTTTTTGAATTGTTGAAAATAAAATTGATGAATTGCATTAAAAATTGTATTTTTTGGAATGGGAGATTTCTGCTCGGTCGGCATGGCGAACATCACAGTTTGACGGGCCGATGGTCACAGATCGGTAAGCAGGACGTATGGTTCGGTAGGCCGTTAGTGGGGCAGAAATCAGGTGGCTCTGGCGGTAGGCCGAACTTTTAGTTCAGCAGGCCAAACTTTCATGGATCGGCAGACCGATCTTCCTAATCGGCAAGTCGATAGAGCATGACTGGCAGGCTGATCTGGTCGACCGAGAGCTGGAAAATTTCCAGAAAAGGTGCAGTTTTAATTTTATTTTTGGGACAATTCTAAGAAATATTAAATTTAGATATGACCAGAAATATGAAGTATTCGATTCATACGGGATTGAAGACTTGAAGATGGGCATTACATGAAGAAGGATACAGCTTGAGGATTCAAGGATAAAGAATCGATAATATGTCTCGATTATTCTCTTGTAATCTTAGTTTTTTATTTTCTAGGGTGGAACCATAATATTACGGTTATTATTATTTTGCTTGTAGCTTTGCTTGATTACTTTGCTTGTCTACATTATAATATGATTTGCCATATATATTGATAATATGTCATATAGAATAGGGAGTGCTGCTCATATTATATTGTTCATGCATGTTCTTAAAAAAAACCTTGATTTCAAAAGATTGAGTGGGAGAAGGTTTTCGAAGAGAGGACCTAAGCCTCCATCGTTGGTCCATAGGCAGAACATGGTGGTCCCGACCCCTAGGAAGGAATTTCTATCATGTACCAGATTGGATCTCTGAGAGGATAAGGTATTTTAGCATGATTTATGGTTGCACACCCCTAGGTGGTGATTATAAATCATGGATAAAATATTGAAACGATGGTTATACACTCACATTAATTTTATTATTAACCTCCCCTAGGAGCTCTGTTAATAAAATTAATGGCCAAAGAAACGATTATTAGTATATGTTGGATCATACGGGTCCTGGATGGCATATATTAATTAGGAGGGGTTTCATGTTCCTGAATTGAATTTGGCATGACTCTCCTAGGAGCTTGTTGAATTTTGAGTTGGGAATTATCGTTGTAAGGTTGTGATATTTTCAAGGTTTTGAGACATAAACACATTTGTATATTTTTAAATGATTGTGTTATCTTACTAAATTATTATTATATGTTTGCTTATGTTTAGTATATGATTCTTTATTGTAGATTAAAAATGTCTAAAAACGCTTTATCATCAATACTTGACAAAAACCTATTAACTAGAGAGAATTATAATGATTGGAAACGAACCTGGATATCATCCTGTCCTTTGAGAAATTAAAATATGTACTGACAACCTCTTGTCCTCCCGAGCCTATGGGAGACTCAACAATGAGCAATTCCAAGCGTATGATCGCTGGAAAGATGCTAATGATCAGGCCCGCTACTATGTTATGGCTAACATGAATAACGTGCTGCAGGCTCAACATCAGGATTATGAGACCGTGAAGCAAATCTTGGATAATCTTAAGGATATGTTTTGAGGCCAAGCCATAACAAAGCGGGAAGGGGTGCTTTGGAAACTTCTTAACTGTAGGCAAAAACCGGGGACATCTATAAAGGAGCACATGATGTTGCTCATGGGTTACTTCACTGAGGCTCAAACCAATGGAGCCGACATAGATGCAGAAACTCATATGCCTACGGTCTTTGAGACTCTATCAAAGGAATTTATTCCGTTTAGAGCTACTTTTAATTTAAGCAATAAATGAGATATGACCTAGACAGAATTAATGAAACAGTTACAGGAGTTTGAACTGCTGATCAGGGAGTCTCCTACGGGTGGTGAGGCCAACATGGTAGCTGCTTTTGGTTCTAATCCTAACTCTGGGAATGGAAAGAAGCAATGGGCTAAAAATGGGAAGTCTTCTTTTCCTGCTACCACCAAGAGCAAGAAGAAGAAGAAAAAGAACCCGAAGAAGCTTAAGTGCTTCTTCTATGGAAAGGTCGGGCATATAAAGAAGCATTGCAAGGACTTCTTTTCCAAAGGAGGCAGGTGTGATCTTCTATATTTAGAAACTTGTTTGGTTGAGGAATCCAGTGACATTTGGGTCATAGATTCCAGTACAACTAATCATGTTTGTGTTTCTCTGCAAGGGTTCAAAGAAACGAGAAGTTTGCTGCATGAAGACTTCACGCTTCGGATGGGCGATGGATCCTTGGTCTTAGCGGAAGCAGTGAGAGACGTCCATCTTTATGTTGATAATTATAGGAATTTATTTTTGCAAGATTTTTTTTATGTTCCTAAATTTAAAAGGAATTTAATTTATGTAGCTTGTTTATTTAAAGACTCCTATTTGGTTTCTTTTAATGATAAAGTGGTGATTCGTAAAAACAAATCTTTTATCTGTTCTAGATGGATGCAAAATAATCTATATTTTATCAAACCTAAGATGGACTTATTGCTTAATGTTGAGATGAATGATAATAACTCTAAAAGACTTAAAACTTCTCACTCTAATAAGACTTATCTTTGGCATTTGTGCCTTGGTCATATTAATCTAAATAGGATTCAAAGGTTGGTAAGGGATGGACCTTTAAGTCAATTAAAGGTGGAATCTATACCTCAATATGAATCTTGTTTGGAGGGTAAAATGACCAAAAGGCCATTCAGGTCTAAGGTCAATAGGGCCGAAGGGGTTGTAGAACTTGTGCATAGTGATGTTTGCGGACCCGTAAACATCCAGACACGAGGAGGGTATGAGTACTTCGTCACTTTTATTGATGATTACTCAAGATATGGGTATGTGTACCTGATGCACCACAAAAGCAAAACTTTTGACAAGTTCAGGGAGTTTCGAGCTGAAGTGGAAAAGCAATTAGGTAGACCCATAAAGGCACTTCGATCCAATCAAGGTGGGGAATACCTTTCTGATGAGTTATTGGAACACTTATTAGAGAATGGGATTTTGTCCCATTTGGCTGCGTCGGGCACTCCACAGTAGAATGGTGTAGCGAAGAGAAGAAATAGGACTTTGTTGGACATGATTAGGTCCATGATGAGTTATTCATCATTGCCTTTATCCTTTTGGGGATATGCACTATAAACCGCATGTTATCTTTTGAACAATGTGCCTTCAAAATCGGTCCCTAAAACTCCTCATGAGTTCTGGACGGGTAGGAAGACATCCTTAAACCATATTCGCATATGGGGATGTCCAGCTCATGTCCTGCTTAAGGATCTGAATAAGTTGAAAGCACGTTTGAAAGATTGCGTGTTTGTAGGATATCCAAAAGGGACTAAAGTGGATTATTTTTATAACCCAAAGGAAAATAAAGTCGTGGTTTCAACTAATGCAACTTTCCTTGAGGAGAGTTACATGGACGACTTTAAACCTCAAAGCAAAGTGGTGCTTGAGTAGTTGAGGAGTGATACGATCACTCCAGAGGTTTCGAATGAAACCATTCCGATCAGTGTAGAAAAACCAAACAAACCTGAACAACAACCTAAGGGGCTTCAGCGTAGTAGGAGGATCAGCCGTCAACTTGAAAGGTATATGTTCAATGGGGAGGTCTTCTTGGCTGAACTAGATGAACATGACAGGGATTCTTATACTTATACAGAAGCTATGGAGGATGTTGATTCAAAACTCTTGACAGAGGCCATGAACATAGATATGAAGTCTATTAAGACTAATCAGGTCTGGGAGCTTGTGGATCTTCCTAAAGAGGTAAAACCCATAGGGTGTAAGTGGATCTACAAGAGGAAAAGAGGAGTGGATGGAAAGGTCGAAACCTTTAAGGCTAGACTGGTAGCTACGAGTTATACACAAAACGAAGGAATCGATTATGAGGAAACCTTTTTGCCTGTAGCCATCCTTAAGTCCATCCAAATTCTCTTGTCCATAGCTGCCGCTCTCGACTACGAGATTTGGCAGATGGATGTCAAGACGTCTTTTTTGAATGGCTATCTTGATGAGTCCATTTATATGGAACAACCAGACGGGTTCAAGGTCATGGGTCAAGAGGGTAAGGTTTGTAAACTATTAAGTCTATTTATGGACTTAAGCAGGCTTCTCATTCTTGGAACATAAGATTTGATCAGGTGATCAAAACTTATGGGTTCTCACAAAATATGGATGAACCATGTGTTTACAAACACATAAAAGATGGGAAGGTGGTTTTTCTATTGCTCTATATAGATGACATTCTGCTAATTGGCAATGACATTGGGGCATTATCATCGGCCAAATTATGGTTGACCAAGCAGTTTGACATGAAGGACTTGGGTGAGGCTAATTTTGTTCTCAGTATCCAAATCTTTCGGGATAAGAAGAACAAAATGATAGCTTTGTCCTAGGCAGGCTACATAGATAAAATTCTCAAGAGGTTTGCAATGCAGGATTCCAAGAAAGGTGGGCAACTATCTAGGTTTGGAATTACTCTTTCTAAGAAAGACTTTTCAAAGTCTTATGAAGAAAGAGAATACATGAAGAAGGTGCCTTATGCTTCGATAGTGGGTAGTCTCATGCATGCCATGCTTTGCACATGACTGGATATTAGTTATGCGGTCGGGATTGTAAGTCGATTTCAGGCGGATCTAAGACCGAACCACTAGGTTGTAGTTAAGCATATTTTCAAGTACCTGAGAAGAACTTGAGGGTATATGCTTGTATATTCGGGTGAGGACTTGACTCCGCTAGGATATACTAACTCGAATTTTCAATCTTGTCTAGATTCTAGGAAATCAACTTTGGGTTTTGTGTTTAATCTAGGCAGCAGTGCCATCAGTTGGAGAAGTGTAAAGCAAGATTGTACTTCGGATTCAACGATGGAGGCCGAGTATGTGGCAGTTAATGATGCTTTGAAAGAAGCTGTGCTGCTCCATAAGTTCCTTAGGGATCTTGCGGTAGTTCCTGGTATGAATAAGACAGTATCACTGTACTGTGACAACAATGCGGTGGTAGCCAATGCTAAGGAACCAAGATTTCACAATAAGAGTAAGCATATTGATCGGAAGTATCATGTGATAAAGGACTTCATTGAGGGCGGGCATGTCACGGTGTGCAAGATCACGTTAGAGGACAATTTAGCTGATCTATTTATGAAGACACTTACTGGGAGAGTCTTCGAGAGGCAAGTGGAAGCTATGGGGATGCGAGATTTGTCGTATTTACTCACTTAGTGCAAGTGGGAGATTGTTCGACATGTATGCCCTAAGGAGTAAAAATGTAATAAGTTTTTGGAGACATTTTTATCAATAAAGAATTTATTCATTATTTATATACCAAATCTTGTCCTCTTTACATTCATATTTGTTGAATGTATGTTAAGCAAACAATAGTCTAAGACTGTCGGTCCAAACCTTAAGAATTGGGCATATGATGGACTGATTATGCGGAAGACACGATTCTTAAGGTGATGGTATAAATCATAAGATCCACAATTGGGGGAATAAAGTTAGGCACTTTATTCATGTAAAGATTGTTATGTTGTCTATATCCCTATTGGGAGATGGTTTGTCTTGACCATCGAAGGTGGACTCCGTGAATAGAAACATTGGCACGTTGTCATAGGTGACGATGTGTTAGATCGGGACATAAAGTGAATTGATTTAGATTAATAATTTTGTCTCGGCAAATCGATTCACTTTAGACAATCATTTGCATTGTATCTTAATCTTGAGATGAATAGTGGGCCCGTTGTCTTGACTTGTGTCTTTTGATGTACCAAAGGGTGACACCCACATCTTAATAGTGGTATGCATGCCGGTACGTTGGAGGCATGACTCTTTATAGCGTAGACTTGTTATTCATATATATGGAATCCATAGCTCCTCTTCAGCAGTAATGATATCCTCTTATATGCATTATGCTGTAATTGAAAAACTAGAGCGCTCAACCATTTGGATACATAGGTGTAACTGAATGGTATACTGTCTTTGGATGGTAAGTTTTCCAATGGTGAGATAATGGAACGTAAGATAAAAATAATCGGGAAGGTAAGACAGAACTTGTCCTTAAGCTGATTATGGATACTCATATGGGGATACGATACACTATGATATGTCATGAAGACTTAGCTATACGGGCTTCGTAATTCTATGTAGTTCGAGAGTGCAGCTCCAAGCTTTTAGTGGAGTAGCGTTGGAGTTGATAATTATGAAATTTATATCTAGGATATTGGGTTTCGTAATTATCAGGAGCTTGAACTATATAGGTCCATTTGGTCCCCTTTGCTAGCTCACAACATCCTGTAACGATACGGCGTGCTTTTCCAATAATTGGTGACTTATGTCGGATTTATCAGATTGGTTAAAATTTGAAAGAATCAAATAATTCATGTCTGTTGATCGATTGAATTAATTTTGTGATAAAATTAATTCAAGATAAACTTGTTGAATTATTAGGATCGGATAATTCTTGTCTGTTTATCAATTGATTTAATTTTTGGATAAATTAGATCAAGATAAAGTTGTAGAATTATTAGGAATTCATTTATTTTCTTAGAGATTATCTAGATAAAGTTGTTTTAATCAGATAGCTTCTTTATTGGGTTGTTTGAATTAAAATTGAGACTTTATCCTATAGAATCTCGGGTGAAAAATAAAAGATTTGCAGAGATATTTATTCAAATATTCAGCCTGTCGATCTACGTGTTCGGCTTGCCGATGGGGCTATTCGGCCTGTCGATTATTCTAATCGGCTTGCTGATGAGCGAAGGATAAGATCATGCATTTTTACACGGATCTTATCATATATTGATCCAAACTTGATTCTGTTTCGAAGTTTTGAGACATAATCTGATAAGGGCTAACCCTAGGACCAACCTCTATAAATAGGGAGTAAGTCTTAAGAGTTACTAAGATCAATTGAGAGATTAAGAGTGATTCTCTGCTAGTGAGAATCTGAAAACTCCCTGAGAGCTTTTGTTCACAAATCATGAACACTTGCTTTTGGTTCTCTCGATTGGTTGGAAGGAGAGTAACTTGGTTGAAGAGCTGTACGTGTGAGCCCACACTCACTCTGGTCGTGGATCGAGAATAGCAAAGAAGACCAGTTGGTTGAAGTACTTCTTTTCACGTTACTTCTTTTCATGTTTTGCGAGGGTTCTTCAGCAATCAAAGGTTAGTAAGATCTGGTTAATTTATGTTGGAAACAAAGTGCGCAGTGGAATTTTAAAATTTTTTTCATCAGAGTAATTTCCAAAACACAAGTTTGACATGTTATATGTATAAATTAGACAGATCTTACTAACCTCAGTGTGCCGAAGAACCTCCGCAACCTGTGTAGAGAAGTAACGTTCCAGAAGAGCCTCAACCAACTGGTCTTCTTTGCTATTCTCTATCCACAACCGGAGTGAGTGTGGGCTCACACGTACAGCTCTTCCACCGGTGACTCTCCTTCCAACCAATAGAGAGAACCCAAAGCTAGTGTTCGTGATTCGTGAACAAAAGCTCTTAGGGAGTTTTTGATGCTCACTAGAAGAGTATCACTCTTAATCTCTCAAATTGATCTGAGTAAATCATAAGACTCACTCCTTTTTATAGCTATTGGTCCTGGGGTCAGTCCGTATCAGATTAGGTTTCAAAAACTCAAAGCAGAATCAAGTTCGGATCAATATCTGATAAGATCCGCGTGAAAACGTGTAATCTTATCTACCGCTAATCGGTAGGCCAATCAGGCCAGTTCGGTAAGCCGACCACGTCATTCGACAGGCCAAACTCCCGAGAAAAAATCTCCGCGAATCTTTTATTTTCCACCCGTGATTCTAAAGGATAAAGTCTCAGTTTTGATTCAAATAACCCAATAGAGAAGATATCTGATCAAAACAAACTTTATCAAGATAATCTCTAAGAAAATAAATCAATTACAATAATTCTACAAGTTTATCTTGTTCTAATTTGTCCAAAATTAAAACAACCGATAAACAGACAAGAATTATCTGATCGCAATAATTCAGCAAGTTTATCTTGAACTAATTTCTTACAAAATTAATTCAACCGATAAACAGACATGAATTATTTGATTCTTACAAATTTTAAACCAATCTGATAAATCCGACATAAGTCACCAATTATTGGAAAAGCACGTCGTGTCGTTACAGGACTTTGTGAGCTAGCAAAGGGGACCAAAATGGACCTATAAAGTCCAAGCTCATGATAATTATGAAACCCAATATCCCAGATATACATTTCACAATTATCAACTCCAACGCTACTCCACTAAAAGCTTGGAGCTGCACTCTCAAACTTTATAGAATTACGAAGCTCGTGTAGCTAAGTCTCCATGACATATCAAAGTGTATCGCATCCCCATATGATCATCCATAATCAACTTAAGGACAAGTTCTGTCTTACCTTCCCGATTATTTTTATCTTACATTCCATTGTCTCACCATTAGAAAACTTACCATCCAAAGATAATATACCATTCGGTTACACCTATGTATCCAAATGGTTGAGCACTCCAGTTTTTCAATTACAGGACAACGCATATAAGAGGGTATCATTACTCCTAAAGAGGAAGCTAAGGATTCCATATCTATGAATAACAAGTCTACGCTATCAAGAGTCATGCCTCTAATGTACCGGCATGCATACCACTGTAGAGATATGGGAGTCACCCATTGGTACATCAAAAGACACAAGTCGAGATAACGGGCCCACTATTCATCTCAGGATTAAGATACAATACAAATGGCTGTCTAAAGTGAATCATTTTGCCGAGACAGAATTATTAATCCAAATCAATTCACTTTATGTCCCGATCCAACACGTTGTCACCTATGACAACGCACCAATGTTTCTATTCACGGAGTCCAACTCTGATGGCCAAGACAAACCATCTCCCAAAAGGGATATAGACAACATAACAATCTTTACATGAATAAAGCGCCCAACTTTATTCCCTCGATTGCGGATCATATGTTTTAGACCGTCACCTTAAGAATCGTGTCTTCCGCATAATCAGTCCATCATATGCCCAATTCTTAAGGTTTAGACCGATAGTCTTAGACTACTGTTTGCTTATCATACATTCAACAAATATGAACGTAAAGAGGACAAGATTTGGTTTATATAAAAGAATAAATTCTTTATTGATAAAAATGTCTCCAAAAACGTATTACATTTTTACTCCTTAGGGCATACATGTCTAACAATTTATGCATATAGCATGTCAAACTTGTGTTTTGAAAAATACTCTGATGTAAAATATTTTAAAATTCCACTACGTACTATTTTTCCAACATTAATGATTTTTATAAAATGTTTTATATTGTGAGATAGGAATGTGTACTTACTAAGCTTATGCTTATTTAGTTTTTATCATATTGTAGATAAGGATAAAATGCAAGTTGACTAAGATGGAGGACAAGGAGGGGTGTATGTGCAAGAAGTGTTGGATTGGAAACGGAGTTATGTCATGAAAAGAATTTAAAAAATAAAATTTTATATATTATGTTCCGTATTTTTATTTGTTTAAAACTCAGTTCTATTTGTAATATGTTCTTTTAAACTTATTTTTTATAGAAATAGTTTGTATTTTAGATTTTTACTTTTTTAGGGTAATTGTTAAAGAATACACTATATAGTTCACTTCTTCATAAATAGTCTTAATTAGTTGTTTGATTAGAAGTTAAGAGTGCTTGTATTGTATGTGTGAGTTTGTATTTGCCAAATATTTGTTTTTTGTAAACTAAGTTTTTTGTAGGTGGTTGGTTAGCCGAATGCCTTAAGCGTTCTGTCGGGCTAACCGAGGAGAAAAAGTTAAATCCGATAAGTAGTTTTTAAAGAAAAAAATGACTGTATTTCTTGGGACATTTTTCTAAGTGTTGTTGGTAGTTTCGAACTTCTTATCAGTAATTGTTAAGTTTAATGGTAAAAGCAACTTTCCATGTGGCGCCCGTAAGAGGGCATTACAACAACCATAAAAAAAAGGCAATCACAGACAAAATTTATCACATTATAAATGTACAACAAGGAAGGCATTTATTGTATATATATATAAGATGAAATATCTTAATAGTGATTATCAAGCAAAATTCTACTTTTTGAGGCACTTGAGCATAGAAGAAACTTACGATTGTATCAATGGCTAGATTCAATTATATTTGGTTGGATTTGGAAAACAAAGGCGAAATTGACCACAAACATGAATGGAGATGACCACATCTAACTAGACTCAGGCGCTCAATAGCGATAAACAGATTCGATGCTCTTTGATTCCAGATCCTCGCTAGAAGTCAACCAAGAAAAGGAAGCTATAAGGACTGCATGCACACCAATACTAGACGTTTGAGCATTGTTGGATCAATAGATCCACTACTTAGGCAAGATGGAGAGATGACGACATGCTTTAATCGCGGCAACGAGTAGTGCTAGTGTTGAGGGGATAAAGGTGGTGGCGACCAGAGAAGAAGAGATTGGGCGGCAGATGGAAAGAGGCAGAGAATAAGAGAGAGAGGGGCAAAGAACAAAGAAGAGAGCAAAGGAGAGGAGAAGCATTCCATGTAATTTTCTCTAGGTTCAATTCTAAAATCTTAGTTCAAATTATTTTTGTTACAATGTTTCACAACAAATTTGAATAGCTACAGTGCTTTTAGCTCAAACCAAAGTACCTATGTTTTTAAATGGGCTCTATCGTTTTTTAGGAGCCTAAAAATCTAAAAGCCACCAACTAGGAGCCTAAGACTTTTTTGGAACCCAAAACCACAAATTCACCATTTTTAGTCTCTCTAGGGGCAAACAAATTCCTTAAAAAAATAAGAAAAATATATAAGAGGAAAAGGAAAACAAATCTAAAAGAAAACCAAATCATAGGGCTAAATTTAAATAAAGAAATTATAGTATAGATGTTAGAAAATTATGTCTTAAGGAGTAAAAATGTAATATGTTTTTGGAGAGATTTTTATCAAGAAAGAATTTATTTATTATTCATATACCAAATTATTATCCTCTTTATATTCATATTTGTTGGATGTATGATAGCCAAACAAAAGTCTGAGACTGACAGTCTAAACCTTTAGAATTAGGCATGTGATGGACAGATTATGTGAAAGACATGATTCTATAGGTGACGATCTAAATCATAAGATCCATAATTGAGGAAATAAAGTTGGCTCTTTATTCATGCAAAGATTCTTATATTGTCTATATCCCTAACGGGAGATGGTTTGTCTTGACCATTGGAGGCGACTCCGCGAATAGAAACATTAGTACATTGTCAAAAGTGACAATGTATTGGATCGAGACATAAAGTGTAATTGATTCGGATTAATAATTCTTTCTTGACAAACAAATTCACTTTAGACAATCATATGTCTTGTATCTTAATCCTGAGATGAATAATAGGCCCATTATCTTGGCTTATGTCCCTTGATGTACCAAAGGGTGACATCCATATTTAATGATGGTATGTATACATGTATGTTGGAGACATGACTCTTGATAGCATAGACTTGTTGTTCATAGATACAGAATCCATAGCTCCTTTTTAAGAGTCGATGATATCCTCTTATATGCGTTAACCTGTAATTGGAAGACTGGAGCGC
The DNA here is from genome assembly GCA_025403435.1 of Artocarpus heterophyllus. Classification (NCBI taxonomy): domain Eukaryota; kingdom Viridiplantae; phylum Streptophyta; class Magnoliopsida; order Rosales; family Moraceae; genus Artocarpus; species Artocarpus heterophyllus. Next base: position 25,249,283 of record CM046353.1, read on the forward strand.
TCAACCATTTGGATACATAGGTGTAACCGAATGGTATACTATCCTTGAATGATAAGTTTTCCGATGGTGAGATAATGGAATGTAAGAGAAAAATAATTGAGAAGGTAAGACAAAATTTATTCTTAAGCCGATTATGGATAATCTTATGTGGTTACGATACATTATGATATGTCATAGAGACTTAGCTATTTGGGCTTCATAATTCTATATAGTTCGAGAGTGTAGCTCTAAGCTTTTAGTAGAATACTGTCAGAGTTGATAATTATGAAATGTATATATGGGATATTGGGTTTCATAATTATCGGAAGCTTGAACTATATAGGTTCATTAGGTCCCCTTTGCTAGCTCACAATAAATCTTGTAACGGTACGGCGTGCTCTTTCAATAAGTTGGTGACTTATATTAAATTATCAAATTGGCTGAAATTCGATAAGATTAGATAATTCATGTCTTTTTATCGGTTGAATTAATTTTGGTATAAATTAATTTAAGATAAACTTTTTGAATTATCAGGAATATTTATCTTCCTTGAGATTATCTAGATATTGTTGTTTTAATCAAATAACTTCTCTATTGGGTTATTTGAATTAAAACTGAGACTTTATCCTAAGAATCTTAGGAGGGAAATAAAAGATTTATAGGGATCATTTATCATAAGTTCGATAGGCCGGTCTTCAAGTTTGGACTGCCGATAGAGTAAGTTCGGCAAGCCGATTAGCCTGTTCAGCTTGCCGATCGAACGATAATCTAATCACGTGTTTTTAGGCGATTTTATCAAATATTGTTCTAAATTCAAATTTTTGTGGCCTTATTTGATAAGAACTAACGCCTGGGTCCAACCTTTGTAAATAAGGAGTGCGACTCATAGGTTATTTAGATCAGCTAAGAAATCTAGAGTGAGCACTCTGTCTGAGTCTCTGAAACCTCTTGAGAGCTATTGTTCACAAATCACAAACATTAGTTCTAGGTTTTCTCAATTTGTTAGAAGGAGAGTCACCGAGGAAGAGTTGTACGTTGTGCACCTACACGCACTCCAATCGTAGATAGAGAATAATAAAGAAGACTAGTTGGTTAAGGCTTTTCTACAACTTCTTCTCTTCACAGATTGTGGGAGCTTTTCGGCAAACAAGGTTTGTAAGATCTAGTTAATTCATGCATGTAGCATGTCAAACTCGTGTTTTGAAAAATTCTCTAGCACAAAAAAAATTTTAAATTCTACTGCATACTATTTTTCCAACAATTGGTATCAGAGCCAGGTTTTTACATAAATTTACGAGTTTGTGATCATACTATACGTATAAATTATGTGATCTTAATCTCTTCTATGCCTGAATTTAATTTTTTACAGAGTTGACACTCTAGGATTTCTATATATTTTTGTTGTCATGGATTATATAGTGAATGTTATTAATTAATTATGGCTTATTAAATTTTATTTAATTATTAATTAATTCATTAATTTGTACCAATTATGGTTCCTTAAAGATTAGAATCTGTATCTAACTTTTTCATGTAATTAGATGGCAGACTATCATCTCCATTTAGGAATTATTATTTATTTTTAAATTTGTAAGAATTTTATAATTAAATAATTATTCAAAAAAGACGGATCTAGAAGATGGATGATAGCATTCCACAGATATTTCCTAAGTCTCTAATTTTATGTTTTTGAATTGTTGAAAATAAGATTGAAAAACTACATAAAAAGGCGTATTTTTTGGAAAATGTGAATATAACTCGGTCGGCAAGTTGATGGCCACAGACCGATAGGTCAGACCTTGGGTTCGACAGGCTGTCGGCAGGTTAGACCTTGGGTTCGACAGGCGTATTTCAACTCGACAGGCTAATCTGTCATGACTGGTAGGCCGAACTATGGTGTTTGGCATGCCGAAGGTGTTGGAATTAAATATGAAAATGCAGTGGAAGGAACAGATCATTGACAAACAAAAATTTTCTAAAAACTTTGTTTATCAAGAATAGCTATATAATTTTAATTAATAATAGAAAGCTTTGAGAATTTTTACCAACCTTTTGAAGACTATCAAGATATCCTAACTTTCCTCTTTGATACCATGATCTTCCAAGCCAAGCCTCCACACCAATGGAAAGACAAGTAAGCGTCAAACTACAAAAATAAACTTTTATGAATCTGCTATGTACTCAGCACATGAGATAACAAACTTTTTTTTTCAGAGAAGAACTCTCAGTTTTTCTCTCTGAGTATTCTGCAAAAGTTACATGAATTATAGATCTCTTGAGATAACTATTATCTCTCTGTTTTTATATCTGAGCAATTAGTTATTTTTAATTAACTTTAAATTTGAAATAACCATCATATTAGATATATAGGGAAGGGATATACTCTATATTCCTTATCTTTTTGTTATTATAAAAAATGAATCATCAAAAAAAACTTTAAACTATTATTTAAATATATATATATATATATAATTGTTTACGTAATACGTAAAATGTAAACTTACGATTCATTAACGTACTATTTCTCTGATCAAATAACATTTTCTCTCTATGCTTTCCTCTTTTGTGGCTTCTGGGTTCTTTTGAATTTACCACTGCACCACTGTTGTCACAATACAATGTGAGTAGTTTATCCATGCCTGGAACGACTTCCAAATTACTTAAGAACTTATGGAGCCAAACAGCTTCTTTAGCCACTTCACAAGCAGCCACGTATTCAGCTTCTATAGTTGAATCAACAATACATGATTATTTGATGCTTCTCCAAACTATGGCTCCACCACCAAATGTAAACACTGATCCAGACGTAGATTCATGTTTGTCTTTGTTTGATTGAAAATTAGAATCAATGTATCCAATGGGAATCAAATTCTTACTAAATATACTAATATATAGCTTCTTGTTCTCCTGAGATACTTGAAAATGTGCTTAACCGCCACCCAATGATCTAATCCTGGGTTGGATTGATACCGACTGACTATACCCACCACATAGCAAATGTCAGGTCTTGTACACAACATGGCATACATTAGACTTCCCACTGTAGATGCATAGGGTACCCATCTCATGTATTCTTTCTCTTGAGGTGTCTTAGGACACTGCTCCTTTGAAAGATAAACTTCATGACGTGTAGGTAAATTTCATTTCTTGGAGTTTTGTATCGAAAATCTGATAAGCACCTTATCGATATATGATACCTGAGACAGCACCAACAGTTTGTTCTTGCGATCTCTGATGAGTTGGATTCTAAGAACATAACTTGCTTTTCCCAAATCTTTCATTTGGAATTGGTTGGCGAGCCATTTCTTTACATTAGATAATATCCCTACATCATTCCCAATGAGTAGGATATCATCGACATAAAAAGACTACCTTCTTATCTTTGATGTACTTGTATACACAAGGTTCATCAATATTTTGATCGAAACTAGAAGATTTGATCGCCTCATCAAATCTCAAGTTCTAAGATCTTGAAGCTTGCTTAAGTCCATAGATGGACCCTTACAACTTGCAAACTTTTTGCTCTTCACCTTTGACTACAAACCCTTCTAGTTGCACCATATAGATGCTTTTCTTAAGATAGCCATTCAAAAAGGCAGTCTTGACATCCATTTGCCATATCTCATAATCAAGAAATGCAGCAATGGATAAAAGAATTCAAATGGATTTAAGTATACCTACTTGCGAGAAAGTTTTTTCATAGTCAACTCCCTCCTTTTTGGTATAACCCTTTGCCACAAGCCTAGCTTTGAAAGTTTCAACTTTCCCATCCACTCCTCTTTTCTTCTTCTAGATCCATTTGCACCCTATGGGTTTTATCCCTTTAGGTAGATCTACAAGTTCTCAGACTAAATTGGAGTACATGGACTCCATTTCAAGATTCATAGCCTCTAGTCATTTCTCCTTCTTAGAATCTTCCATTGCATCATGATATGTCAATGGATCATCCTCACTATTATCAGAGATAGCAACATGTGCTTTTCCAATTTCCCTGTAGCGAGTAGGTGGTCTCACAACCCTCCTACTACATCGAGGTGGTATGACATTCTGATCTGTAGATGTGATCTCCTCATTTTGTCTTTCGACAATGGTTGTCGGTTGCGGTCTGATCTGATTAGAAAGTAACTCTTTAAGTACTATTTTGCTATGAGGTTTATAGTTTGTCATGTAATCATTCTCGAGAAAAGTGGCATTTGTCGATACAAATACCTTCTTTTCTTGTGGACTATAAAACAAACCTCCCCTCATTCCTCTTGGATATCCTACAAACAAGTATACTTTAGAACATGGTTCCAGCTTCTCAATCTTTCCTTTCAGCACATTTGTTGGACACCCTCATATGCGGATATGTTGCATACTAGGTTTGCGACAATTCCATAACTCTAAGGGTGTTTTTGGAATAGACTTAGATGGAACTATGTTTAGAAGATATATTATAATTTGTAGCACATATCCCCAAAATGAAGTGGGTAATGATGAGTAGCTGAGTATAGATCTCACCATATCAAGCAACGTACAATTTCTTCTCTCTACAACACCATTCTGTTGTCGTGTTCTAGGTGCGATGAGTTGTGATAGTATATCATGTTCTATCAAATAGTCCTTGAACTCAGTATCAATGTATTCCCTTCCTCGATCAAATCGAAGAGTCTTTACCGACCTTTCTAATTGCTTTTCAGCTTTCACTTGGAATTCTTTAAACTTTCCAAAAGTTTTAGATTTCCTTTGCATTAGGTACAGGTATCCATACCTCAAATAATCGTTAATAAATGTGACAAAATATTCATAACCACCACGTGCTTGTACATTAAATGGACCACAAACGGCTGAATGTATTAGCTCAAGTGGTTCCTTGGCCCTTTCGCCTTTTGCAGAGAAAGGCCTTTTAGTCATTTTACTTTCAAGACAAGATTCACAAACTGGTAGAGAACTAACTTTTAGTTCTCTTAAAGGACATTCTTGACTAATCTGTTAATTCTATCAAGGCTAACATGACCTAATCTAAGGTGCCATAGGTATGTTTCATCATTAGAAGAAACCTTTTGCTTCTTGGGTTTTGGTTGTTCAACTTTGAACATTTTGGCATTGACTAGTGATTTTTTGTTGGGTCTCAAGCTGTAAAGCCCATGTTCTAGACGTGTAGAATAAATATCCAAACCATTTTTATAAATGTTAACATAATTATTATGAAAAGAAACATTAAACATTTGATCAAACAACCTGGAAATAGAAATCAAATTTCTACGAAAACTAGGAATGCAATAAACATTGTCCAAAATTAAAAACTTATTTCTAAAATAAAGTTTAACGACTCCCACTGCTCTTGTCGAAACAACCTCTCCTGTTCCCACTCTCATCATTTGTTCCCCTTCGGCAAGCTCCCTTGAAGAACTAAGCATATACAAAGAAGAACAAACATGGTTAGTCACCCTTGAGTCAATTAGCCAAGGTGAAGTATCATCTTCAACTAAGCAAGCTTCTAAAACGAGTAAATCTGATTTATCGTTGTTCTTCTTTTCTTTGAACTCCTAAAGATACTTCTTACAGTTCCTCTTCCAATGCCCAACTACGACGTAGTGGAAATATTTTCCTTTGGGCTCCTTTTGCTTTGAGCTCTTTTTCTTGTTGCTTTTGTTCTTCTTAGGTTGCCTCCATTCTTAATCCTAAGATGAATAATGGGCCCATTGTCTTGGCTTATGTCTTTTGTTGTACCAAAGGGTAACATCCATATTTAATGATGGTATGCATGCGGTACGTTGGAGACATGACTCTTGATAGCGTATGTGTTGTATCTTAATCCTAAGATGAATAATGGGCCCATTGTCTTAGCTTATGTCTTTTGATGTACAAAAGGGTAACATCCATATTTAATGATGGTATGCATACAGTACGTTGGAGACATGACTCTTGATAGCGTAGATTTGTTATTCATAGATACGGAATCCATAGCTCCTCTTTAAGAGTCGATGATATCCTCTTATATATGTTATTTTGTAATTAGAAGACTGGAGCACTCAACCATTTGGATACATATGTGTAACCGAATGGTATATTGTCCTTCGATGGTGAGTTTTTTGATGGTGAGATAATGGAATGTAAGAGAAAATACTCGATAAGTTAAGACAGAATTTATCCTTAAGCCGATTATGGATAATCCTATAGGGATACGACACATTATGATATGTCATGGAGACTTAGCTATTTGGACTTCGTAATTTTATAGAGTTTGAGAGTGCAGCTCTAAGCTTTTAGTAGAATAGCGTTAGAGTTGATAATTATGAAATATATATCTAGGATATTGGGTTTCATAATTATCAGAAGCTTGAACTATATAGGCCCATCAGGTCCCCTTTGCTAGCTCATAATAAATACTATAACAATACGGCATGCTTTTCAATAAATTGGTGACTATGTTAAATTATCAGATTGGCTGAAATTTGATAAGATCAGATAATTTATGTCTATTTATTGGTTGAATTAATTTTGATATAAATTAATTTAAGATAAACTTATTAAATTATCAAGAATATTTATTTTCCAAGAGATTATCTAGATATTGTTGTTTTAATAGATAACTTCTCTATTGGGTTATTTGAATTAAAACTGACACTTTATCCTAAGAATCTTGGCTGAGAAATAAAGATTCATAGGGATCATTTATCGTAAGTTCGACAGGCCAATCTTTAGGTTCTGACTACTGATAGAGTAAGTTCGGCAGGCTGATCTGCCTGTTTAGCCTGCCGATCGAACGATAATCTGATCACACATTTTTACACGTTTTTATTAGATATTGATTCATATTTGAATTTTAGAGGCCTTATCTGATAAGGACTAACCCCTGAGCCCAACCTCTATAAACAGGAAGTGAGACTCATAAGTTATTTAGATCAGTTGAGAAATATAAAGTGAGCACTCTGCCTGAGTCTCTAAAACTCCCTTGAGAGCTATTGTTCACAAATCATGAACCTTAGTTTTGGGTTTTCTCAATTGGTTGGAAGGAGAGTCATTGGGGAAGAGCTAAACGTTATGCACCCACACGCACTCTAATCGTGGATCGAGAATAGCAGAGAAAACTAGTTAGTTGAGGCTCTTCTAAAACTTCTTCTCTTCACGGATTGCGGGAGCTTTTCAGCAAACAAGATTAGTAAGATCTGGTTAATTTATACATGTATTGTATCAAACTTGTGTTTTAGAAAATACTCTGGTATAATTTTTTTTTAAATTCCGTTGCGTACTATTTTTCCAACAATAGAAACCAGGGAGAGGTAGAAAACAACAAATGCAAAGTAAAAGACAGGTAATTAAGTCCATAAAAGTTAACGGGGAAGCATTAAAGAGCACAATGAGAGAGAAAAAACAAACAGCCATTCAAAAATCCAATACAAATTGAGCGTACAACCTAAAATGGCACTTGGTGTGGCAATTTTTCAAATCTGAATACTTTTTAATTGAGATTTGTGGCAATTTTTGCTAAATGTGAATATTTATTCCACATAAAAGGAGAAATGGATAAAAGGCCCACAAAAAAAGAAGAGAAAAGAAAAGAAAATTGCACCTCAAAAATAGAATTTATTAATTTATGGTAAGAATTTTTTCCTCTCTTTTGTGACTTTTGTCATAATGATTTTTTTTACTATTTTTTAGGATTTATTTGGTGCACGGTTCGGAATGGTTTAAACCGTAAGTTCTACACTGTGTGGTAATTGTGGCTTTAAATTAACGCTTGAAACGTAAAAGAATCACCTTTATGGTTTGAATTGCTCTCAATTATTACTCTACCGAACGTCATTTAAATCACCTCTATGATTTGAACTGAACTAAATCTATATACCAAATGTCATATTTATTTTTCAAATTTCTTTTTTTTTTCATTTCAATTTGTTTCTAACCATCCGCACATTTGGAAATTATTTTCTGTTCTATTTACATTTTAATTACATACCAGTTGAAAAGCATGCGCTCTACACTAGTTTAGTAAGCATGTTAACAAAAAAATAAAAAGAAAAAAGAAAAAACCAAAAAATAAAAAAAAAATCATTTTTGGAGGAAAAAACGTTTCAGGGCGGTTAAAAAAATATTTTAAAAAATAAGGAAAAAATATTTTCTGCTGGAAAATAAAAAAGTTTCGAATTGCAATTTAAATTGCAGTTTTCATATTTTACTCTTTTTTTTTTGGGTCAAAGTCAGTAGCTTGACATGTCGTTCTCTGTGAAACAAAACGACATATTATCCTCCATCCTTAAGTGTAATCATTAGCGCACGTTGTGCCCACGTATTATAATTACGTTATACCGTAAAAAAAATAATAAATACATAAAAAAAATGTAAAAACTGAAAAATGGCAACAGAAAAAGGAAAAAATTAAGCAGACCCTTTTCTGGGTTTGGACGGCTGGAGACCTGCCTCATTTTCGGGGTCGTAGTCGTAAACACTTGGTTGGTCCCCGAAAATTAAAACAAAAACAAAAGCAGAAACAAAGCGGTAAAATAAGAGGAGGTAAAAGCAATAAGAAATTGAAGCTTTTCCAACGGAACTAAAACCCTAATACGCAGAGCCTTTGCAGAATTACAGATTAGACAAAGTGGCCTTTTCATTTCGACCGGAAGGTGCTTCTCTTTTGTCTGTTTAATACCCTTTTTTCAATTTTAATTTTTAGTTAACGTCTTTTTGAATTTGGTGAACACGTAATTTTTTATTTGCCGGAAAATGTCTTCGTGGGTTGTTTGTTTGGCATGGTTTAGGGAGATTTACAATGTCTGTGTTAATGCATTTAAGAAGTACTTCCATTGTTTTTGGATAACGAGTTTCCGTTATTTTTTTCCCGTGGTAGAAAATATTGGTAATAATTGTAACCCCATTTTATCTAAATTATTTGGTTTTTTGCAATCAGTAGATTTTACCAAAAAAAAAAAAAAAAGGAGTTCCTAATAACTTGGAATATATTAGTCACATTTCGCAAGAATATTTCGTTAAACGCGTGAATTTATTAACACTAGCAGCGTTACAAAAGATTAGGAGAGCCTACGTAGGTCAAAGAAACATGCCACTGCCAAATAAAAATTAGAAAATAAATTTTTAAAAATACTCGTATGGGTAAAATTATGTATGGGATATATTTCTCTTTGATTACGATTATCACGATATTAAAACACATACATATAGGTTCTGGACTGGAGGATAGCTTTTCTTCAATCAATATTTTATGGGTGATTTAGGGTATTTAACCATTTTTCCTTTGTCTATATATTTCTTCTAAGATATGTTGCATATGTAACATTATTGCTTATGAAGGTACATGATGTATGCAGGATACTTTATTTTTCGCTTCATCTGGGATAATGACAAGTGTTTCCCTGTAGTCAACGTTTAAGAAACTAGACAGTTATTGAGTTAATTAATCTGGCATGGATGCTGAATTGGTGGATGGTGAAAGGGAAAATAGGGGTCATTCTACGGGAGAAAACACTCAACTAAAAGAAGGTGGAAAACAAAACGTATTTGAAATTTCATTGCAAAGAGATCCTAGTAATCAAGAGGACGATGGCAATGCTAAACCTCATGTGGGTATGGAGTTTGACACAGAAGATGCGGCCAAGACTTTCTATGATTCATATGCCAGACGTGTAGGTTTTAGCACCCATGTTGGTCAATTTAGTCGTAGTAAGCCTGACGGACCAATTGTAACATGGGAATTTGCTTGTTCTAGAGAGGTATTTAAAAGGAAAAATGTAGAAAGCTGCAACGCTATGTTAAGATTAGAGAGAAAGGATGAAAACGGTTGGGCTGTGACAAAGTTTGTTGAGGACCACAATCATTCTATGAGTAGTCCTGGTAAGGTCCATTACCTTCGTCCTCGTAGACATTTTGCTGGGGCTACAAAGAACGTGGCCTATCCATTGGATGGTTCAAGTGATGTTCATGTTTTTATGGACAGCAATAATGTATCTCGTGAAACTAGCCACGGAGTTGGGAGTGTTTCCCCAGTAGAATTCAATCACCAAGCAAGGAATGTAGGTCCAGTAAACTATATGAGGCCTTCTAGCCGAAAGAGAACCCTTGGAAGGGATGCTCAGAATCTTCTAAACTATTTCAAAAAGATGCAGGCTAAAAACCCAGGCTTCTTTTATGCGATACAGGTCGATGATGATAACTGCATGACTAATGTCTTTTGGGCCGATGCACGATCAAGGTCAGCATATAGCTGCTTTGGTGATGCTGTAATATTTGACACAATGTACCGACCAAATCAATACCAGGTCCCTTTTGCTCCTTTCACAGGAGTAAATAATCATGGTCAGATGTTATTGTTTGGTTGTGCTCTGCTTCTAGATGAGTCAGAGTCTTCATTTACTTGGTTGTTTAAGACCTGGCTTTCTGCAATGAATAACCGGGCCCCTGTTTCTATAACTACGGACCAAGATAGGGCTATACAGGTGGCAGTTGCTCTTGTATTTCCAGAAACTCGTCATTGTATTTGCAAGTGGCACATTTTGAGAGAAGGCCAGGAAAGACTGGCTCACATATATCTGGCTCACCCTTGCTTCTATGGGGAGCTGTACAGCTGCATCAACTTTTCAGAGACTGTTGAGGATTTTGAATCATCATGGGCATCTCTCCTTGATAGATATGATCTCCACAGAAATGAGTGGCTGCAGGCTGTGTACAATGCTCGAAATCAGTGGGCCCCAGTTTATTTTCGTGGTACATTCTTTGCTGCACTTTTCTCAAGCCAAGGTGTTTGTTCTTTTTTCGATGGCTATGTGAATCAGCAGACAACCATACCCCTATTTTTTAAACAGTATGAGAGGGTTTTTGAGCTTTCATTAGAAAGAGAAATAGAAGCTGATTATGACACAATTTGTACGACACCAGTGCTGAAGACGCCATCACCGATGGAGCAGCAGGCAGCCAACCTTTATACAAAAAGAGTTTTTGCCAAGTTTCAGGAGGAACTAGTCGAAACTTTTGTGTATACTGCAAATAATATTGAAGGTGATGGGGTAGTGTGCAAGTACCGGGTTGCAAAATATGAACATGATGACAGAGCATACATAGTTACTTTAAATGTCTCAGAAGTGAGAGCAAATTGCAGCTGTCAGATGTTCGAGTATTCTGGCATTCTATGTAAACATATATTAACTGTGTTCACTGTAACAAACGTTCTTACCCTCCCTTTACATTATATATTGAAGCGTTGGACAAGGAATGCCAAAGCTGCAGTGAGACAGGATGAACCAAGTACAGATCCACAAGCTATCGAGACTCTTACCATGCGCTTCAACAATTTATGTAGGGAAGCAATTAAATATGCAGAGGAAGGGGCAGTTTCTGCTGAGACCTATAGTGCGGCAATGGGCGCTCTACTAGAGGGCAGGAAAAAAATGGCTGCCGTGAAGAAAAATGTTGCTAAAGTTACACCACCTACTTCCCAGGGTAGTGGAAATAGCAAGGATGAAAGTAACAAGAGGGGGCATTTGCCTGCATTGGACATGGCCCCCACATTATGGCCTTGGCATGAAGCAATGCCGCATTCTTTTAATCTCAATGATGTCGGTATTCCTGTTTCTGATTTGAATCAGCCCAACTCTTTGTCTGTACAACAGGACAGTGGTCATTCTGATAACCACGTAAGAAAATGAAAGTTGTTAAATTCTTTTGGTTCTTTATGATGCTGAAACATTTCAATAAACATTTGTACATTTGATAATTTTTCTTATAATTGATGTAGGTGGTTCTGACTTGTTTTAAGTCGATGACGTGGGTTATAGAAAACAAGAATTCAACTCAAGCTAGCAAAGTAGCCGTAATAAATTTGAAGGTGTTGAATCTGAAAGCTTCTTCAACTTATTTCTTACTTGCTTTCTCTAATGCTTATTTTATTTATTTGATTTCTTTCGCACTTTCATTTAAATTGGGAAATGTAACAGCTGAAATAAGTTGCTGAAATAGGTTTCTCTTTGGCATCTTGCCATTGTAACTTATTCTTACCTCTGATGCAGCTGCAAGATTATGGCCAGACCCCTGCTGGAGAGACGGAAGTGCAGTTTAGGCTAACGAGGGTTACACTGGAGCCTATGTTGAGATCCATGGCCTATTTTAGTCAGCAGCTCTCTACACCAGCGAATAAAGTTGCTGTCGTCAATCTGAAGGTATCTAAACTTGTCTTTAACTCTTTCCAATTCTCTAATATAAACTGTAATTTTTGGAACAGTTCAAGACGATGAGTTCTTGTACTGCTTTTCTTTGTTCACTCTTATTTGCTGTAATCAATATAAAATAAAGACGAAACCATGGTGGTTGCCGTTTGCCTGTAACATAAAGTTACAAATGTTTATCAGCGGTGGCAGAACCAGAAACTTTGTTCAGTGGGGCACTATAAAAAAATAGAGATAGTATTTTGTTGAATGAATACATAATTATTTTTTTTTTATTGAGTGGGGGCATAGTTACAATTTTTCTTGTAAAATAGGGACACAATAGTATTTTTCAATTATTCTATAGGGCACAGTTAAAACTTTTCCTATAAAATAGGGGTATATTTAATTTTTAAAAAAGTTGGGTAAAAATTTAAATTTCAAAAGCCCACTGAACGTAATTTCCCTCTGCCACTGTGTATCGGGCCAACCAAGTACCAACTATAGATAATCTACTGAGTGTTATATGGCTTGCAGTTGTGGTGTATTCTCATGGTTTATCGCAGAGGTAGTCTATTAGTACTCACTGCATTGACCACTGCAGTACTTTGGTCTGTAATTGGATGCCATGCTCTGGTTTATAACTGCTGCTAATGTTCTCGGAATCACGATTTGATGGAAAAATATTGAACTTAAAGTTGTGTTATTGCACGAATACGCTACTGGATGGTCAAAGTATTATGGTTTTGAATGGCAGAAATTAGAGCTTTGATGGTGCTTGGCAGGATTTATAATTTCTAGAATCAACTTGTATGTGTATTTTTTAATAAGAAAAAACCTTATATTGATGAAAAAGGAATCAACAAAAGAATAAGAGGATAAGTTGCCTCTGGAACAATACAAAAAAAAAAAAAAAAAAAATGGAAAACAAGAAAAGGGTACAAAACAACCAAAAATTTCAAACAATAAACAGAATGCAAAACCAGATCCTAGTGACTTATCACTTCATTCCAATTAAGAATTGTCAGTAAAAAGGGAAATCTTTATTTGGACGTTGCTTTATTTGGCGTCCTTTGTGGGCTTCTACTTATAGTCTCGAAATACTCTCTTTTCTTTGATTGTTTTGAATTAATAAGCTTGTAATGATTGGTAGTTAATGTTTCTGCTTTGGATGTTGTTTTGATTTTCCTTGATGTTATATTTGAGGGCTTCAGTTTTTACCCTAAACCTCCTTTTGCACTGTTTCCCTGTTTCAATAGAATAATATATTAATATTATTTCTTATAAAAAATGAGAAGCTTGTGAGCTGCAAGTACCACGTAGTACCCTTTTTTTTAACCCTGAAATGAATTTCAAGTCTGGGATTAAAACTCTGCTCTATTGTGTTTCCTTTAGTTCCAAGATACAAAGACAACGACTGGAGAAACGGAGATAAAGTTTCAAGCCTCCAGGGATACACTAGGTTCCATGTTGAGATCAATGGCTTACATCCGTGAGCAGCTATGAAAGCTGTAAGCATTATTCCCTGAACGTTTAATCATTACACATCATTATGGTTGAATTAATTTACAAATGCTGCTATAGTTTCCTCATCTGATCGCCGCGCTTATAATTGAATTGGAATTAGGAATTTTCTCTTTAGCAGGAAATTTTTTTTCCCTTTAGTGCTATATGTTAGACTGAAGAATTTCGTTAACGTGTTCGGATTTGTCAGCATTAAATTTTTATATTGTGCTGTTTTAGTGCTATGATGCTACTAAAACCTGTTATAAACAACCAAAGGTTGAAATGTGACTCCTCATTTATGACATTGCAAGTTACAGCTATGAAAAAAAATAGATGGCTTTATCCTTCTTACAATCATCTGTTAATATCATTAAAGATTTATACCTGTAGTTGTCACGCCCCGGAGTACGGGAGGTGACGTGGTGGATTATTTAAATTAATTAAAAGAGAATTTAATTAAAAATCAAGAGTTTAGGGGGTTTGAATTAAATATAAAATGTGAAGATTTAAAGAAAACCATTGCATGAATAATTAATATAAAAGAATAAACATAGCGAGTATGGGTTCCACAAACCCACAACTTGTGCACACACATGATACTTACAATATTATAAATACAATCACAGTCCAAGTACAAATAAAGTTAAAGTTTTACATGCCTTGATTTAAATAATACAAATAAGTTTACTAGTCCCTCTATTGCTCCTGTGTCTTGTCCGAAGAATCCTCTCCAAACCTAAATGGAAAATAACCTAGAGGGGGAAATTTAAAACAAATAAAACGTGAGCGAAAGGCTCAGTAGGACTATGTTTTATAAAATAATTTAATTTAAAGAAACATATCATTATTTAGGAATTATTTAAAAGAAACCTTAAATGAATAAATAAATAAATAAATTTAAGTAAAACCGTCCTTACCCAGAACAGTTTACTCGTACAACCGGTAATATCATTTTCCTTTCATAGGTAAACCATAATAATATCACCACCGTAGTGGCCCAGTTGGGTTTCGGGACCTGCCCCCAAGGTTGATCGCTACACGACCCGATTTCTAATATGGCATCATGCCTATATGTTTATTATCATTATCATTCAAAACCCAATTACCGAGTGTTGTCATTTACATTCATTATGAAGTTCATTTCAGATCACGGTATATTAAAGTATAACCGATAAATTTATTTTCAAACAACCGTTGAAAATATTTTAATAGAAATCCTTTTTAGAGCCAAATCATTTTGAAACTAGGCTATCAAGGAATAGGGTAGAAGTCCTACCTCAATACTTGTGCCGGTGCCCCACACCGTAATCCCGGTCCGCTATACGTTAGCTCCGCGGAATCACGAACGATCCTAGATACAAACTAAGTCGATCAATATCTAGTTCGAGACATTCTATGTTATTAAACCATTTCATGATGTCCTAGTGTGCCATTTGTATCTTTAAAATCATTCTATAAGGTTGGAATTTAAATCGGGGTTTAAAACAGTGAAAACGGTTGAAAAATCACAAAATTTGCATGCTTCGGCCGGCCTGCCAAAATCCCTGCTTCGGCCGGCCGAACTGCACAGTTCGGCCTGTCGGAAGCAAAGTTCGGTCGGTCGAACATTTCCCCAGGTTTGGCCTGCCGGACGGTAGAACATCGGCCTGCCGAAGACGCAGTTCGGCAGGCCAAACTGGGAAAACCCAGAAATTCCAACCACGGGTTTTTCAATCCCCAAAATTCAAATCTTGATTCTAACCTGTTTTTCTCAAATTCCAGGCATGGAAAACAATCATAGTTGATAGAAAAACATAGTAGAACACATTTGAACTCATTTAAACAAGATTTAAACTCAAAAATCTCAAAAATTCGAAAATGAGAAAATGGGGAGAAAAATGAAAAATCTTGAATCCAATCCATTTTTCTTCAATCTAAGCTTAGATTCTAGTTGTTCTAAGTTCATTTAACTCAAATCCACGGTTTTCTAAGCTTAAACAAACCTAGATTTCAAAAATGTACAAAATTGAAAATTTTGAAAAAAGTTTAGAAATTTCAAAACTAACCTCGAATCGAAGCTTAAGTCCGTGTTCTCGGTTGCCAAATCACGTCCCCGAGCTTCCTCCTTGCTAACCCGAAGCTTGGATTCGAATTTTGATTCAAAAATTTCAAAGAGAAATTGAGAGAGAGAGACGGCTCACGGGAGAGAAAGAGAGGAGAGAGAGTGATCAGAGAGACTGAGAGAAAGAGGGTGAGAGAGAGAATATAAATAGAGAAAAACGGTGGACGGTTTTATTGTACGAAAACCTTGTGCTGCTCACGGTTTTGTAAAACGGAGTATTTTTAATATTTTTTCAAGTTGTGTTTTAAAACTCAAAACATTATTTTAAAACAATAAGAAATCATTTGAATTAACCAAATTAACAAAACAACCAAAGAATTCAAAATCCAACCCAATAATCAAATTAATGGTGAAACATTAATTATAGCATACTAATTCATCATTTATATCACATTATCATTAAATAAATTTCGGGGCGTTACAACTCTCCACCCCTAAAAGAAATTTCACCCTCGAAATTTACATCTCATTTCAGAAGCAAAACAAATGCGGATACAACTCTCGCATACTCGACTCTAGTTCTCAAGTGGCTTAATCAACCCCGTGATGCTGCCATACGACCTTTACCAACGGTATCTCACGACGACGCAAACTAATTACTTTCTGGTTGATGATCTGAATTGGCACTTCTTCGTACGTCATATCCTCCTGAACCTGCACATCGCGAAATGAAACTATCTTACCCTGCTCAGGCGGACACTTCCTAAGCATCGACACATGAAACACATCATGAACATGAGAAAGCTCAGGCGGAAGATCAAGCCGATAAGCGACCACACCAACACGTTGAGTGATCTCGAACGGCCCAATATACCTCGACGCGAGCTTCCCACTCACCCCGAACCGCATAGTTCCCTTACGAGGCGATACCCTCAAGAGAATGAAATCTCCAACTGCGAACTTTAAGGGTCTACGTCTCCTATCCGCGTAACTCTTCTGTTGACTCTGAGCTACCCTCAACCGATCTCGAATCACCGCGACTTTCTTGTTACTATCACGGATCTCATCCGGCCCAAGAATAACCCTATCTTCCGGCTCGGCCCAACACACAGGTGACCGACACGGTCGCCCATACAACGCCTCAAACGGTGCATACCAATACTCGCCTGATAGCTATTGTTGTATGCGATCTCCGCCAAATGCAAACATTGCTTCCAATTCTCGCCGAAGTCCAATGCACAGGCACACAACATATCCTCGAGAATCTGAATAACCCGCTCAGACTGCCCATCAGTCTGAGGATGAAACGCCGTACTGAAGTTCAAATCCATACCCAAAGCCTCCTGAAAACTTCTCCAGTACTTAGCATTAAACCTGGTGTCTCGATCAGAGGTGATGGATAAAGGAACTCCATGGAACCTCACAATATTCTGCAGATACGAATCCCCGAGAACCTTCCTCGAACACATCGACCTAAACGGAATGAAATGCGCTGATTTTGTCAACCTGTCGACCACGACCCAAACTGCATCATGCCGCTGCTCTGTCCTCGGCAAACCTGTGAGAAAATCCATCGTCACATGCTCTCATTTCCACCTTGGAATAGGAAGCGACTGAAGCTGACCTGCAGGCTTATGATGCTCGGCTTTCACCTGAAGACACGTCGAATACTTGGCCACGTACTCTCGAACATCTTTCTTCATGCCTCTCCACCAATATTGCCTCTTCAAATCGCGATACATCTTTGTGCTCCCCGGATGAATAGCAAATTGAGACCTATGAGCTTCATCTAAAACGGCTTTCGTCACCTCGGCGATAGCTGGAACTGCAAGACGCTCCCGGAAGTACAACGATCCATCTGCATGCACGCTCCATTCTTCAAACTGCTCCCCGTTCTGAATCCGCGACCAAATCCCCTACAAATGTCGATCCTGCCACTGAATTTGCTTCACCATCTGAATAAGAGCTGGGGTCGCTTCCATATGATACATCGAAACTCGATCAAAGTCTTCATGATACCGTAGCATATACTCGCTCACTGTCGCATCCCTGCTCCAGTCCTCAAAAGCCAAACAAGCGAGAATCCCTGAAGACTTCCTGCTAAGCGCGTCCGCGACCACATTAGCTTTCCCGAGATGATACTGCAACGTAAAATGATAATCTTCCATATACTCTATCCATCTACGTTGCCTCAAATGAAGATCCCTCTGAGTAAACAAATATCTCAAACTCTTGTGATCGGAGAAGACCTGAAATGACGCTCCATACAAATAACACATCCAAATCTTCAGCGCGTGAATCACCGCGACGAGCTCTAAATCATGAGTAAGATAATTCCGCTCGTGAGGTCGTAGCTGTCTCGATCCGTACGCAACCACATGTCCATGCTGCATCAACACGCACCCAAGTCCGCGCCCTGAAGCATCCGCATAAACCTCATACGGCTCGTCATTGCTAGAAATAACTAACACTGGAGCTGAAGTCAACCGGTTCTTCAATTCTTGAAAAGCAAGCTCACAATCTTCATTCCATTCAAACTTGACATTTTTCTTGATCAATCTCGTCAACGGAGCTGCAATCTTCGAAAAATCTTTTACAAATTTTCTGTAATAACCTGCAAGACCTAAGAAGCTGCGAATCTCCGCTACATTCCTTGGTCGATCCCACTCCAATATAGCTTCAATCTTGGACGGATCCACAGAAATACCATGCTCCGAGATGATATGACCCAGAAACTTGACCTCAGTCAACCAAAACTCGCTATTTTCTCTCTTAGCATACAACTGGTGCTCCCGCAGAGTCTGAAGCACGATCCGAAGATGCTGCTCATGCTCCTCCTAAGTCTTAGAATACACAAGAATATCATCGATGAACACGATCACGAACTGATCCAGATACTGCCTAAATATCCTGTTCATCAAATCCATGAAAGCTGTCGGAGCATTCGTCAACCCAAACGACATAACCAGTTGCCCATACCGAGTCCTAAAAGCTGTCTTGGGAATATCCTCTTCCTTAATCCTGAGCTGATGATAACCCGACCGCAAATCAATCTTTGAGAAGTACCGCGAACCTCGCAACTGATCAAACAACTCATCAATCCTAGGCAAGGGATACTTGTTTTTCACCGTAACACAATTCAGCTGCCGATAATCCACACACAACTTGAGAGTCCCATCATGCTTCTTAGCAAACAAAACTGGTGCTCGCCACGGAGATGTGCTATTCTGAATATACCCTTTATCAGCAAACTCCTAAAGTTGCTTCCTCAATTCTTTTATTTCTGCCGGCGCCATCCGATAAGGTGTCATAGAAATCGGTGCTGTCCTTGGAAACAACTCGATACCAAACTCAATTTTCTGATGCGGTGGTAACCCTGGCAACTCGTCGGGGAAGACATCATCGAACTCATCAACCATCGGAATCGCTACACTGCCACTCGAAACATAGGGCTCGCAATCTAGATTGGCAAGAAAAGCACAACAACCTAGATTCCTTCGCCCTCCTAGACACGACTTCATGATACGCTCACTCATTAACCAATCACCACCACCTTGGTAAGTGATCATCCTCCCCCTATCAGACACTAGGGTCACTCTTCTAAGTTGGCAGTCCACAACTGCATTATACCTGGACAACCAGTCCATTCCTAGAATCACATCATAGGAGCTCATGGGGAGTATAATCAAATCACTTTTCAAAATCTCATCCTTAATCTCTACTTTACAAGATTTACACATACAATTTACACACACCCGCCTCAAGGGAGAAGTTATGACTAGGGGTTCATCGAACTCTTCTATCTCTAATCCCATGGCATGCACAAAAGAACTCGAAATGAGAGAATGAGAGGCACCGGTATCAAATAAAACGCGAGCTAAAGATCTAGAAACCAAGATCGTACCATCGACAACCGCGTTACCAGTCTGAGAATCTGAACCACCCGATGCCATTGCATGAACCTGCACTAGCGCCTTTCCTTTTCCTCTACCGACATTGCTGGGTCCTGGATTACTCGGTCAATGCTGTTGAGATGGAGACGACTGCACATTACCTGTACTCGGCGCTCGATACTGAGGGACACTGTGCTGGAAATGCTGTGGCTGCTGCCCCCGTGCCGGATATGAGAACTGCTGAGGGGAGAACTGGGGATACTGCAACTGCGGGTACTGCTGAGGCGGAGGTAGGGTCTGAGGCTGAGACTGACGACTGGCATCCTTCCTGGTCTGAGATCCAAGACGATCACTCCTGATCGGCAATTCCTCTTGATGTGTCCGGGCTGTTGACAGAAATGACAATGGAAGCTATAGGGATTGCTGCGCCCGCTACCAGACGAACTGCTACTACCACTGGTCGCGTCACCTTGCTTGCCCTTCTCGGAGCTAGATGACTACTGGTGCTCTTCCTGCCACTTCTTTGCGGTCCTCTCGAAGCCTTGGCTCGGTTCTCACAATACTGTTCATAATCATTTTCCACGGATATTGTCGACGACACAAGCTCTTCGAAACCCCTAAGCCGTAGAGCAACCAACTGTCGTCGAATAGGAGCCTTGAGCCCTTCTTGAAACTTAATACACTTCTCACGCTCCGATGCCACAGCTGATGGAGCAAACCTAGCCAACTCATTAAACCTTGCCTCATACTCCCGGACTGACAGATCACCCTGCTGCAACCTGTAGAACTCAGCTGCCTTCTGATCTCTATACCCCTGCGGAAAATATCGATCATAGAACAGCTCCTCGAACTTGTCCCAACTGATATCACCACCGCGCTCCAGACGCTTAGCTTGTTTCCACCAAGTGTTAGCGCCACTCTCGAGCTTATACGCAGCAAACTCCACACGATACTCCTCAGGCACACCAAAGGTATCCAGATGCTTTAAAACCGAATACAGCCAATATTCTGCTAACTGCGGATCCCCATTACCATCAAAAGTCGGAACTGACACACGTCGGAATTCCTTAAAGCACGTATGCCGACTACCAACATTAGAATCTTCCGGTCTAGCCTTGGCTGCCATCTGCCGGAAAGCCGCAAACATAGACCTCATCATGCCCTCATCATTTCCGAACTCGGCGTCAGCTGTCGAACGACATCTAGGTGCCATTCTCTCACTTCTGAAAACAAAATTTGGACTGTTAGAGGTATTTCATTGTCAAACCTATGTGTGCATAATTCCTAAGGTTCATAACCTTGAGCTCTAATACCATTCTGTCATGCCTCGGAGTACGGGAGGTGACGTGGCGGATTATTTAAATTAATTAAAAGAGAATTTAATTAAAAATCAAGAGTTTAGGGGGGTTTGAATTAAACATAAAATGTGAAGATTTAAAGAAAACAATTGCATGAATAATTAATATAAAAAAATAAACATAGCGAGTATGGGTTTCACAAACCCACAACTTGTGCACACACATGGTACTGACAATATCATAAATACAATCATAGTCTAAGTACAAATAAAGTTAAAGTCTTACATGCCTTGATTTAAATAATACAAATAAGTTTACTAGTCCTTCTATTGCTCCTGTGTCTTGTCCGAAGAATCCTCTCCAAACCTAAATGGAAAATAACCTAGAGGGGGAAATTTAAAACAAATAAAACGTGAGCGAAAGGCTCAGTAGGATTATGTTTTATAAAATAATTTAATTTAAAGAAACATTTCATTATTTAGGAATTATTTAAAAGAAACCTTAAATGAATAAATAAATAAATAAATTTTAGTAAAACCGTCATTACCAAGAATAGTTTACTCGTACAATCGGTAATATCATTTTCCTTTCCTAAGCAAACCATAATAATATCACCATCGTAGTGACCCAGCTGGGTTTTGGGACCTGCCCCAAGGTCAATCGCTACACGACCCGATCTCTGATATGGCTTATCATTCAAAACCCAATTACCGAGTGTTGTCATTTTCATTCATTATGAAGTTCATTTCAGATCACGGTATATTAAAGTATAACCGATAAATTCATTTTCAAACAACCGCTGAAAACATTTTAATAGAAATCATTTTCAAAGCCAAATCATTTTGAAACTAGGCTACTAAGGAATAGGGTAGAAGTCCTACCTCAATACTCGTGCCGATGCCCTACACCGTAATCCCGGTCTGCTATACGTTAGCTCCGCGGAACCACGAACAATCCTAGATACAAACTAAGTCGATCAATATCTAGTTCGAGACATTCTATGATACTAAACCATTTCATGATGTCCTAGTGTGCCATTTGTATCTTTAAAATCATTCTATAAGGTTGGAATTTAAATCGGGGTTCAAAACAGTGAAAACGGTTGAAAAATCACAAAATTTTCATGCTTCAGCCGGCCTGCCGGAATCTCTGCTTCGGCCGGCCGAACTGCACAGTTCGGCTTGCCGGAAGCAAAGTTCGGTCGGTCGAACATTTCCCCAGGTTCGGCCTGCCGGACGGAAGAACACCGGCCTGTCGATCCCTATTCTGGCCTGTCGAACACGCAGTTCGGCAGGCCGAACTGGGAAAACCCAGAAATTTCAGCCACGGGTTTTTCGATCCCCAAAATTCAAATCTTGATTCTAACCTGTTTTTCTCAAATCCCAGGCATGGAAAACAATCATAGTTGATAGAAAAACATAGTGGAACATATTTGAACTCATTTAAACAAGATTTAAACTCAAAAATCTCAAAAATCCAAAAAGGAGAAAATAGGGAGAAAAATGAAAAATCTTGAATCTAATCTGTTTTTCTTCAATCTAAGCTTAGATTCTAGTTGTTCTAAGTTTATTTAACTCAAATCCATGGTTTTCTAAGCTTAAACAAACCTAGATTTCAACAATGCACAAAATTGAAAATTTTGAAAAAAGTTTAGAAATTTCAAAACTAACCTCGAATCGAAGCTTAAATCCGCGTTCTCGGTTGCCAAATCACGTCCCCGAGCTTCCTCCTTGCTAACCCAAAGCTTGGATTCGAATTTTGATTCAAAAATTTCGAAGAGAAATTGAGAGAGAGAGACGGCTCACGGGAGAGAAAGAGAGGAGAGAGAGTGAGAGAAAGAGGGTGAGAGAGGAAATAAATAGAGAGAAATGGTGGGCGGTTTTACTGTGCGAAAACTATGTGCCGCCCACGGTTTTGTAAAACGGAGTATTTTTAACATTTTACAAATTGTTGTGTTTTAAAACTCAAAACATCATTTTAAAACAATAAGAAATCATTTGAATTAACCAAATTAACAAAACAACCAAAGAATTCAAAATCTAACCCAATAATCAAATTAATGTTGAAACATTAATTATGACACACTAATTCATCATTTATATCACATTATTATTAAATAAATTTCGGAGCGTTACAGCAGTACATGAGAGGCAAAAGTTATTGACTAACAGAGAATCGTGTTGCGGAAGTCTAAACTATATCTACACTTCTGGAACTTCTCTTTGAATGTGACGGATTTGTATGGATAGTCAATCAGGTTCCAGTTCCTAGAAGATCTAATATCAGCATTAAATTTTTATATTGTGCCTGTTTTAGTGCTATGATGCTACTTAAACCTATTATGAACAACCAAAGGTCGAAATGTGACTCCTCATTTATGACGTTGCAAATTAGAGCTATGAAAAATAGATGGCTTTATCCTTCCTACAATCTTCTGTTAATATCATTAAAGATATATACCTGCTGTACATGAGAGGCAAAAGTTATCGACTAACAGAGAATCGTGTTGCGGAAGTCTAAACTATATTTACTCTTCTGGAACCTCTCTTTAAACGTGACGTATTTGTATGGATAGTCAATCAGGTTCCAGTTCCTAGGAGATCTAATATCAGCAGAATATCAAATTAGGCTGACCTAAGTTCTGTATGCTATACTGGTCTGCCTTTTCTGCCCTGGTTTACATGTTTGCATGTTCATAAATGTCCTGTAAGGCTTTTTTTGTCTGATGAATGTTAATTTTGTCCTATGGACCTTCTGGATAGGTAAACTTAAGGCACTAGTTTTTTATTTCAATTCTAGTGATATCCTTTTTTTTTTTTTTGGGATCTTATCTGCTGTTGATCAAACTCTGCACATTGTTAAGTTGATGTTGTGGTCTATAATGGGATGGAGTTACACGGTTCATCCCCGAGAGAAGCAACCACTTAATTAATGAAAATGGTTTTGTTTTAAAAAATGAGAATTTTTTGAGAATTGTGATGGGAGTGTTTTTGGGATTTTTGCTTCAAAAAATGTATAAAAACATTTCAAAAAATTCTCTAAACAAAACCAAACGGGACTTAAGAGTTTGGGTGGTTTATGATTGTATTTATTTTGGGGTTTGGAACTCTAAATTTGAATTTATTTTTAGGTGTTTTAGAATTTGAAAGGTTTTTAATTTATTTTTTAGTCATGAACGTGGGTGGGTTTGGAGGCCTATAAATAGCCTTGTAATCTCTCATTTGATATGAAGTAATTTGTGGTGAATTCATTCAAATTTAAGATTATTAACACTAATGACCTATAAACTTTAAAGTCCCTCTCATTTTGCCCTCTGAACTTTAAAAAATTACTACTTTACCCTCTGAACTTTCAAGCTTCTTATTTTGCTCCCTAAATTTTAAAAATCAACATTTTACTTTTGAACTTTCAAAGCTCTTCATTTTGTCTCCTAAATTTCTGATTTTTTGTTCAAATAAACGGAGTTAAGCCCCTTGTGATTGGCATATGTGTGATCTGTAAAGGCTAAAATGAGATTTTATTACTCTCAGGTTTTGTTTCATGGTTACATTCTCATTTGACTTTTTTTTTATCTTTAAGAAGGGTTTTTATACATTCTTCTCGATATCTCTTCATCATTAATGCATAACTCATTTTCTTTAGTATTCAAATTCAAATTTCGACAAATAATATCAACTTATTAAATAAGTTACGTATTAAAAATAAGAAAAAATATGTAGGCAAATACTTTTTAAAAGAGAGTTTAGATAAAAATAACAAAAGTGTCAAGTGAGAGTATAAACATGAAACAAAACTTAGGAGTGAAAATCTTATTTTTGTCTTCACAGGTTGATAAAATCTCATTTTGGTCCTTACAGGTGATTCATGTGCACGTCAGGTGGGCTTAATTCCATCTATTTGAATGGAAAATCATAAATTTAAGAGACAAAATGAGGAGCTTTGAAAGTTCAAAGGTAAAATAGTGATTTTAAAAATTAAGGGGGTCAGGTGAGGAGTTTTGAAAGTTTAGTGGGTAAAATAGTGTTTTTTTAAAGTTTATAGGATAAAGTGAGAGAGTCCCTAAAGTTTAGGGGCCATTAGTGTTAACAACCCTTAAAATTATTTTCGTTCCATTGTTCTTGGTATTCTTGAGAGAATCAACAAGACCTAAATACCTTAAGTTCCGGTCTTAGGAAAGGTTGTGTTTCCATTTTGTGATCATTATCTTTCTCATTCGCTTCCTCCTGCATCTGTTAACTAATTGACTTTCTTTCCCTGCCCTTTTCTTCCCAACCCTTTTTGTGAAAAGCATAATAGCATCATGTGAATGCATTATTTCTATAGTTCTGTTGACTTTTAGTTGAGACTTATATACCTTGCAAATGAAATATACTTGTTTAGGTGGATAATTCTGTCATAAATTGATGTTAAATGCAGAGTTTAATTCTGAGGCCGAAAATATAAAAAAGAGTTTAGTATGTCTTCTATGTCCGCTGGCAAGATAATGACTCAATAACCGTACCATGGCTGTCAACATTCGAAGGCACCGGAAAAAGAACTATTGGTGTGCTCTGGTTTAATAACAAAGTGTGTAGAATGTCCTTTTTTTATTTTTCAACAAAATAGCGTTTTAGCTGTAATTAGCTATTTTTCATTCCTTGGGTCATGGTATAGTTAGGTTTAAGCTAGGGCTAGTATTTTACATTTCTAACTTGTCTGATTTACGTCGTTTCCATGGATCTATGTGCTGGAAACTTATTTGTACATGTAAGCTGTGAATTATGAAATTCATTTATGAATTAACTTTTTTCAGATATTTGTATTTAAGCTTCATGGCTTGAGTTGTTCTGTCTGATTATGCCAATGGTCGTTGGGATTATCTTGCTACGCAATATATATATATATATATATATATATATGCACATATGTAACATTTTAATAAACGAAGCGACACTTGATCCTTTCATATGGTGTGTACCGATGTTTCTAACAGTTCTTTGCTGATCGTTGAGTTTATTGCCGAGCAGATGAGAAATTTTTTTGCTCTAGACTTTTTATGAATTCTCTGAAAATATCCCATTGGTAGAATATATAGGGAATCTGAAAGTATTGGTTTTTAATCGACTGGATCAAAACACTGTAATATATAAGACTTTTACACTTTTAGTTTATACCAATGCTTCAAACATTCTTTGTTTGAGCCATTAAATCTTTATCATAACTTGTGAATTCTATGTACTCCTTTATTCTTATGTCATTTTCATCAAAAGTAAAAGAAATTATATTTGATTTTTATGTCATTTTGATCAAATGTTAAAAAAAAAAAACGTTTGAGTCTCATAGGACGTCTTCTTTGTATTGAGATCAATTTCTATTTAATATGTATAAAGTTCTTCTTGGAGAGCTATCACGTCTTGAAATCCGAGAGGTGATGTGGCAGATTAATTAAGTTAATTAAACTAATTTTAATTAAAATCGTCAATTAAATAATTAAGTTATTTTAATAAAACGTGACAAGTTTAAAACTTTTTGAGCAAATAATCTAAGTTAAGACAAATAAGCAAAATAAAATATTAAAGACAGGTAAGTATGAGTTGGGCCTAACTGGACCCATATTTGTGTACATCATAGTATCGACAATAAATTACAACCACAGTTCAAATTAAAGGGAAGTAATTAAAACATTATATACCTTGTACAAATAAGAAAATAACCTAGTTAGAGAGGATCCCTACGATCCACGAGTTCGTCTAAGCCTCCTAGTTGTCTCTATGCTGCAATCTACTTAGTGGGGGAAAGGTTTTAAAACAAATAAAATGTGAGCAAAAGGCTCAGTAAGGCTAAGTTTTGAAAACATTAAATTTGAATATGAAAATCATCTATAAACAAAAGTTATAAAACACAATAAATGAAATCCATAAATTTCGTTGTTACCATTTATTCTATTTTCATCTTGAAATAATCTCTCTATTAGGTTTCTATCAAAGCCATAACAGTCACTATTGTAGTGGCTCAACTGGGTTTTGGGACTTGCTTCCAAGATCGCACTTTGTACGACCCGATCTCTAAGTATGGTATCATGCTCTTTCATATCATTATTCAAAATCCCATATTACCGAATGTGTTCATTACATCCATTATGTCGTTCATTATGATTATTTTATGATTCAGTAGTTCAATAAAACACTGATAAAAATCCTTCTCAAATACTTCTTAGAAACGTTTGAGAAAAATCATTTTTTTATGGCCAAAATCCTTTTTGAAAACATGGCTACTAAGGAAAGGTTTAGAGTCCTACCTCGATATCTGGTACTGAAGCTCAACACCATAGTCTCAACCCGCTATACGTTAGCTCCACGGAACCACGAACAACCTTAAATAATAACTAAGCTTGTCAATATCTAACTTAGATTATTCTACATCACTATACTATCTCATAGTGTCTTAGTGTGTCATTTATATTCATGCCTACCAACATGCCTACATCACTATATTATGTTCATTTATCTAACTTAGATTAGCCGAACTCCCTGGTCTGACCTGCCAAACTGCTATGTTCGGCCTACCAACCATCTGGGTCTAGCCTGTCGAACCTGCTTTGAGTCCGGCTTGCCAATGGTATAAATTCGGCCTGCCGAACTCATGAATTCAGCATGCCAAATTGTCGCGTTTCGGAAATTCCAAGTCTCGAGTTTTCATCAAATCCAAGCCCAAAACTCAATCAAACCTGTTTTTCTCAATTCCTAAAGCATATATAATGTTCAAAAATGAAAAATAAGCATAATGAAACTTATTTAAACCCTCTTTAACAAGTTTTCATGAAAATTTCTAACTAAAATCGAAAATGGAGAAAAAAGGAAAAACTTGATTTAACTTGGTTTTTGTTTAATCTAGCTTAGATTTGTGATGATTTGGGTTCCGCTATGTAATACCTTGAAATTAATTAAATATGATTAGTGTATTAAATGGTGAATTAACATGCCATAATGTAATTTGAAACTTAATTTAACCAATTTGTGACATTTTCAAATTATTGTTACTTTTAGTTGTTTTAATCACTCTTAAATATTTTTATTTGTCATTTGTTATTTTGAACTTTGAAATAAACAATTTGTCAAATGCTAAATATGTCTCTTTTTGCAAAACCATGGGTAGCACATAGTTTTCATAAAATAAAACCACCCACTTTCTCTCTCTGTTTAATCTCTCTCTTTCTCTCTTTGTCTCACTCTCTCTCAGCTTACTCTCTTTCTTTCCCTCTCTCCCAGCATTTCTCTCTCACTCTCTTTCTTTCTTTCCCTCGCTGCCCCTCTTCTCTCTCTCTCTCGATTCAAAATTTTTGAAGCTCAAGCCCTAAATCTCAGCTAGATTTGAAGCTTGGAGACTTGATTGAGCTTCCACAAACTTGATTCAAGGATTAATTCAAGGTTAGTTTTTAAAATTTCAAACTTTTTTCAATTTTTCTATTTTCTTTGTATTTTGAAATCCAAGCTTTTTTGAGCTTAAAAAACCTTAAATCTAAGTTAGTAGAACTCAAATCATAGAATCTAGGCTTAATTGGACAAAGTTGAACTAAGATAGGTTTTCTATTTTTCTCCAATTTTGGATTTCTTTAAAATTTTTTAGGTTAATCATCTTTAAAAGTGTTTAAAAGTGCTCTAGTACGTTTTTCTATCACTTATGATCATTATGCATGCTTGGGAACTAAGAAAACAGGTTGAAAATGGAGATTTGAGCTTAGGGAGGCTGAAGCTTGAATTTGGAATTTGCTTCATTTTTTCTAATTTGGTAGGCCAAACTCGAGTTCAGCAGTCTAGATTTATATCATCGATAAGATGAACTCATAGCGGGTTTGGAAAGTCAGACCTAGATGATAGGCAGGCCAGACATAGTAGTTTAACAGGCTGAACCAGTGGAACCGGCATGCCGACCGGACTCCATGAAAAATGACTATTTTCACCCGTTTTCATTGTTTTAAACCCCAATTTAGATTTTAACTTTATAGTATGATTTTATGGACGTAAATGGCACACTAGGACACCATGAGATAGCTTAGTAGTGTAGACTATCTTAAGCTAGATAGTGATCAGCTTAGTTTACATTTAAGGTTGTTTGTGGTTTCATAGAGCTAACGTATAGCGGATCGAGACTACAGTGCTGAGTTGTGGTGCCGGATATTGAGGTAGGACTTCTATCCCTTTCTTTGGTAGCCACATTTTTAAATGGTTTTGGCCTCAAAATGATTTCTTTCAAAATTTTTTCAATGAACATCTGAAAGAAATTTTTATCAGTGTTTTCATAAATAGTTGAATGATAATATGTTCATAATAAACCACATAATGAATGTAAATGATCACACTTGGTAAAATGGGATTTAAGTAATGATAGAAACACACATATGGGCATGATGCTATACTCAGAGATCGGGTCGTGTAGAGTACGACTTTGGGGTAGGTCCTGAAACCCAATTGGGCCATTAAGGTGGTGATTCTTATAGTTTACCCAAGGAAAGATACTAACTTCATCTTTGGACGAATAATGAACTGTTTTTGGTAAGAAGGATTTAATTGAATTTATTTGATTATTTATTTAATTTTATTTAATAAATATTTTTCTAGAATGAAACATTTTATACTTAAATTAAATGATTTTCTAACCTAGTCCTACTAAGTCTTTCAGTCATATTTTATTTTTTTAAGTTCTTTCCCCATAGGTGGAGTACAACTCAAGACCGATTGGGAGCAGTAGAAGACTTTGAATAGGTTGTTTGTGTTAATTAATCAAAGCATGTAATATTTTAAATTTCCCTTCTCTTATGTCAGGTTGTAGTTATAATTTTAATTATTGTTGCTACTATGTGTGTGCACAAGATGTAGGCCCGGTGAGACCCAACTTGTATTCCTCCCCTTTTATTGCTTTATTTTACTTTATCTCATCTGTTTTATTATTTTGAAAAATATTTTTAGGAAATTTAAATTTATTACGCTTTTCATATTTAACTTAACTCTTAAACTAAATATTTAACTAAAATTTGATTTAATTACCTTAATTAATCTGCCACATTACCTCCCGGATTTCGAGGCGTGACAGAATGGTATTAGAGCCCTAAGTTATGAGCCTTGGGAATTGTGCACACATAGGTACGGCAATAAAATACCACTAACAATCCAAATTTTGTTTTTACAAGTGAGAGAATGACACCTAGACGTCGTCCAACTGTCGCTAATACAGACCCGACTAATGATAAAGGTATGATGGGGGCGATGTTTGCTACTTTTTAGTAGATGGCAGTGAGAGCTAGGCCTAAAGATTTGGAGACAAGTTGCTAGCATGCGTACTTTAAGGAATTTTGACGCACATCTATTCCGACGTTTGCGGAAATGGAGACCCACAACTGGCCGAGTATTGGTTGGACTCAGTAGTGAAACATCTGGACACCCTTGGCGTGCCAGTGGAGTATCGAGTGGAATTCGAGGCTTACAAGTTTGAAGGTAGTGCAAATGCTTGGTAGAAGCAAGCCAAACGTTTAGAAGATAATAGGAATATCAACTAGGATAGGTTCGAGGAGTTGTTCTACGAGCATTACTTCCCACAAGGATATAGAGATCAAAAGGCCGCATAATTTTATAGATTGGAGAGGGCAATATGTCAATCAGGGAATATGAAGTGAAATTCAACAAGTTGGCCAGATTTACTCCATCCACCATGGTATCTGAGTGTGAAAAGTGCATTAAGTTCTAGAAGGACTTAAAGGATCCATTCAACGACAGTTGGTTGCCTTACGACTCTGGAATTTTAGTGAGTTAGTATCATCAGCAATATTAGTGGAAAGCATCTATGCCCTCCACTTTGAGACCCGAGCAAGAACATTTGGAGGACCTCAGAGAAGCAACAGGAAAGGTAGCAATCGCCAGGTGATATGAACCATGCCAACCACATGACGAAACCCAATACCAAATTTGGAATTTCGAACCCCAAGACCTCTTAAGTTGAGTGGAACCACGACCCGTTGCTTAGCAAAGCAAGAACCTTGGCATGATGAAGACGCCACAAACGGGTATGGAAAAGTCCATTTGATAAGTCAATTGAACACCACAAGGAATCCTTGATAAGTTTGGAAAAGTTTCTTCAAGAACTCAAGAAGAAAAACTTTCAATATGAATGAACATCAAAACTGAATTGCATTGTCTGAAAGACGGCCTTATATGGCCGAAATTCACATAGGGCTTATTTTTAAATGTAAAATTCCTAATCTACCCTTAATGAAAGAAACAGCTAAATAAAGCCCTAGGATGGAATTATTTAACTCAAGATTCCTTCCTCCTATTCACGCCCGTAATAATAAAGTCTAAACAAAGATTCTAAATTTCAAATTCTAAAACTGAAACTTAAACTAAAATAAGATTACAAAGAATTCAAATCTTGAACAAAGAATTCAAATCTTGAATCTTGAATCTTTGCTGGACACACCACTCCTACATGTGCACGTGTACGGAATGAACATGCAAGTTGGCCATGCAAGGACTCAATGTGCATGTACGGCTAATTGGAAACATTGGCTCCCTTACGGCTCTACTTTGATGAGTAAAACTAGCCTTTGTTCACCCTCAGTAGTGAACACACTCTCTTCTTGTTGTAGAACTCTCCGAACCAGGTTATTCAACTCTTCTTTGAATCTTTTAGCTAGAGCCCTCGTCACCGAACTACCTGGAACTTGAATCGGATCGTGAAAATTCCTTGTAGCCTTGATATCCTCATCATTCCCCCCCTCTTGAGAAGGATTTATCCTCAAATTAGCACCAGCATCAAAAGGACTCAAGTCAGCAACATTGAAAGTTGCTTTAACATTGTACTCACCTGGTAAGTCAAGTCTGTAGGCATTGTCATTGATCTGTTCTAGCACTTGAAAAGGACCATCTCCTTGGGGTAGCAACTTAGAACATCTTTGGGCTAAAATCATTCTTTCCTCATGTGTAACGACACCCATTCATCGGGCTCAAAAACCAATTGGTGACATCCCTTGTTAGCTTGCTTGATGTATTGTTCAGTTCTCCTCTCTTTGGTGCCCTCTCATGGAGTTGCTTCACAAATTCTACCTTTTTTTGACCATCTAAGTTCACATGCTCAGAAACAGGTAAAGGTGTTAAATCCAAAGGAGTTAGAGGATTAAACCCATAAACAATTTCAAATGGTGAAAACTTAGTAGCAGAATGAATGGTACGATTATAAGCAAACTCAACATGTGGTAGACAATCCTCCTAGGTCTTAATATTCTTACTAATGACAGCCCTCAACAAAGTGGATAAAGTCCTATTAACTTCTTCTATTTGACTATCAGTTTGAGGATGACAAGTAGTAGAAAACAAAAGTTTTGTTCCTAGTTTTCCCCATAATGTCTTCCAAAAGTAACTCAAGAACTTAGCATCCCGATCTGAAACGATTGTCCTAGGCATACCATGTAACCATAGAATCTCCCTAGAGAACAAATCTGCAACATGAGAAGAATCATCAGTCTTATGACAAGGGATACAATGAGCCATCTTAGAAATACGATCTACAACCACAAAGATTGAATCGTTTCCATGCCTACTCCTAGGTAAACCCAAAACAAAGTCCATTGAATATCAATCCAAGGTGAACTAGGAATAGGTAGGGGTATGTAAAGACCATTCGGTTGAACCCTCGATTTAGCTTGCCTACAGGTGACACATCTACCACCAATTCTCTCAACATCCCGTTTCATGTGTGGCCAATAAAGTGCTCCTGCAAAATAGCTAGAGTTTTGGCGACTCCAAAGTGTCCCATTAACCCTCCACCATGGGATTCCCGAACTAACAAGTCTCTCAATGAACAATTAGGCACACATAACTTATTTTCTCTAAACACGAAGCCCTCATGCCTATAGAACTTACCTTCTGTAGATTTTTCACAAGCTCTATAAATCTCCCCAAAGTCATGATCATCAAGATAAAGTTCCTTAATGTGCTCAAAACCAAGGAACTTAGCATCTATCCTGCATAAGAATAGCGCCTATACCTCCTGTAAAAACTAGCAAGTCCATGAAAACTTCTAAAACCACCTATACTGGAGGGGGTCAGCCAATCTTGGATGGCTTTGATCTTTGCTTCATCAACTTCAATACCTTTAGCACTCACAGCAAAACTTAAGAAAACAAGCTTATCAGTGCAAAAAGTACACTTTTTGAGGTTAGCATATAACTTCTCCTTTCTAAGCACATCCAAAACCGAACGCAAATGTGAGATATGTTCATGCAAACTATAAATTAGAATATCATCAAAATACACAACAACGAATTTACCAATGAAAGCACGCAAAACATGATTCATTAAACGCATGAAAGTGCTAGGCGCATTAGTTAATCCAAACGGCATAACTAACCACTCATACAGCCCATATTTAGTTTTAAACCTTGTCTTCCATTCATCTCCTTCTTTCATTCGTATTTGATGATACCCACTTTTAAGATCAATCTCAGAAAACACGCAAGAACCATGTAGCTCATCTAAAATATCATCTAAGCGAGGAATAGGGTGGCGATATTTTACCGTTATGTTGTTGATGGCTCTACAATCAACACACATTCTCCATGGCCCATCCTTCTTAGGCACTAGAATCACCGGAACTACACAAGGACTCATGCTTTCTCTCATGTACCTTTCTTCATCAAATCTTTGACTTGCCTTTGAAGCTCCTTTGTCTCTTCTAGGTTGCTTCTATATGCTGGTCAATTTGGAATTGATGCATCGGGCATGAAATTGATTTGATGTTCAATCCCTCGGGTAGGTGGTAAACCATGTGGTAACTCCTCGGGAAACACATCCTCAAACTCCTTCAAAAGAGGAACAACAACACTAGGCAAAGAAGAGTCAAGTTGGTCAATGTTTAAAAGGGTCTCTTTGTACATGAGTACAACCATTGGCTGTTTTAAAAGCAATGCTCGCTTAACCTCAGTTGTTTTTGCATAGAAATTTCTTTGTTTTCTCTCTGATTTTACCTCTTTGGCCGAACTCTTCTCTCTCTTTTCTTCCTAATTGGATTTGGGCTTTCTCTCTTCTTTTCTCTCTTTGGCCGTGTGTTTCTCTCTTCCCTTACCCTCACTATGCATGGCCTCACTCTTCTTTTCACTCTCTTTCTTTTGCTCTCTCAAATTATCTTGATCTCTCAGTTTCTTTTGTTCACTCAATTTTTGTAATCTCAGTTGATCCTCATAGACTTGTTTTGGCGTCATCAGAACTGGGGTGATTGTCCGTTGATTGAACAAGAATGAGTAGTTGTTGGTGAAATCGTCATGCTACACATGTTGATCAAATTGCCATGGTCTTACTAACACGAGATGTCTAGCTTGCATCGGCACCACATCGCACAATACTTCTCTTCATATTTACCAATCCGAAATGGTATGACCACCTGCTTTGTAACCCTTACTTCGCCACTAGCATTCAACCATTGCAGCTTGTATGGTTGAGGGTGTTTAAGTGTTGTAAGCTCTAGCTTTTCCACCATGGACCTGCTTGCAACATTAGTGCAACTACCACCATCGATAATAACACTACATACCTTGTCTTTAACATAGCAACGAGTGTGAAATATGTTCTCTCACTGTACTTCTTCTTCCTCTTCTTTAGCTTGCAAGCTTAAGGCTCGACGTGCGACTAATCCTAACATCTCGCCATGTTCTGCCCCGAATTCATCGTCTCCCATGGTGGCATCCTCCAATGGTGGTATATCATCAAGTCTAGCTTTATCTTCGGATTCAATTTCACCATCTTCCCAGATCACCATAACTCGCTTGTTTGGACATTGGCTAGCTATGTGCCCTCTCCCTTGGCATTTAAAGCATTTAATATCACTATAACGATTCGAAGTAGGGGTTGATTTACCTTGAGAAACCGTGGTGGAGATGGCTGGTTTGTGCTCGGGTTTGGCTTTGAAGGTGGATGGACTTTCTTCTTTCTTTGGGTAGCTTATCCTCCAAGCAGCGATGTTCGGATGTTGTGGGGCTAGTCTTGGCCATGTGCCACCTTTCTTGAGTTGCCTCTCAACCTTGATTGCCATATGTACCAATGCCTCCAACTCCACATAATGGTGTAACTCGATTATGTTAGCAATCTCTCGGTTTAAACCATTCAAAAATCTTGCCATTGTTGCCTCCCGATCCTCTTCCACATTAGCTCTAATCATAGCCATCTCCATCTCTTTATAGTATTCATCTATACTCTGGTTACCTTGATGGAGACCTTGCAGCTTGAAGTATGGATCCTGGTAGTAGTGACTTGGCACAAATCGTCGTCTCATCACTCTCTTCATGTCATCCCAAGTTTCAATAGGACGATCCCCGTTCTGCCTCCTATTGATGTACAACTGATCCCACCACACAATAGCAAAATCAATAAACTCAATGGCAGCAAGTTTTACCTTCTTTAATTCAGAGTAGTTGTGATAATCAAAAACCAACTCCATCTTCTTTTCCCACTCAAGGTATGCTTCGAGGTCACTTTTTCCTTGAAATGCCAAGATTTTCATCTTGATACTTCCCAAGTTGTCGTCTACCCAGTTCCTAGCTTCTCTACCCCAACCAAACCTCCTATGGCTGCTCACTGACATCCATATCCTTCAAGTTCATCCATATCCTCCACTTCCCGTTGGTACAACCTATTCCTCCTTGGGGCATTCAGAGCAATTGGTGGTTGCCCCCATTGTGTTTCCTCTTATACCCTATCCAACCTCTCATGCATTTGATCTAACTCCCTTCTCAACGTCTGTCTCATCTCCCCCATGAATGCTTGTATTTGCAAATTCGGTCCAACGGGTGGTTGAACCTCTTCATTTGTGTTATTCTCTTGATTTTGAGACATGATTAAATTCTGGAAAAGAAAGTTAGAACAATATAGGAAGGAACCTCACCACACTCCCTCACATGTTTCACTCGAAATAAAATGATTCATTCAAATTCACTCGTGTTTCACTCAATTAATTTGGCTTTTACCCTCTAATATGCTCACTTTCTCTACCTTTTTTCACTCGTATTCTTCTTTTAGTTCTTTCAAAACTAATCAAACAATAGCAAGGAGGATTCAAGCAGCAATTTAAGGTAAGAGACAAACCAAAGGACTTAAATTTGGCCATGGATTTTGATGAATTTTGTCACTCAAGCGTGGGGTTTTGGCAAAAGGGGGTCAAAGACATAAGAAACAAGGATAGAACAAAAAATTTTAAGAAGGGTTTCCAAACACTTTTTTTTTTCGGGTCCTCTTGATTTTTTTTTCTTCCTTCCTTTCCTTTCTTTTCTTTTCTTTCCTTTCTTTTCCTTTCTTTTTTTTTTAATAATTCGACAAGGAACCACTAGAACAAATCAAGGTTGTAAAGAAGACAGAATCCACAATGTCAAACTAGAATTCCAATATCAAGATTAGAAAAATCCCCCAAGAAACCTAAAAAAAAACTAAAGAATCAATGCAAAATCCTAAAGAAATTCAAGAACAAAAAAAAATTGTAACCCTAGAAACCAAAAGAGCAATTCGGCTTTGACTCTTTCAAGACTAGAGAAACAATTCAAGAACCACTGATGATGATTTCAAGAAACCCTAAAGAACCAAATTCGAAATATATATTTATATTTTGGTCGATTTGACACCCTAACCCTAATTTAGGAATTTGGCTTGGAAACAAGAAAAAAGGATAAGCAAACCTGACAATCCTAGGCTCTGATACCAACTGATACGAACCACGTCAGCCATGTTACGAAACCCGATACCAAATTTGGAATTTCAAACCCAAGACCTCTCAAGTTGAGTGGAACAGCGACCCATTGCTTAGCAAAGCAAGAACCTTGGTATGATGAAGACGCCACAAACTGGTATGGAAAAATCCGTTTGGTAAGTCAATTGAACGCCACAAGGAATCCTTAATAAGTTCAAAAAAGTTTCTTCAAGAACTCAAGAAGAATAACTTTCAATATGAACGAACATCAAAACTGAATTGCATTATTTGAAAGATGGCCTTATATGGCCGAAATTCACATAGGGTTTATTTTTAAAAATAAAATTCCTAATCTACCCTTAATGAAAGAAACACCTAAATAAAGCCCTAGGATGAAATTATTTGCCTCAAGATTCCTTCCTCCTATTCATGCCCATAATAATAAAGTCTAAACAAAGATTCTAAATTTCAAATTCTAAAACTGAAACTTAAACTAAAATAAGATTACAAAGAATTCAAATCTTGGACAAAGAATTAAAATCTTGAATCTTTGCTGTACACACCACTCCTACATGTGTACGTGTATGTGTACGGAATGAACATGCAAGTTGGCCATGCAAGGACTCAATGTGTGTGTACGGCTGATTGGAAACATTGGCTCCCTTCCAGCTCTACTTTGATGAGTAAAACCAGCCTTTGTTCACCCTTACTAGTGAACACACTCTCTTCTTGTTGTAGAACTCTTCGAACCTGGTTATTCAGCTCTTCTTTGAATCTTTTAGCTCGAGCCCTCATCACCAGACCAACTAGAACGTGAATCGGATCGTGAAAATTCCTTGCAGCCTTGATGTCCTCATCACCAGGCCCAGGGAAAGAATTAGCAGGGTAACGTGAATAGTGGGAGTAGTAGTTCATCAGGCAGAGGGCGCAGCAACCCCAACAGTTTTCATTGCCACTATTGAGGGTGAGCTCGGCTACACCGTCGAGGAGACAAAACTTTGGTGGTCGACTAAACAGCTTGGTAGACCTCCTAGGGAGCAAGCTACTGACCCCGTTGGCGACGTGAGTTCCATCTGAGGTGCTTCTCAAGGACCCCAAGGCCGCACCCTAGGAAGGCTGCCACCTCAGACCATGTGCTAGCTCAGGTCAAATTGACCTCACTCACAGGCAGACTGCTACTCGCCACCACAGGCCAACAAACAGCAAAAAACTCACTGTTTGATGGGACCTAATCCATTGATGGGGGTGCCTTGAAGTGACACCTGGGTTGTGGGCAAAACCCACCTGACACCTGGTCTAAGTAGTAGCCTATAAATAGGATGCATTTATTGCATTCTGAAGAGAGACTTCTTCCCACCTAACAAGCTCCCATCCTCTACTAAGCAACTCCTACCTTGAGCATCGAAGAGCCCTTGTCCACTGACTGACACCTTACTCTCACCTCCAAAGCGTCCTTCCTCTTGTTGTAGGCACGCCCGACCAGGCAGAGGCCGTCCGAGAAGAGCTAGACCATGCGTAGCCGCACGTGGTGTTGATCTAACATCGAAACACGGTAGCCATCAACATTTTGGTGCTAGAAGGAGGGCGCCTATGCCTTCACTCATACATCAGCCACCTTACCTCCGAGACCTAAGATGGTGACTCGAGGCAACACCAGAGATGATGATGCCCGACAGGAGGGGTCGAGAGATGCAAGAAATTGACAACCAAACATGGGTAGGCCTCGGGGCTGCCCCCGGGCCACAAGATCCCGTTCCAGGGGGCAGGGAAGCACAACTAGGGCCAAACAGGTGGAAGACTTGGTTGCTCAAGATTCGATCTGAGAGTTCATGAATGCAGTTCAGATCCTAACTCAGCAGCGCGCGCAACAGGCTCAGCGTCAGGCTGCACCTGCTCTGCCACCTCT
This sequence comes from Artocarpus heterophyllus, assembly GCA_025403435.1. Taxonomy (NCBI): domain Eukaryota; kingdom Viridiplantae; phylum Streptophyta; class Magnoliopsida; order Rosales; family Moraceae; genus Artocarpus; species Artocarpus heterophyllus. Next base: position 25,287,739 of record CM046353.1, read on the forward strand.
AGCCCTGGCTGACCAGGCTAGAGGTCGGATAGAACGGGATGCAATCTGTTAGACATGTATGCTCTAAGGAGTAAAAATGTAATACGTTTTTGGAGACATTTTTATCAATAAAGAATTTATTCGTTTATATATACCAAATATTGTCCTCTTTACGTTCATATTTGTTGAATGTATGATAAGCAAACAGTAGTCTGAGACTGTCAGTCTAAACCTTAAGAGTTGGGCATATGATGGGATGATTATGCGGTAGACACGACTCTTAAGGTGATGGTCTAAAATATATGATCCGCAATCGAAGGAATAAAGTTGGGCGCTTTATTCATGTAAAGATTGTTATGTTGTCTATATCCCTTTTGGGAGATGGTTTGTCTTGGCCATCGGAGTTGGACTCCGTGAATAGAAACATTGGCGCGTTGTCATAAGTGACGATGTGTTGGATCGGGACATAAAGTGAATTGATTTGGATTAATAATTCTGTCTTGGCAAATCGATTCACTTTAGACAATCATTTGTATTGTATCTTAATCCTGAGATGAATAATGGGCCCGTTGTCTCGACTTATGTCTTTTGATGTACCAATGGGTGACTCCCACATCTCTATAGTGGCATGCATGCCGGTACGTTGGAGGCATGACTCTTGGTAGCGTAGACTTGTTATTCATAGATATGGAATCCATAGCTCCTCTTTAGGAGTAATGATATCCTCTTATATGCGTTGTCCTGTAATTGGAAAACTGGAGCGCTCAACCATTTGGATACATAGGTGTAACCGAATGGTATACTATCTTTGGATGGTAATCCGTTTACTCCGGAGGTTCCGAACGAAACCATTCCGATCGGTGTAGAAAAACCAAACAAACCTGAACAACAACCTCAGGGGCTTCGGCGTAGTGGGAGGATCAGGCGTCAACCTGAGAGGTATATGTTCAATGGGGAGGTCTTTTTGGCTGAACCAGATGAACATGACAGGGATCCTTATACTTACGCAGAAGCTATGGAGGATGTTGATTCAAGACTCTGGACAGAGGCCATGAACATTGAGATGAAGTCTATGGAGACTAATCGGGTCTGGGAGCTTGTGGATCTTCCCGAAGGGGTAAAACCCATAGGGAGTAAGTGGATCTACAAGAGGAAAAGAGGAGTGGATGGAAAGGTCAAAACCTTTAAGGCTAGACTGGTAGCTAAGGGTTATACGCAAAAGGAAGGAATCGATTATGAGGAAACCTTTTCGCCTGTAGCCATGCTTAAGTCCATCCGGATTCTCTTGTCCATAGCAGCCGCTCTCGACTACGAGATTTGGCAGATGGATGTCAAGACGGCTTTTCTGAATGGCTATCTTGATGAGTCCATTTATATGGAACAACCAGACGGGTTCAAGGTCGCGGGTCAAGAGGGTAAGGTTTGTAAGCTGCTAAAGTCAATTTATGGACTTAAGCAGGCTTCTCGTTCTTGGAACATAAGATTTGATCAAGTGATCAAGACTTATGGGTTCTCACAAAATGTGGATGAACCATGTGTTTACAAACACATTAAGAATGGGAAGGTGGTTTTTCTACTACTCTATGTAGATGACATTCTGCTAATTGGCAATGACGTTGGGGCGTTGTCATCGGTCAAATTATGGTTGACCAAGCAGTTTGACATGAAGGACTTGGGTGAGGCTAATTTTGTTCTCGGTATCCAGATCTTTCGGGATAGGAAGAACAAAATGATAGCTTTGTCACAGGCCAGCTACATAGATAAAATTCTCAGGAGGTTTGCAATGCAGGATTCCAAGAAAGGTGGGCAACCATCTAGGTATGGAATTACTCTTTCTAAGAAAGACTCTCCAAAGTCTTATGAAGAAAGAGAATACATGAAGAAGGTACCTTATGCTTCGGTAGTGGGTAGTCTCATGTATGCCATGCTTTGCACTCGACCGGATATTAGCTATGCGGTCGGGATTGTGAGTAGATTTCAGGCGGATCCAGGACCAAAACATTGGGTTGCGGTAAAGCATATTTTCAAGTACCTAAGAAGGACTCGAGGGTATATGCTTGTGTATTCGGGTGAGGATTTAACTCCTCTAGGATACACTGATTCAGATTTTCAATCCTGCCTGTATTCTAGGAAATCGACATCGGGGTTTGTGTTTACTCTGGATGGCGGTGCCATCAGTTGGAGAAGTGCGAAGCAAGATTGCACTTCGGATTCAACGATGGAGGCCGAGTATGTGGCGGCTAGTGATGCTTCGAAAGAAGCAGTGTGGCTCCGCAAGTTCCTTGGGGATCTTGAGGTAGTTCCTGGTATGGATAAAGCGGTATCACTGTATTGTGATAACAGTGCGGTGGTAGCTAATGCTAAGGAACCAAGATTTCACAAGAAGAGTAAGCATATTGATCGGAAGTATCATGTGATAAAGGACTTCGTTGAGAGCGGGCATGTCACGGTCTGCAAGATCGCGTCAGAGGACAATTTAGCTGATCCATTTATGACGACACTTTCTGGGAGAGTCTTCGAAAGGCATGTGGAAGCTATGGGGATGCGAAATTTGCAGTATTTACTCACTTAGTGCAAGTGGGAGATTGTTAGACATGTATGCTCTAAGGAGCAAAAATGTAATATGTTTTTGGAGACATTTTTATCAATAAAGAATTTATTCGTTTATATATACCAAATATTGTCCTCTTTACGTTCATATTTGTTGAATGTATGATAAGTAAACAGTAGTCTGAGACTGTCAGTCTAAACCTTAAGAGTTGGGCATATGATGGGATGATTATGCGGTAGACACGACTCTTAAGGTGATGGTCTAAAATATATGATCCGCAATCGAGGGAATAAAGTTGGGCGCTTTATTCATGTAAAGATTGTTATGTTGTCTATATCCCTTATGGGAGATGGTTTGTCTTGGCCATCGGAGTTGGACTCCGTGAATAGAAACATTGGCGCGTTGTCTTAGGTGACGATGTGTTGGATCGGGACATAAAGTGAATTGATTTGGATTAATAATTCTGTCTTGGCAAATCGATTCACTTTAGACAATCATTTGTATTGTATCTTAATCCTGAGATGAATAATGGGCCCGTTGTCTCGACTTATGTCTTTTGATGTACCAATGGGTGACTCCCACATCTCTATAGTGGCATGCATGCCGGTACGTTGGAGGCATGACTCTTGGTAGCGTAGACTTGTTATTCATAGATATGGAATCCATAGCTCCTCTTTAGGAGTAATGATATCCTCTTATATGCGTTGTCCTGTAATTGAAAAACTGGAGCGCTCAACCATTTGGATACATAGGTGTAACCGAATGGTATACTATCTTTGGATGGTAAGTTTTCTAATGGTGAGACAATGGAACGTAAGATAAAAATAATCAGGAAGGTAAGACAGAACTTGTCCTTAAGCTGATTATGGATGATCATGTGGGGATGTGATACACTATGATATGTCATGGAGACATAGCTACACAAGCTTCGTAATTCTATAAAGTTCGAGAGTGCAGCTCCAAGCTTTTAGTAGAGTAGCGTTGAAGTTGATAATTGTGAAATGTATATCTGGGATATTGGGTTTCATAATTATCATGAGCTTGAACTTTATAGGTCCATTTTGGTCCCCTTTGCTAGCTCACAAAGTCCTGTAACGACACGGCGTGCTTTTCCAATAATTGGTGACTTAAGTCGGATTTATCAGATTGGTTTAAAATTTATAAGAATCAAATAATTCATGTCTGTTTATCGGTTGAATTAATTATGTAAGAAATTAGTTCAAGATGAACTTGTTGAATTATGACGTTCGGATAATTCTTGTCTGTTTATCGGTTGTTTTAATGTTGGACAATTAGAACAAGATAAACTTGTAGAATTATTGTGAATTGATTTATTTTCTTAGAGATTATCTTGATAAAGTTTGTTTTGATCAGATATCTTTTCTATTGGGCTATTTGAATCAAAACTGAGACTTTATCCTTTAGAATCTCGGGTGGAAAATAAAAGATTTGCGGAGATTTTTTCTCGGCAGTTCGGCCTGCCTATCAAAAAGTTCGGCCTGCCGAACTGGCCAGTTTGGCCTGCCTATCACACAGTTCGGCATGCCGACCGCGACAGTTAAGATTACGCGTTTTTCACGCGTATCTTATCAGATATTGATCCGAACTTGATTCTGTTTCGATTTTTGAGACCTAATCTGATATGGACTGACCCCAAGGACCAATAGGTATAAAAAGGGAGTGAGTCTAATGATTTACTCAGATCAATTTGAGAGATTAAGAGTGATACTCTTCTAGTGAGCATCTGAAAACTCCCTGAGAGCTTTTGTTCACAAATCACGAACACTAGCTTTGGGTTCTCTCTATTGGTTGGAAGGAGAGTCACCGGTGGAAGAGCTGTACGTGTGAGCCCACACTCACTCCGGTTGTGGATAGAGAATAGCAAAGAAGACCAGTTGGTTGAGGCTCTTCTGGAACGTTACTTCTCTACACAGGTCGCGGAGGTTCTTCGGCACACTGAGGTTAGTAAGATCTGTTTAATTTATACATATAACATGTCAAACTTGTGTTTTGGAAAATACTCTGATGAAAAAATTTTAAAAATTCCGCTGCGCACTTTGTTTCCAACACAATCGACCTCGAAGAAGCCAATTTTGAGGGCTTGAGAAGATCCACGCATGGGACCTCAGCCAATAACTGATTGGTCCAAGAAGGCTGTCTCGGCCCTCAAGCAGCACAGGTACCATCTTCTCAAGGTTCCCGAGCTTTAGTATTTGACCAGCTTGGACACCAAGGGGAAGCACGTCGAAATCGCCAGCCTAAGGCTAGTGATCACGTCGAGGGTACAATACCCTACAAGGTCAAACTGCCCAAAGACACGAACAGTCGCCGGTTCTGGGTTCTATAGAGCCAAATCGACGAAATCCATAACAACCGCTTCGGCCTAGACGAGGTGGGGGCCTTAGATCCACCTTTCCTGGACACCATAATGCGAGCCCCTATGCCGCCTAAATTCAAAGTTCCATAGATCAAAGCCTATGATAGGATAGCAGATGCGGACGAGCATGTCGAACTCTTTAGAGGACACATGCTCCTCCAGAATGCCAGCAATGCAGCAATGTACAAAGCCTTCTTGCTGACCCTAACTGGGCTTGCTCAGTAATAGTTTTGGAGGCTCGAACCATCCTCCAGATGAGACCCTCAAGCATATTTTTGTAGGGGGCCTTCGAGACAGAAAACTTACCTGGTTGTTGGCCTTTGAGCATCCGAGTACGTTTTCACAGATGCTTGGCTACGCCCAGAGGTACGCCGACGTTGCGGAGTACATGAAAAGCCTCAAGGAGGAGGCCGACCAAAGCGGAACAAAGAAGGACAAGAAGCAAAAGAAGGCGCCAGAGCAAAACAATGTCGAGCAGAGCAAGAAGCAGAAGAAGGAGAAGAGATCCGAGAAGCCAAAGGTGCCGATCGGTAAATTTCAAAGCTACACGCCACTAGTGGCGACCATCAACGAGGTGCTCGCCCAAGTAGGTAACAAGAACCTGCTGGTACCACCACCTAAGCTTAGGGGCAGCAAGGTAAAGCGGGATCAAGCGAGGTATTGTAAATTCCACAAGGATGTGGGGCACAACACCCGCGAATGCATCTAGCTGAAGGACCAGATTAAAAGGTTAGCCCGAGAAGGACATTTGTGAGAATTTGTTAAGCGAGTCATAACCCCGGGCTCTACCTCAGGATGAAACAATCCACCAAGCAGAGATGTACCGAACTGCTCAAGAACCGACGCTGGGAACACCTCAAAATCCCCAAACATCATCCACACAATCTTCGGCTGGCCTGTTACCGGGGACACGTCGAGTGGACGGTGGTCGTGTGTTAGAGAAGCTCAACTGATCAAGCGAGGCGAATTCATAAACATGCCTGAGCATGTTAACAAGATATGCCACCAACAAGATGTCCCGATCACGTTCATCAAGGAGGAAGCAGACCGGCTAATCCATCTGCACAATGACGCTCTTGTGTGCAAGCTGCATATCACTAACAACATAGTGCGGTGAGTTCTAATCGATAACGGCAGCTCGACCGACATCCTCTTTAAGCAAGCCTTTGATAAGCTGAAGATCAGCAATGCCACCTTGGCTCCAGTCCAGACCCCACTCTACAGCTTCACGGGAGAATGTGTCCGAGTAGTGGGGAAGGTCAGCCTGCCCGTGACTTTCGGAGAAGGAGTTGCTTGGACCATTCAGGTCATTGACTTTTTAATCATCAACAAGCCTTCTTAGTACAATATTATCATTGGCCGCTCGACACTGAATGCGTTGAAGGCCATAGTCTCCCCATATCACCTAGCCATGAAATTTCCAACAGAAGATGGAGTTCGAGTGATTCGCTCATCCCATATGGATTCCCGAGCTTGTTACGCCAATGTTGTAAGAGTAGCTACAGCTCAGTATTTAGGCGTCTCAGCCATCTTTATGGTCGACGAGGTGGATCTGCCTGTCAACCTGATGCCTAAAATGTTGTCTGATCTCGACCCCCGATTGCCCAAGGAAAAGGTAAGAGCCACTCCGATCGAAGACTTGGTGGCATTCCCTTTAGACCCTGCGAGGCCTGAACACACCGTCCAACTCAGATCCCAGCTGAGACCTGAGATCCGAGCAGACCTGGAGGGGCTCTTACCTTTTCCTTGGTAGTCGAGGGTCGAGATCAGACAGCATTTAGGCATCGAGTCGACAGGCAGATCCGCCTGCCGACCCGATGCCTAAAATGTTTGCATGGGACGTCTTTTCGTGGTCCCTTGAAGACATGCTAGGCATTGACTTGAGCGTGATCAATCATCGGCTCAATGTTCAACCTGACCATAGGCCAGTGATATCAAAGAGAAGAGCTTTCAACCCAAAAAGGTATGCTGCGATAAACGAAGAAGCCCAAAAGCTCCTCAAGGCGGGTTTCATCAGAGAGGTTAAATACCTGGAGTGGTTGGCAAATGTCGTTCTCGTCAAAAAGGCAAACGGCAAGTGGCGGGTCTGCATTGATTACACCGACCTAAACAAGGCCTGCCCAAAGGATTGCCTTCCGCTTCCCTGGATAGAACAGCTCATCGATGTCACTACCCGCCACGAGCTCCTGAACTTTATGGACGCCTATTCCGGGTACAACCAGATAAGGATGGCTGAGGAGGATCAAGCAAAGACAGCTTTTGTTACCAACTAGAGCTTATACTGCTATATGGTGATGCCCTTCAAACTGAAGAATATCGAGGCTACATACCAATGCCTCGTCAATAAGATGTTTGCACGGTTAATCAGCAAAACAATGAAGGTCTACATGGATGATATGCTAGTAAAGTCTGTCCAAGCAGAGGACCATATGACTGATCTCCAAGCAAGTTTCAACATTCTCTGGGAATATGGGATGAAACTCAACCCGATGAAATGCGCGTTTGGAGTAAGCTCGGGCAAATTCCTCAAAGTTTTGGTCAACCAACGAGGTATCAAGGTCAACCCACCAAAGGCCCAGGCAATTATTGACATGCATTGTCCTTGGACTGTAAAAGATGTGCAACGGCTCATCGGCATGATAGCGGCTCTTTCGAGATTGTCTCCCGGGCTATCGACAAGTGCCATCCATTTTTTAAGGTGCTTAAGGAAAGGTTTGAGTGGAGCAAGGAGTGTGAGGAAGCTTTCCAAAGCCTGAAGAAGTATTTAGCCATGCCCCTGCTCCTGTCCAAACCTTTGTCCGGCGAGGTATTAACTGCCTATCTAGCCGTGTTTGAGAAAGTCGTGAGCTCGATCCTAGTCCGAGATGAAGATGGAGCCCAAAAGCCTGTCTACTATACCAGTCATGCATTCTAGGGTACCGAGGAATGGTATCTGCCCCTCGAGAAGTTGGCTTTCACCTTAATCACTTCGGCTTGCAAGTTTCAACCATACTTTCAAGGCCATACCATAAAGGTCCTGACCAAATTCCCTCTTTGGCAAGTTCTCCAGAGCCTAGAAATATCAGGCTGCATGGCCAAATGGTCAGTGGAGCTCAGCCAGCATGATGTGCACTTTGTTCTTAGGATGGCCATCAAAGCCCAAGCACTGGCGCACTTCATCACTGAATTCACGGATGCCAAACAGGCCACACCGTTGGCCGAGAAGGCACCCGTGGAAGTGGCAGATGCCCCCAGCTATAGCGAAAATTGCACCGCCTCGGAACCAGAATAGAGGCTGTATGTCGACGGATCTTCCTGTATTGATGGATCAGGTGCCGAGCTACTTTTAATAAGCCCGGACGGATACAAGGTGATCTATGCTCTCTGATTTGATATCAATGCCTCCAACAATGAAGCGAAATACGAAGCTCTTTTGGCCAGACTTTAGATCGCCAGAGATCTTGGGGTAGACCGTATAATCATCCATAGCGACTCTATGCTTGTCGTTCAGCAAGTCACCAAGGGATTCTAAGCCTGAGCAAATTCAATGGCCGCATATTTACAAGAAGCCAAGCAACTGCTTGGACAATTTAAATCTTACTCTTTCAAGCAGATCCCCCAGTCAGAGAACTCAGAAGCTGATGCCCTTGCTCAACTAGCCTCGGGCCTTGACGATAGTGATCTTACCTCAGTCCCCATTGAAAGACCTACCGAGCCAAGCATTGTCAAGGAAGTAGCAAGTGTAGCCGAGGAACTTGAGACCACATGGATGGACCCGATCATTTGATACTTGACCACGGTCGAATTACCCAACGACTGAGAAGATGCACATCGAATATGCAACAGTTTGGCCCAGTATTCGATGATCGGAGGCAAACTATACTGGTGAGGCTACACCACACCATGCTTAAAGTGCTTGAGCCCCAAGGAAGCCGAATATCTAATGAAGGAGATCCATGAAGGTTTGTGTGGCAACCATTCTAGGGGGCGATCGTTGGCCCAAAAGTGCCTCCGGTAGGGCTACTATTGGCCGACCATGGAGCAAGACTGCAAAGATTTTGCACAAAAGTGCCTCAAATGTCAGCAATTTGCAAGAATGCCTAGCTATCATGCCGAGCCCCTCACTTCAATAACCTCAACATGGCCATTTATGAAGTGGGCCATTGACCTGATCGGAACCCTTCCTCCGGCCTAATCACAATTCAGTTACTGCATCGTGGCCATAGACTACCTAACAAAATGGGTCAAGGTTGAACCGTGCACCAATATGACTGAAGCCAAATGTACCAACTTCGTATGGAAGAACATCATTTGCCGGTTTAGAATCCCACACACAATCGTGACCAACAATGCAAAACAGGTTGAGTCCTTTAGTCTCCTCTGCCTGTGTGAACGGCTCGGCCTTGAGAAGGTTTTCTCCTCTCTGAGCTACCCCTAGAGCAACGGCCAAGTTGAGGCAGTAAACAAGATGATCAAGGACAACTTGAAGAAAAAGCTCGAGGGCCTTAAGGGCGCATGGATCGATGAGCTCCCATAAGTGCTCTGGGCTTACCACACAACCGTCTGGACAACAACCAAGGAGACCCCTTCTCCCTCGTGTATAGGGCAGAGGCTATCATCCTGACCGAAGTGGGGCTGCCTAGCTTTAGAATCGAGCATTACCAGGAGGCCTAAAACATTGAATTGATGATGACCAAGCTTGACCTACTCAAAGAAAAAAGAAACCGGGCAGCGATCCGTAATGCAACCCAGAATCAAGTGGTAGTTCGGTATTATAACAAGCATGTCCAACCAAGAAGCTTTAAGATAGGGATTTGGCACTAGAAAAAGTCACGTTTCAACAACCAAGCCTCGGTTCCTTTGGTCCGAAGTGGGATGGGCCGTATAGGGTCATTGGCATTGTCCAGCCGGGCACGTACAAATTATTTGACTTGGAGGGAAACCAGCTCGGTCATCCTTGGAACGCCGAGCTCTTGAAAAGACTCTTTTGTTAACATCGAGGCCAGAAACCCTTTTTTGACCTTTAGCCAAAATTCTTTTGTAACTAGGCCTACTGAATAGGGCTGAGATGTAAATACTACGCATTAATGAAATGCAAATTTCCTACACCATTCCATTGAGCAATGCGTTTGAGGGAAAATAAACAGAGCCAAACAGGGATGCCATAACTCTAGCCTAGAGGACCAGACAATAACTCTCGACGAGGGAGAGTCATCCTATCTAACCGGACTAGGGGGCTAATCGACAGCTTATCGATTCCAAGTCTGTCACTGCGCAGACCACTCAGTAAGTTTCTCGGCGCAACAATGTGCCTGACGAGTCCTAGACTTGCAAAATTCTCAAACTTAGACAAGTCTAGGGGGCAACAGGGTGAGGGTATGCACACGCCGTTGTGCCCTACCCGACCGAGAAACAGGGATACCATCCCTGCACGGATCAACTAAGTAAACAGGGATACCATCCCTACTTGAATGAACTCGGTAGTCATCGAGATAATATACTCAGCCTCGATTCAAAATTGCAAAAATAGAAGCTCAGGAAACTATTGTTTAGGAATACGCCTCCCGAGGAGCATCCAACTTGGCCTGAATTCTGATTCAATTTCGAGACCGAGGTTTATGGTAACTCGATGAGACAAAGGTCTAACTACATTCTAGAGAAACCCCTCACCATGAAATATGAACACATTTTCCTGAGAATATTCACGCTTGGAAAATATCTAAAGAACAGCACACAAAAATCCGAGAAGCGAAGAAGGAAAATTTTATTCATAGTACGGGGGAGGTACAATTAACCGGGGACCTCCTGAGCCTAGACAAACAAAAAAAAAGTGGCCTAGACCTGGGTCTCATCCCCGACCGCACCTTCCTCACCTCCACCATCGGTAGTGCTCTGCTCGTCTCCGTCGCCGTAACCGTCCACTACGACAATCTCCTCGCCTTGCTGTTCCTGAGCAGCGCCTTGCTTGGGTTTGACTATGAGCGACCAGTCAAAGCCTTCAACCTCAAGGTGCTAGTAGATCAGATGATCCCGAAGGTCTGTCATGCGAAGTAGTAGTAGCCGAAGTACTCCGGAGATGCCTTGAATTCATCAATGGCCTGTGCTAGACGGTTGGGAAGCTCGTCCAAAAATCACTGGTGGTCAGCCTGCAGAGCCACCAGCTACCCCTAGAGCCGAGCAGCCACATCCTTCACCTCTCTGGCTTGCCTCCGAGCCTCCTCGGCCTCTGGCTTGGCCTCGATGGCGTCCTCCTTGGCCTTCCGAGCTTCTTCCTCGGCTTGAGAAAGAGAGTTCCTAATTTGGTCTAGTTCAATGTTTTTAGCACCGAGCTTCTTCTCGACCTCTAACTTTTGAGGAAGGTCTTCTTATGCATCTCATTCTCTTTGTGGAAGTCCTTCATCTTGGTTAAATAGGCCATGTGCAAGGTGGCATTCATTTGAGGATAACAAAAATTCAAGGATGAAAAGTTAAATTAAAGCTCGGGATGAACGAGCACTTACAGTGGCCGTGGAGCGGAGAGCCATGTTGCACAGGCTCTGAAAGTCCTCCTCTCAGAGGTTCACCAGGAAATCTTCCTGGGGCATCACATCCCCAGGCGCTCCAGGATGGTTCGACGGTAGTTTAGACGGCTCCTTTGGGGTCTTGTGAAGACACTGCCATGGTGTCGTCGGCTGGTCTCTCCTCCGATGAAACCCTAGCCCTCAGAGGGGGGGTGGTGGCTCTTGGACTGTGACGTGAACTTGCTCAGGTCGGGGAGGAAGCTTCGCTCTCAGAGTCCGCTTACACTTCCTCCCGACCCCTACGGCCTTGCCTTTCTGTTTCCTCAAGCTCTCCATTAGAGCCCGTCTCTCAGCAGTAGAGCTTGGCCGTGAAGACATCTTTGCAAAATAATTTCCAAGTCAAAATCAGGTCAGCACATAAAAAAAAAAAACTTGGGGCTGACCTTCGATCCTGAGCTGGCGAGATGGGTAAATAAGCCAAATCACGTCCTCAAGGTCCTCGTCTGGCACAGATGGTCTCGCATTGAAGGAGCCACTCGATGAGTCCTCAAAACTGGACGATGATAGCTCCCTTGTCAGCCACCTAGATCAAGAAGTGCTCAGCCCCGGGACGTCCACGGCACCAGGCCTTGTGATTGTAACCTGCCTGATAGACCGGGCAGAACGGACCGATGGGGGATTTGTTCTACTGGGTTCCTCGAACCTACCATAATTGGAAAGAGTTTCCTTCCCGAGCAGGAAGGATTGCTTCCTGGTCGACGCTGGCTTTTCAAATAGGTCTTCGATAGCCTTAACCACGTGGCTTGATGCCCAAGGCCTCTTAGGCCACACGTGCCCTTGTTCGAACGTCATCGGCACGTGCTGATCGGCAGGAACGGTTTCACCGGTTCAGGCTAGGTAATTGCCCCCAACGTAGAACCACTCGTATTTCCAAAGCTTGTCTGAGTCAGGGTTGCCCAAGATAAAGTCCTTCCTAAAGCCAGTGACATAGTACCACCCAGACTGCCGAGGTAGCTTCTTCATCTTGTACACTTGTTTGAATCCTTCTAGCAACATCTCAGTCGCCTGATGGTACTTCCATAACACGTACATCCCGATCAGCGACCTGTAACTATTTGGGTTTAACTGAGCCGGGCACATGTTGAAATCATTAAGTGCCCGGTGGAGGAATGGATGAAATAGGAGGCACAGCCTAGCCCTGAAAAACTCATCGTAGAGCGTAATGCATCCCTCTGGTGCCTCCAGTGGCAAATTTTTCTCCTCGGGCACGATGAGGATCACGTCGTCTGGGATGCTAAACTCGGTACGTAAATCCTCTAGTCAAGACTCCATTATGGCGCTGGTATAAGCCGCAGCTGAGGTCTGCCCAGCCTGAGTCACCCTATACTCCATCACACCTCAAACGCGGGTAACCCAAACCCGCTCATCCTCTTCTATCTCGGGCTGCTCTGCCTCCTCCACCTCCTCGGCTACCCGCTCTTTGTCGGAGATGTCCATAGTGATTATGCCCTCGACTTGAACTAGGACCTTAAAATTTTGACCGGATGTGCTCGGAGCATCCCCGATCATTTGAAGCTCCGCTTTCTCCCGGGCAGTAACTCGAGAGGAGCCCGTAGTCGCCGCCCCAATGTACGGGTCCTCATCCCTGCACTGTCTGATCAGCCTCTCCCCGTCCAGCAGGTTAAGGAACTCCTGCTTGGGGATTGTCTGGGAGTCGACCCTAAATATCTATTCAAGTTGGCCAGCCCCGTCTCGTTCAGGGAACACATTTTCAATGTCGACTTGAATGGTGGATGAGCTGCCCTCCAGACTGCTTTTCGACTAGGAAATGTTTATATTCTGAGAATCAGTGACGTCACTCATTTTTCACTCCTTGGGAAATTACCTGTTCGGGCTATGGTAGCTTGGGGAATGTAAAATCTTCGGGTGGATAACTATAGCTCGACAGCTAAGAACTCTTCGGGTGTGAAATCTGACTTCAGTCGTGTAAAATTAACAGAAAGGAAGGCCCTATTTATAGCCATTTTAGGCAAAAAATCTAGACGCGAATAGCGAAGTGGCGCGATCATTATGCCTGTCAGGCGATGCAGTCGACCGCGGAGCAACACGTGTCCCCCAGTTAATCCGCGCGACCTCTCATCTCACCCCTCTTCGAAGCACTGTTTTGGTCTTCTTTCTTCTAGCCGACCTCACCCATTCGGCGTAGTCTATTCGGTTGAACACCAACCAAGTGAACCAGGGGACTAATGTTGAAGGTGAGCTTGGCGCCACCGCTGAGGAGACAAAACTTTGGTGGTAGGCTAAACAGCTCGGCAAACCTCCCAAGGAGCAAGCTACTGACCTCGTTGGCGACATGCGTTCAGTCTAAGGTGCTTCTTACGGCCCCCGAGGCCACACCCCAGGTAGGCTGCCACCTCGGACCATGTGCTAGCTCGGGTCGGATTGACCTCACTCATAGGTAGACTACTACTCGCCACCACAGGCCAACAAACGTTAAATAACTCACCATCTGATGGGACCCAATCCATCGACGGGGGATGTGACACTTGTCACCTACTGCCTGACACGCCTTGATGTGACACCTAGTTTGTGGGCAAAACCCACCTGACACCCAGTCCAAGTAGTAGCCTAGAAATAGGATGCATTTATTGCATTCTAGAGAGAGACTTCTTCCCACCTAACAAGCTCCCGTCCTCTGCTGAGCAACTCCTACCTTGAGCATCGGAGAGCACTTGTCCACTGACTAAAACCTTACTCTCACCTCTGAAGCGTCCCTTCTCTTGTTGCAGGCACGCCTGACTAGGCAGAGGAGGTCTGGGAAGAACTAGACCATGCGCAGCCGCACGTGGTGTTGATCTGATGTTGGAACACGGTAGCCATCAACAGCCACTATTGCCAGTAGCTGGGACATATCAAGTGGAACTGTCCAATCAGGAATGCTCGTCTAGGCCAACCGTCAGCCTCAACCTCAAACCTTACCTCCACTTCAGTAACTTCCTCAGCTACAGTTTCATCAGTTCACTACTCAGCAACTGCAATACCCGACATAAGGATATCAACCACAAAACCTCCAGCGCAACCCACAGTATCAAGTGTTGAGTATAGCTAGCGTGTAGTCACCTTCACTGTAGCAACATCGACCGACCAATCTAGGACCAAGCAATATTGGTAGAGGAAAAGGAAAAGCTACAGCTTAGGTTCACACCATGACTTCAGGGAGTTCACTTGCATAGACCAGCAACGCGGTTGTCGACGGTATGGTCTTAGCTTCTCAGTCTCTAGCCCATGTTTTATTCAATAGTGTTGCTACTAATTCTTTCATTTCAAGTTCTTTTGTGCATGCCTTGGGATTAGAGATAGAAGAGTTTGATGAGCCCTTGGTTATTGCTTCACCCTTGGGGCGGGTGCGTGTGAATTGACTATGTAAATCTTGTATAATAATAATTGAGGGTGAGACTCTGAAAAGTGATTTGATTATGATCCCCACGAACTCATATGATGTAATTTTAGGGATGGACTGGTTGTCCAAGTATAATGCAGTTATAGATTGTCAACTTAGGAAAGTGACCCTAGTGTCTGATAGAGGAACGACGATCCCTTACATGGGTGGTAATGATCGAATAGTAAGTGAGAGTCTCATGAAGACATGTCTCAGAGGATGGAAGAATCTAGCTTGCTATGCTTTTCTTATGAATCTAGAAGAAGAGTCCAGTGCATCGGGAAGGGGTGCAGCGATTCCAGTGGTTGATGAATTCGAAGATGTCTTCCCTGAGAGTTGCCAGGATTGCCACTGCATCGAAAAATTGAGTTTGGTATTGAGTTGCTTCCGAGGACTAATTTGATTTTTGTAGCACTATATCGGATGGTGCTGGCAGAGATGAAAGAGTTGAGAAAGCAACTTTAGGAGCTTGCTCACAAAGGGTACATTTAGAATGGCACATCACGTAGGGTGCATCAGTCTTGTTTGCCAAAAAGCATGATGGAACAAGTATCCATTGCCCAAGATTGATGAGATATTTGATCAGTTGGAAGGTTCGCGATACTTCTTGAAGATAGATTTACATTACAAATACCACCAGCTCAGGATTAAGGAGGAAGGCATCCCCAAGACAGCCTTCAAGACTCAGTATGGACATTTCAAGTTTCTGGTGATGCCATTTGGGTTGACGAATGCTCCAGCAGCCTTCAAGACTCAGGATAACGCATATAAGAGGATATCACTACTCCTAAAGAGGAGCAATAGATTTCATATCTATGAATAACAAGTCTACGCTATCAAAAGTCATGCCTCCAACGTACCGACATGCATACCACTATTAAGATGTGGGTGTCACCCTTTAGTACATCAAACGACACAAGTCAAGACAACATGCCCACTATTCATCTCAAGATTAAGATACAATATAAATGATTGTCTAATGTGAATCGATTTTCCAAGACAGAATTATTAATCCAAATCAATTCACTTTATGTCCCGATCCAACACATCGTCACCTATGACAACGTGCCAATGTTTCTATTCACGAAGTCCACCTCCAATGGTCAAGACAAACCATCTCCCACTAGGGATATAGACAACATTACATCTTTTCATGAATAAAACGCCGAACTCTATTCCCTCGATTGCGGATCTTATGTTTTAGACCATCACCTTAAGAATCGTGTCTTCCGCATAATTTGTCCATCATATGCCCAATTCTTAACGTTTAGACTGACGGTCTTAGACTATTGTTTGCTTAACATACATTCAACAAATATGAACGTAAAGAGGACAAGATTTGGTATATAAACAATAAATAAATTCTTTATTGATAAAAATGTCTCTAAAAACTTCTTACATTTGTACTCCTTAGGGCATACATGCCTAACAAATATGACAAATCTCGCATCCTCATAGCTTCTATATGCCTCTCGAAGACTCTCCCAGTAAGTGTCTTTGTAAATAGATCAACTAAATTGTCCTCTGACGCGATTTTGCACACCATGATATGCCCGCCCTCAACGAAGTCCTTTATCACATGATACTTTTGATCAATATGCTTACTCTTCTTGTGAAATCTTGGTTCCTTGGCATTAGCTACCACCGCATTGTTATCACAGTATAGTGATTCCGCCTTATCCATACCGGGAACTACATCAAGATCCCCAAGGAACTTGCAGAGCCACACTACTTCTTTCGAACCATCACTAGCTGCCACATACTCGGCCTCCATCATTGAATCCGAAGTGCAATCTTGCTTCACACTTCTCCAACTGATGGCACCACCGCCCAGAGTAAACACAAAACCCAAAGTTGATTTCCTAGAATCCAGAGGAGTCAATCCTGACCGCATAACAAATATTTGATCGTGTGCAAAGCATGGCATACATGAGACTATCCACTGCCAAACCATAAGGCACCTTCTTCATGTATTCTCTTTCTTCCTTAGACTTTGGAGAGTCTTTCTTAGAAAGAGTAATTCCAGACCTAGATGGTTGCCTACCTTTTTTGGAATCCTGCATTGTAAACCTCTTGAGAATTTTATCTATGTAGCTGGCCTAGGATAAAGCTATCATTTTGGTCTTCCTATCCCGAAAGATCTAGATACTGAGAACAAAATGAGCCTCACCTAAGTCCTTCATGTCAAACTGCTTGGTCAACCATAATTTGACTAATGACAATGCCCCAATGTCATTGCCAATTAGCAAAATGTTATCTACATAGAGCAGTAGAAAAACCACCTTCCCATCCTCAATGTGTTTATGAACACATGGCTCATCTACGTTTTGTGAGAACCCATAAGTCTTGATCACCTGATCAATTCTTATGTTCCAAGAACGGAAAGCCTGCTTAAGTCAATAAATTGACTTTAGCAGCTTACAAACCTTATCCTCTTGACCCTTGACCTTGAACCCATTTGGTAACTCCATATAAATGGACTCATCAAGATAGCCATTTAGAAAAGCCGTCTTAACATCCATCTGCCAAATCTCATAGTCAAGAGCGGCAGCTTTGGACAAGAGAATCTGAATAGACTTAAGCATGGCCACAGGCGAAAAAGTTTCCTCATAATTGATTTCTTCCTTTTGCTTGTAACCCTTAGCTATCAGTCTAGCCTTAAAGATTTTGACCTTTCCATCCACTCCTCTTTTTCGCTTGTAGAACCCTATGGGTTTTACCCCTTCGGGAGGATCCACAAGCTCCCAGACCTAATTAGTCTCCATAGACTTCATCTCTATATTCATGGCCTCTGTCCAGAGTTTCGAATCAACATCCTCCATAGCCTCCGCGTAAGTATAAGGATCCATGTCATGTTCTTTTGGTTCAGCCAAGAAGGCCTCACCATTGAACATATACCTTTTGGGATGACGCCCAATCCTCCCACTACGCCGAAGCCCCTTAGGTTGTTGTTCAGGTTCATTTGGTTTTTCTACACTGATCGGAATGGTTTCATTTGGAGCCTCCAGACTGATTAGATCACTCCTTAACTCCTCAAGCACCACTTTGCTTCGAGCTTTACAATCGTCCATGTAACTCTCCTCAAGAAAAGTTGCATGAGTTGAAACCACGACTTTATTTTCCTTTGGGTTATAAAAATAACCCCCTTTAGTCCCTTTTGGATATCCTACAAACACGCAAACTTCTGAACGTACTTCCAACTTATTCGCATCCTTAAACAGGACATGAGCCAGACATCCCCATATGCGATATGGTTTAAGGATGTCTTCCTGTCGTCCACAACTCATGAGGAGTTTTAGGGACCATTTTAAAGGCACATTGTTCAAAAAATAGCATGCGGTTTGTAGTGCATATCCCTAAAAGGATAAAGGCAATGATGAATAACTCATCATGGACCTGACCATGTCCAATAAAGTTCTATTTCTTCTCTCCGCTATGCCATTCTACTGTAGAGTGTTCAGCACAGTCAAATGGGATAAAATCCCATTCTTTAATTAATGTCCCAAGAACTCATCAGAAAGGTATTCTCCACCTCGATCGGATCGAAGTGCCTTTATGGGTCTACCCAATTGCTTTTCCACTTCAGCCCGAAACTCCCTGAACTTGTCAAAAGTTTCGCTTTTGTGGTGCATTAGGTACACATACCTATACCTTGAGTAATCGTCAATAAAAGTGACAAAGTATTCATACCCTTCTCGTGCCCAGATGTTTATTGGTCCGCAAACATCACTATGTACAAGTTCTAGAACCCCTTCGGCTCTATTGCCCTTAGACCCGAATGGTCTTTTGATCATTTTACCCTCCAAACAAGATTCACATTGAGGTATAGATTCCACCTTTAAGTGACTTAAAGGTCCATCCCTTACCTGCCTTTGAATCCTATTTAGGTTAATATGACCAAGGCACAAATGCCAAAGATAAGTCTTATTAGAGTGAGAAGTTTTGAGTGTTTTTGAGTTATTATCATTCATCTCAGTATTAAGCAGTTTGTCCATCTTAGGTATGATAAAGTATATAGATTATTTTGCATCCATCCAGAACAGATAAACGATTTGTTTTTACGAATTACCACTTTATTATTAAAAGAAACCAAATAGGAGTCTTTAAATAAATAAGCTATAGAAATTAAATTCCTTTTAAATTTAGGAACATAAAAACAATCTCGTAAAATTAAATTTCTATAATTATCAAAATAAAGATGGACGTCTCCCGTTACTTCTGTAAAGACCAAGGATCCATCGCCCATCCAAAATGTGAAGTTTTCATGAAGCAGACTTCTCGTTTCTTTGAACCCCTACAGAGAAACATAAACATGATTAGTTGCACCAGAATCTATGACCCAAATGTCATTGTATAATGCCTTTAAGTGGGGGTTAACAGTTTTTAATAAATAAAATGAAGATCAAAAAATAAAAATAAAACATCAAAGTAATTTGCCCAGGCCTTAAATAAAATCTCTCAAATAAAATAAAAACATAAACAAATAAATAAGCCATAGTTTAATATAGCACCTTAAATTTTAATAATATAAAACTGTCATCATCATTATTTCAACCCTCAACACATCTTAATACAGTCAACAAAAGTAACAAACGATGCTTACAATATCATGAAGGACATTCTTTGATAAATGAAACATTTCCAATGTAATACAGCTACATAGCTTCCTCAACTATTTTTTTTTTTAGCCACCTCACACTTAGTGAGTCTTGAAAAGATAAAAATATAAGGGAATGAGGGACAACATGCTCAGTAGGGAACAACCATTACTCACCTTTAGGTTTTATCATTACCACATTAAAACTTGCATGGTTGGTTAATGCTCATTATTATCCAAATTATGATATTTATTATGCTCATATTCCGCGGATACCATAGTTATGTTAGACATGTATGCTCTAAGGAGTAAAAATGTAATACGTTTTTGGAGACATTTTTATCAATAAAGAATTTATTCATTTATATATACCAAATATTGTCCTCTTTACGTTCATATTTGTTGAATGTATGATAAGCAAACAGTAGTCTGAGACTGTCAGTCTAAACCTTAAGAGTTGGGCATATGATGGGATGATTATGCGGTAGACACGACTCTTAAGGTGATGGTCTAAAATATATGATTCGCAATCGAGGGAATAAAGTTGGGCGCTTTATTCATGTAAAGATTGTTATGTTGTCTATATCCCTTTTGGGAGATGGTTTGTCTTGGCCATCGGAGTTGGACTCCGTGAATAGAAACATTGGCGCGTTGTCATAGGTGACGATGTGTTGGATCGGGACATAAAGTGAATTGATTTGGATTAATAATTCTGTCTTGGCAAATCGATTCACTTTAGACAATCATTTGTATTGTATCTTAATCCTGAGATGAATAATAGGCCCGTTGTCTCGACTTGTGTCTTTTGATGTACCAATGGGTGACTCCCACATCTCTATAGTGGCATGCATGCCGGTACGTTGGAGGCATGACTCTTGGTAGCGTAGACTTGTTATTCATAGATATGGAATCCATAGCTCCTCTTTAGGAGTAATGATATCCTCTTATATGCGTTGTCCTGTAATTGGAAAACTGGAGCGCTCAACCATTTGGATACATAGGTGTAACCGAATGGTATACTATCTTTGGATGGTAAGTTTTCTAATGGTGAGACAATGGAACGTAAGATAAAAATAATCGGGAAGGTAAGACAGAACTTGTCCTTAAGCCGATTATGGATGATCATATGGGGATGCGATACACTATGATATGTCATGGAGACTTAGCTACACGAGCTTCGTAATTCTATAAAGTTCGAGAGTGCAGCTCCAAGCTTTTAGTGGAGTAGCGTTGGAGTTGATAATTGTGAAATGTATATCTGGGATATTGGGTTTCATAATTATCATGAGCTTGAACTTTATAGGTCCATTTTGGTCCCCTTTGCTAGCTCACAAAATCCTGTAACGACACGGCGTGCTTTTCCAATAATTGGTGACTTATGTCGGATTTATCAGATTGGTTTAAAATTTATAAGAATCAAATAATTCATGTCTGTTTATCGGTTGAATTAATTATGTAAGAAATTAGTTCAAGATGAACTTGTTGAATTATGGCGTTCGGATAATTCTTGTCTGTTTATCGGTTGTTTTAATTTTGGACAATTAGAACAAGATAAACTTGTAGAATTATTGTGAATTGATTTATTTTCTTAGAGATTATCTTGATAAAGTTTGTTTTGATCAGATATCTTTTCTATTGGGCTATTTGAATCAAAACTGAGACTTTATCCTTTAGAATCTCAGGTGGAAAATAAAAGATTCGCGGAGATTTTTTCTCGGCAGTTCGGCATGCCGGATGACTTGTTCGGCCTGTCGAACTGGCCAGTTCGGCCTGCCTATCTCACAGTTCGGCATGCCGACCGCGACAGCTAAGATTACGCGTTTTTCACGCGTATCTTATCAGATATTGATCCGAACTTGATTCTGTTTCGTTTTTTTGAGACCTAATCTGATATGGACTGACCCCAAGGACCAATAGGTATAAAAAGGGAGTGAGTCTAATGATTTACTCATATCAATTTGAGAGATTAAGAGTGATACTCTTCTAGTGAGCATCTGAAAACTCCCTGAGAGCTTTTGTTCACAAATCACGAACACTAGCTTTGGGTTCTCTCTATTGGTTGGAAGGAGAGTCACCGGTGGAAGAGCTGTACGTGTGAGCCCACACTCACTCCGGTTGTGGATAGAGAATAGCAAAGAAGACCAGTTGGTTGAGGCTCTTCTGGAACGTTACTTCTCTACACAGGTCGCGGAGGTTCTTCGGCATACTGAGGTTAGTAAGATCTGTTTAATTTATACATATAACATGTCATACTTGTGTTTTGGAAAATACTCTGATGAAAAATTTTAAAAAATTCCGCTGCGCACTTTGTTTCCAACAATTGGTATCAGAGCCGAGGTTTTTACATAAATTTGCAAGTTTGTGATCATGTTATATGCATAAATTTTGTGATCTTAATCTCTCCAATGCTTGAATTAAATTTTATAGAGAGATGGCACTCTAGGTTTCTATATAATATATATGTTGTCATGGATTATATGGTGAATGTTTATTAATTAATTATGGTTGATTAAATTGTTGTTTAATTATTTATTAATTAATTAATACCGGTAATGGTTCCTTAGAGGTTAGAATGTGTATCTAGGTTTTTCATGTAATTAGATGGCGGACTATCATCTCCGTCTAGGAATTATTATTTAATTTTTAATTTGTAAGAATTTTGTAATTAAATAATTTTCGGAGAAGACGGAACGAGAAGTCGGAACTTAAAGATTGATGATGGCGCCACTAGGTATTTCATGAGTCTTTAATTTTATGTTTTTGAATTGTTGAAAATAAAATTGATGAATTGCATTAAAATTGTATTTTCTGGATTGAGGGTTTTCTGCTCGGTCGGCATGCCGGACCTCACAGTTCGGCAGGCCGAAGGTCACAGATCGGCAGGCCGGACGTACGGTCCGGCAGGCCGACAGTGGGGCAGAAATTTTGATGCTCTGCCGGCAGGCCGAACCTTCATGTTCGGCAGGCTGAACCTCCATGATCGGTAGGCCGATCGCCCAGATCGGCCTACCGATCGAGAGCTGCCAGGTGTCCAGAAAAGGTGCGATTTTTCCAGTGCAGTTTTAATTTTATTTTTGGGACGATTCTGAGAAACATTAAATTTGGATATGACCGAAAATATGAAGTGTTCGATTCATACGGGATTGAGGACTTGAAGATGGATATTACATGAAGAAGGATACAGCTTGAGGATTCAAGGATGAAGAATCGATAAATGTCTCGATTATTCTCTTGTAATCTTAGTTTTTCTATTCTCTAGGGTGGAACCATAATATTACGGTTATTATTATTATGCTTGTAGCTTTGCTTGATTGCTTTGCTTGTCTGCATTATAATATGATTTACCATGTATATTGATAACATGTCATATAGAATAGGGAGTGCCGCTCATATTAAAATTGTTCATGCATAATTTTAAAATAAAACCTTGACTTCAAAAGATTGAGTGGGAGAAGGTTTTCGAAGAGAGAACCTAAGGCCTCCATCGTTGGTCCATAGGAAGAACATGATGGTCCCAACCCCTAGGAAGGGATTTCTATCATGTACCAGATTGGATCTCTGAAAGGATAAGGTATTTTAGTATGATTTATGGTTGCACACCCCTAGGTGGTGATTATAAATCATGGATAAAATATTAAAACGGTGGTTATACACTCACGTTAATTTTATTATTAACCTCCCCTAGGAGCTCTGTTAATAAAATTAATGGCCAAAGAAACGATTATTAGTATATGCTGGATCATACGGGTCCTGGATGACATATATTAATCAGGAGGGGATCCGTGTTCCTGATTGAATTTGGCATGACTCCCCTAGGAGCTTGTTGAATTCTGAGCTGGGAATTATCGTTGTAAGGTTGTGATATTTTCAAGGTTTTGACACATAAACACATTTGTATGATTTTACATGATTGTCTTATCTTACTAAATTATTATATATGTTTGCTTATGTTTGGTATATGATTCTTTATTGTAGATTGAAAATGTCTAAAAACACTTTATCATCGATACTTGACAAAAACCAATTAACCGGTGAGAACTATAATGATTGGAAACGGAACCTGGACATCGTCCTTTCCTTTGAGAAACTGAAATATGTTCTAACAACTCCTTGTCCTCCCGAGCCTACAGGAGACTCAAGTAATGAGCAATTCCAAGCGTACGAACGCTGGAAAGATGCTAATGATCAGGCCCGCTGCTATGTTATGGCAAGCATGAATAACGTGCTGCAGGCTCAACATCAGGATTATGAGACTGCGAAGCAGATCTTGGATAATCTTGAGGACATGTTTGGAGGCCAGGCCATAACAAAGCGGCAAGGGGCGCTTCGGAAACTCTTAAACTGTAGACAGAGACCGGGGACATCTGTAAAGGAGCACATGATGTTGGTCATGGGTTACCTCGCTGAGGCTCAAACCAATGGAGCCGACATCGATGCTGAAACTCAGATGACTATGGTCTTTGAGACTCTGTCTAAGGAATTTATTCCGTTTAGAGCTACTTTTAATCTAAGCAATAGACGGGATATGACCTTGACAGAATTGATGAAACAGTTACAAGAGTTTGAACTGCTGATCAGGGAGTCTCCTGCTGGTGGAGAGGCCAATATGGTAGCTGCTTCTGGTTCCAATCCTAACTCTGGGAATGGAAAGAAGCAACGGGCCAAAAGTGGGAACTCTTCTATTCCTATTGCTACCAAGAGCAAGAAGAAGAAAAAGAAGAACCCAAAGAAGCTTAAGTGCTTCTTTTGTGGTAAGATCGGGCATATAAAGAAGCATTGCAAGGACTTCCTTTCCAAGGGAGGTAGGTGTGATCTTCTATATTTAGAAACTTGTTTGGTTGAGGAATCCAGTGACATTTGGGTCATAGATTCTGGTGCAACTAATCATGTTTGTGTTTCTCTGCAGGGATTCAAAGAAACGAGAAGTCTACTTCGTGAAGACTTAACGCTTCGGATGGGCGATGGATCCTTGGTCTCAGCGGAAGCAGTGGGAGATGTCCATCTTTATTTTGATAATTATAGGAGTTTAATTTTGTGAGATTGTTTTTATGTTCCTAAATTTAAAAGGAATTTAATTTCTGTATCTTCTTTATTTAAAGACTCCTACATGGTATCTTTTAATGAAAAAGTGGTGATTCGTAAAAACAAATCTTTTATCTGTTCTGGATGGATGCAAAATAATCTATATTTTATCAAACCTAAGATGGACCTATTGCTTAATGCTGAGATAAATGATAATGACTCAAAAAGACTTAAAACTTCTCACTCTAATAAGACTTATCTTTGGCATTTGCGCCTTGGCCATATTAACCTAAATAGGATTCAAAGGTTGGTAAGGGATGGACCTTTAAGTCACTTAAAGGTGGAATCTATACCTCAATGTGAGTCTTGTTTGGAGGGTAAAATGACCAAAAGACCATACGGGTCTAAGGGCAATAGGGCCGAAGGGGTTCTAGAACTTGTGCATAGTGATGTTTGCGGACCGATGAACATCCGGGCACGAGGAGGGTATGAGTACTTCGTTACTTTTATTGACGATTACTCAAGATATGGGTATGTGTACCTAATGCACCACAAAAGCGAAACTTATGATAAGTTCAGGGAGTTTCGGGCTGAAGTGGAAAAGCAATTGGGTAGACCCATAAAGGCACTTCGATCTGATCGAGGTGGGGAATACCTTTCTGATGAGTTCTTGGGACACTTGTTAGAGAATGGGATTTTATCCCATTTGACTGCGCCGGGCACTCCGCAGCAGAATGGCGTAGCAGAGAGAAGGAATAGGACTTTGTTGGACATGATTCGGTCCATGATGAGTTATTCATCATTGCCTTTATCCTTTTGGGGATATGCACTACAAACCGCATGTTATCTTTTGAACAATGTGCCTTCAAAATCGGTCCCTAAAACTCCTCACGAGTTGTGGACAAGATGGAAGACATCCTTAAACCATATTCGCATATGGGGATGTCCAGCTCATGTCCTGTTTAAGGATCCGAATAAGTTGGAAGCACGTTCAGAAGTTTGCGTGTCTGTAGGATATCCAAAAGGGACTAAAGGGGGTTATTTTTATAACCCAAAGGAAAATAAAGTCGTGGTTTCAACTAATGCAACTTTCCTTGAGGAGAGTTACATGAACAACTTTAAACCTCAAAGCAAAGTGGTGCTTGAGGAGTTACGAGGGTAATCCGTTTACTCCGGAGGTTCCGAACGAAACCATTCCGATCGGTGTAGAAAAACCAAACAAACCTGAACAACAACCTCAGGGGCTTCGGCGTAGTGGGAGGATCGGGCGTCAACCTGAAAGGTATATGTTCAATGGGGAGGTCTTTTTGGCTGAACCGGATGAACATGACAGGGATCCTTATACTTACGCAGAAGCTATGGAGGATGTTGATTCAAGACTCTGGACAGAGGCCATGAACATTGAGATGAAGTCTATGGAGACTAATCGGGTCTGGGAGCTTGTGGATCTTCCCGAAGGGGTAAAACCCATAGGGAGTAAGTGGATCTACAAGAGGAAAAGAGGTGTGGATGGAAAGGTCGAAACCTTTAAGGCTAGACTGGTAGCTAAGGGTTATACGCAAAAGGAAGGAATCGATTATGAGGAAACCTTTTCGCCTGTAGCCATGCTTAAGTCCATCCGGATTCTCTTGTCCATAGCTGCCGCTCTCGACTACAAGATTTGGCAGATGGATGTCAAGACGGCTTTTCTGAATGGCTATCTTGATGAGTCCATTTATATGGAACAACCAGACGGGTTCAAGGTCACGGGTCAAGAGGGTAAGGTTTGTAAGCTGTTAAAGTCAATTTATGGACTTAAGCAGGCTTCTCGTTCTTGGAACATAAGATTTGATCAAGTGATCAAGACTTATGGGTTCTCACAAAATGTGGATGAACCATGTGTTTACAAACACATTAAGAATGGGAAGGTGGTTTTTCTACTACTCTATGTAGATGACATTCTGCTAATTGGCAATGACGTTGGGGCGTTGTCATCGGTCAAATTATGGTTGACCAAGCAGTTTGACATGAAGGACTTGGGTGAGGCTAATTTTGTTCTCGGTATCCAGATCTTTCGGGATAGGAAGAACAAAATGATAGCTTTGTCACAGGCCGGCTACATAGATAAAATTCTCAGGAGGTTTGCAATGCAGGATTCCAAGAAAGGTGGGCAACCATCTAGGTCTGGAATTACTCTTTCTAAGAAAGACTCTCCAAAGTCTTATGAAGAAAGAGAATACATGAAGAAGGTGCCTTATGCTTCGGCAGTAGGTAGTCTCATGTATGCCATGCTTTGCGCTCGACCGGATATTAGCTATGCGGTCGGGATTGTGAGTCGATTTCAGGCGGATCCAGGACCGAACCATTGGGTTGCGATAAAGCATATTTTCAAGTACCTGAGAAGGACTCGTGGGTATATGCTTGTGTATTCGGGTGAGGATTTAACTCCTCTAGGATACACTGATTTGGATTTTCAATCCTGCCTGGATTCTAGGAAATCGACATCGGGGTTTGTGTTTACTCTGGGTGGCGGTGCCATCAGTTGGAGAAGTGCGAAGCAAGATTGCACTTCGGATTCAACGATGGAGGCCGAGTATGTGGCGGCTAGTGATGCTTCGAAAGAAGCAGTGTGGCTCCGCAAGTTCCTTGGGGATCTTGAGGTAGTTCCTGGTATGGATAAAGCGGTATCACTGTACTGTGATAACAGTGCAGGCGGTAGCTAATGCTAAGGAACCAAGATTTCACAAGAAGAGTAAGCATATTGATCGGAAGTATCATGTGATAAAGGACTTCGTTGAGAGCGGGCATGTCACGGTGTGCAAGATCACGTCAGAGGACAATTTAGCTGATCCATTTACGAAGACACTTTCTGGGAGAGTCTTCGAAAGGCATGTGGAAGCTATGGGGATGCGAAATTTGCAGTATTTACTCACTTAGTGCAAGTGGGAGATTGTTAGACATGTATGCTCTAAGGAGTAAAAATGTAATACGTTTTTGGAGACATTTTTATCAATAAAGAATTTATTCATTTATATATACCAAATATTGTCCTCTTTACGTTCATATTTGTTGAATGTATGATAAGCAAACAGTAGTCTGAGACTGTCAGTCTAAACCTTAAGAGTTGGGCATATGATGGGATGATTATGTGGTAGACACGACTCTTAAGGTGATGGTCTAAAATATATGATTCGCAATCGAGGGAATAAAGTTGGGCGCTTTATTCATGTAAAGATTGTTATGTTGTCTATATCCCTTTTGGGAGATGGTTTGTCTTGGCCATCGGAGTTGGACTCCGTGAATAGAAACATTGGCGCGTTGTCATAGGTGACGATGTGTTGGATCGGGACATAAAGTGAATTGATTTGGATTAATAATTCTGTCTTGGCAAATCGATTCACTTTAGACAATCATTTGTATTGTATCTTAATCCTGAGATGAATAATGGGCCCGTTGTCTCGACTTGTGTCTTTTGATGTACCAATGGGTGACTCCCACATCTCTATAGTGGCATGCATGCCGGTACGTTGGAGGCATGACTCTTGGTAGCGTAGACTTGTTATTCATAGATATGGAATCCATAGCTCCTCTTTAGGAGTAATGATATCCTCTTATATGCGTTGTCCTGTAATTGGAAAACTGGAGCGCTCAACCATTTGGATACATAGGTGTAACCGAATGGTATACTATCTTTGGATGGTAAGTTTTCTAATGGTGAGACAATGGAACGTAAGATAAAAATAATCGGGAAGGTAAGACAGAACTTGTCCTTAAGCCGATTATGGATGATCATATGGGGATGCGATACACTATGATATGTCATGGAGACTTAGCTACACGAGCTTCGTAATTCTATAAAGTTCGAGAGTGCAGCTCCAAGCTTTTAGTGGAGTAGCGTTGGAGTTGATAATTGTGAAATGTATATCTGGGATATTGGGTTTCATAATTATCATGAGCTTGAACTTTATAGGTCCATTTTGGTCCCCTTTGCTAGCTCACAAAATCCTGTAACGACACGGCGTGCTTTTCCAATAATTGGTGACTTATGTCGGATTTATCAGATTGGTTTAAAATTTATAAGAATCAAATAATTCATGTCTGTTTATCGGTTGAATTAATTATGTAAGAAATTAGTTCAAGATGAACTTGTTGAATTATGGCGTTCGGATAATTCTTGTCTGTTTATCGGTTGTTTTAATTTTGGACAATTAGAACAAGATAAACTTGTAGAATTATTGTGAATTGATTTATTTTCTTAGAGATTATCTTGATAAAGTTTGTTTTGATCAGATATCTTTTCTATTGGGCTATTTGAATCAAAACTGAGACTTTATCCTTTAGAATCTCGGGTGGAAAATAAAAGATTCGCGGAGATTTTTTCTCGGCAGTTCGGCATGCCGGATGACGTGTTCGGCCTGCCGAACTGGCCAGTTCGGCCTGCCTATCTCACAGTTCGGCATGCCGACCGCGACAGCTAAGAGTACGCGTTTTTCACGCGTATCTTATCAGATATTGATCCGAACTTGATTCTGTTTCGTTTTTTTGAGACCTAATCTGATATGGACTGACCCCAAGGACCAATAGGTATAAAAAGGGAGTGAGTCTAATGATTTACTCAGATCAATTTGAGAGATTAAGAGTGATACTCTTCTAGTGAGCATCTGAAAACTCCCTGAGAGCTTTCGTTCACAAATCACGAACACTAGCTTTGGGTTCTCTCTATTGGTTGGAAGGAGAGTCACCGGTGGAAGAGCTGTACGTGTGAGCCCACACTCACTCCGGTTGTGGATAGAGAATAGCAAAGAAGACCAGTTGGTTGAGGCTCTTCTGGAACGTTACTTCTCTACACAGGTCGCGGAGGTTCTTCGGCATACTGAGGTTAGTAAGATCTGTTTAATTTATACATATAACATGTCAAACTTGTGTTTTGGAAAATACTCTGATGAAAAATTTTAAAAAATTCCGCTGCGCACTTTGTTTCCAACAAGTTAATCATTACCGAGTTTCATACATATACATATATATAAATGTTATAGTTCATTATTATTCCTAGGTATTTACGTTCAATAGAGTATCACTCAACTCATTGAAACCCACCGCGCTTGACCACACTCCAATCATTCCAAGGGTGTTCCGGTGAGGGGACATCAAGCCCCAAGTCCTCACCAAGTCGATTTCTGTACAATGCGTTATGGGAATTTCGACCCAAGGGAGCATCATTACCTCCCCCCTATTTACCTTTTAGGGTATTCGTGCTCAAGGACGTAACCGCCGCCCTCTTCATGTCTCACCATTTCTCTATATTCAATCATTATTTATAGAGTTAGTTTTTCTAACTATGCTTCTCAATTTACAACAACATATGTTAAATCATTATGTTCCTTGCTGTACCATATAGGATGAGTTTTATATCATCATGTTATAGATATAGTCATATATATATATTCAAAATATAATATACATAGCTTGCAATGTAAAACAACCAAATTTTAATTTATCAAAACCTCACAAAAGATGAGTAATAGAATCCTTACCTTCCAAGCTTATCAATAATCTTTTAATCCCAGAATCAATTAATGTTAGCTCCACACTCCCTTGATCCTAAGGCATGCATAAGGACAATTAAAATTAAAGCCCAACATACAACCACATTCATAAATAAATCATGTGTAAATCCATCTTACTAGTGTGCCATTAAAGCTTTTATGCAAATTCCTTTTTGAATACCAAAGTAAACAATGTTTGTCTTAACACAATATAAAATGTATACAAACAATGTTTGTCTTAACACAATATAAAATGTATACAACTAATCTATATGTTTTAGTCCCTAATAAGATTCATCAATCACTCAGGATAATATTGGAAAGGTTGCAAGACATTAAGGAATTAGGTGGTGAGCAAAGATGGGTTCTTGGTTCAGGTGAGCAACTAGCATACCATAGCAAACTGGCAGTATAATTTTGCAAAAAGGATAGGCTCACTATCTACAATCATCACACGAGTTAATAGGTGGTTTACTTAACATAAACGGGCTATATATTGCCACTGGCAGGTTTACTAGTTTCCAATCTAAAAATTGAAAAATTCATAGAAAATAAAACACAACTCTGATTTAGGCTTATGATTGCTCGTTAGAAAGCTTAGGATGTCTACTTTTTAAATGTGCAAACCAATTTACAAAATTCATTTTAATTTAATCCCAAAATTTCAAGAAATAGCCACTGCCCATAGAGGTATTACAAAGTTTATGGAATGTCAAGTTTTTCTTTAACCCAAAACATATTATCCTTGTTCAAAATCTCAAAACCACTCCAAAATATGCAGCATGCATTATATAATCACAATAAACATATTCTCATGAGTTTTATACCAAAATCATCATCAAACCATATCTCTAGCCTTTCTTGCAAATAAGGGTGAATACATGCTTATATCAAACTTTCTCATAAAAACCATGAAATCTAAATTGTGTAGCAAAATAAATGAGCAAATTCAAAGTAAAGATGGTAGATAAAACTAGATTAATTTTCTAAAATCTTACCTTAAAATCTCATTAAAAACTTTAAGTCATCAATTCAAGGGATTAAAGCTCAAGTTCAACTTTAGCATGGAGACTTTTGAATAACATGGAGCTGGGTTTCTCAGGCTTAGAGAGCAGAAAAAAGAAGAAGAAGAAGAGAATGAGAGGAAGACATTTCAAAGAGGAAGGAAGAAAGATAAGTGTTGCACGGAGAAAAGAAAATGAATGCATGGTTTTCTTTGTTGGAGGGCCAAATTGAAGGAAAATAATAGGAAGTGGAAGACAAGTATGTGAAACATTAAGTGCATTATGTATCCTTTGGAGACTTTAGTTCATATAATGCCAAATGGCATTTTAGTAATTAATTTGATGTTCCAAGAGCGTTTCTGTAAATATACTAAATAGATATAGAAAAATTTGAAAAAAGAATTTTGAAATAGGTAGAAATAAATAGGATGAAATAGATTTTAGATGAAACAAATTTTAGTTAGCACACTAATAATTAATTTAATTATGATATTACCCATTAAGAAAATAATGGGTGTCACACATTGGATTCCTCAACCAAACAAGTTTCTAAATACAAAAGATCACATCTACCTCCTTTAGAAAGGAAGTCCTTGCAATGCTTCTTGATGTGCCCGACCTTCCCACAAAAGAAGCACTTAAGCTTCTTTGGGTTCTTCTTCTTCTTTTTCTTGCTCTTGTTGTTAGTAGGAACAGAAGACTTCCCATTTTTGGCCTGTTGCCTCTTTCCATTCCCAGAGTTCGGATTGGTACCAGAAGCAGCTACCAAATTGGCCTCCCACTCGCAGGAGACTCCCTGATCAGTAGTTCAAACTCTTGTAACTGTTTCATTAATTCTATCAAGGTCATATCCTCCCTATTGTTTAAATTAAATATAGCTCTAAATGGAATAAATTCCTTTGACAGAGCCTCAAAGACCATAGTCATCTGAGTTTCAACATCAATGTCGGCTCCATTGGTTTGAGCCTCAGCGAGGTAACCCATGACCAATATCATGTGCACTTTTACAGATGTCCCGGTCTCTGCTTACAGTTCAAGAGTTTTTGAAGCGCCCCTTGCCGCTTTGTTATGGCCTGGCCTCCAAACATGTCTTCTAGATTATCCAATATCTGCTTAGTAGTCTCATAATCCTCATATTGAGCCTGCAGCACGTTATTCATGCTAGCCATAACATAGCAGCGGGCTTGATCGTTTGCATCTTTCCAGCGATCGTACACTTGGAATTGCTCATTGGTGGAATCTCCCGTAGGCTCGGGAAGACAAGGGGTTATCAACACAAATTTTAATTTCTTAAAGGAGAGGACGATATCCAGGTTCTGTTTCCAATCATTATAATTTTCTCCGGTTAATAGGTTTTTTCCAAGTATCGAAGATAAAGTGTTTTTAGACATTTTTAATCTATAATAAAGAATCATATACCAAACATAAGCAAACATATCATAATTTAGTAAGATAACACAATTATGTAAAAAACATACTAATGTGTTTATGTGTTAAAACCTTAAAATATCACAACCTTACAACGATAATTCCCAATTTAGAATTCAACAAGCTCCTAGGGGAGTCATGCCAAATTCAATCAGGAACACGAATCCTCTCTTGATTAATTTATGCCATCTAGGACCTGTATGATCCAGCATATATTAATAATCGTTTCATTGGCCATAAATTTTATTAACAAAGCTCTTAGGGGAGGTTAATAATAAAATTAATGAGTGCATAACCATCGTTTCAATATTTTATCCATGATTTATAATCACCACCTACGGGTGTGCAACCATAAATCATGCTCAAATACCTTATCCTTTCAGAGATCCAATCTGGTACAAGATAGAAATCCCTTCCTAGGGGTCGGGACGACCATGTTCTTCCTATGGACCAACGATGGAGGCCTTAGGTCCTCTCTTTGAAAACCTTCTCCCACTCAATCTTTTGAAATCAAGGTTTTATTTTAAGAACATGATGAACAATTTTAATATGAGCGGCACTCCCTATTCTATATGACATGTTATCAATATACATGGCAAATCATATCATAATGCAAACAAGTAAAGCAGTCAAGCAAAGCTACAAGCAAAATAATAATAACCGTAATATTATGGTTCCACCCTAGAAAATAGAAAATAAAGATTACAAGAGAATAATCAAACTATTTTATCGATTCTTCATCCTTGAATCTCCAAGTTGTATCCTTATTCATGTAATGCCCATCTTCAAGACTTCAATCCCTCATAGATTGAATATCCATATTTCCAGTCATATTCAAATTTAATGTTTCTCAGAATTGTCCTAAAAATAAAATTAAAATTGCACCTTTTTTGAAAAAATTTACAGCTCTCTGCCGGCAAGCCGATCTGAGTGATTGGCCTACTGGTCTTCACAGATCGGCTTGCCGAACTAGAAGTTTGGCCTACCACTAGAGCCACCTAATTTCTACCCCATAGACGGCCTATCGAACCTTATGTTTGGCCTACTGATCTGAGACCATCGGCCTGCCGAACAATCAAAAATCACCCTTTTTAGAAAATATAATTTTTAATGCAATTCATCAATTTTGTTTTCAACAATTCAAAAACATAAAATTAGAGACTCAGGAAATACCTAGGAGCGCCATCATCTATCTTTTAGATCTGTCTTCTAGATCCGTCTTCTCTGAATGATTATTTAATTACAAAATTCTTACAAATTCAAAATTAAATAATAATTCCTAGACAGAGATGATAGTCCACCATCTAATTACGTGAAAAAGCTAAATCCACATTCTAACCTCTAAGGAACATAACCAGTATAAATAAATTAATTAATTAATAATTAAATAATAATTTAATCAACCATAATTAACAAATAAACTTTCACCATATAATCTATGACAACATAAAATTATATAGAAACCCTAAAGTGCCAACTCTCTAAAAAATTAAATTCAAGCATAGGAGAGATCAAGATCACATAATTTATACATATAGCATGATCAGAAACTTGTAAATTTACGTAAAAACCATGGTTCTGATACCAATTGTTGAAAAAATAGTATGCAATAGAATTTTAAAAATTTTATATTATAGTATTTTTTAAAACACAAGTTTGACATACTATATACATAAATTAACTAGATCTTACTAACCTTTGAATGCCGAAGAACTCCCACAATCCATGAAGAGAAGTAACATTCTAGAAGAGCCTCAACCAACTGGACTTCTTTGCCATTCTCTATCCATGATTGGAGTGAATGTGGGCTCATACGTATAGCTCTTCCTCCAGGTGACTCTCTTTCCAACCAATTGAGAGAACCCAAAGCTAGTGTTCGTGATTTGTGAACAAGAGCTCTCAGGGAGTTTTCAGATTCTCACTAGTAGAGTATCATTCTTAATCTCTCAACTAATCTAAATAACTTATGAGACTTACTCCCTATTTATAGATGTGGGGTCAAGGGTCAATCCTTATCAGATAAGGTCTAAAAAATTCAAATCAGAATCAAATTTGGATCAATATCTGATGAAATCTGTGTGAAAACATGTGCTTTTTTTTTCGTGCATAGGCAAGCCGATCTGTCTAATAGGCATGCCGAACATGCCCCATCGGCATGCCGAACTACCGACAAAAAAATCTCAGTAAATCTTTTATTTTTCACTCGAGATTCTAAAGGATAAAGTCTCAGTTTTAATTCAAATAACCCAATAAAGAAGTTATCTAATTAAAACAACTCTATCTAGATAATCTCTAGGAAAATAAATGAATTCCTAATAATTCTACAAGTTTATTTTGATTTAATTTATTCAAAATTAAATCAACTGATGAACAGACA
Organism: Artocarpus heterophyllus; assembly: GCA_025403435.1. NCBI lineage: Eukaryota > Viridiplantae > Streptophyta > Magnoliopsida > Rosales > Moraceae > Artocarpus > Artocarpus heterophyllus. The sequence goes on from CM046353.1 coordinate 25,322,517, forward strand.
AGAATTATCCGATATTAACAATCCAACAAACTTATCTTGAATTAATTTTGTCACAAAATATATTCAACCGATAAACAGATATGAATTATTTGATTCTTTTGAATTTCAACCAATCTAATAAATCTAACATAAGTCACCAATTATTAGAAAAGCACGTCATATCGTTACAGGATGTTGTGAGCTAGCAAAGGGGACCAAATGGACCTATATAGTTCAAGCTCCTAATAATTATGAAGCCCAATATCCTAGATATACATTTCATAATTATCAACTCCAATGCTACTCCGCTAAAAGCTTGGAGCTGCACTCTCGAACTATATAGAATTACGAAGCCTGTATAGCTAAGTCTCCATGACATATCATAGTATATCATATCTCCATCGGATTATCCATAACTGGCTTAAGGACAAGTTTTGTCTTACCTTTTCGATTATTTTTATCTTATGTTCCATTATCTCACCATCAAAAAACTTACCATCCAAAGACAGTATACCATTCGGTTACACCTATGCATCCAAATGGTTGAGCGCTCTAGTATTTTAATTATAAGATAACGCATATAAGAGGATATCACTACTCCTAAAGAAGAGCTATGGATTGCACATCTATGAATAACAGGTCTACACTATCAAGAGTCATGCCGCCAACGTACCAGCATGCATACCACTATTAAAATGTGGGTGTCACCCTTTGGTATATCAAAAGACACAAGTCAAGACAACGTGCCCACTATTCATCTCAGGATTAAAATACAATACAAATGATTATCTAAAGTGAATCGATTTGCCGAGACAGAAATACTAATCCAAATCAATTCATTTTATATCCCAATCCAACACATCTTCACCTATGACAATGTGTCAATGTTTCTATTCATGGAGTCCACCTTCGATGGCCAAGACAAACCGTCTCCCAATAGGGATATAGACAACATAATAATTTTTTCATGAATAAAGCGCCTAACTTTATTCCTTTGATTGCAGATCTTATAATTTAAACCATCACTTTAAGAATCATGTCTTCCGTATAATCTGTCCATCATATGCCCAATTCTTAAAGGTTTAGACTGACAGTATCAGACTTTTGTTTGCTTAACATACATTCAACAAATATGAACGTAAATAGAACAAGATTTGGTATATTAATAATAAATAAATTCTTTATTGATAAAAATGTCACCAAAAACATATTACATTTTTACTCCTTTGGGCATACATGTCTAACAAGAATGACCAAGGAATGTGGTAGAAATCCATAGTTTCTTAGGACTTGCAGGATACTACAGGAAATTTGTAAAGGATTTCTTGAAGATAGCGGCTCTGTTAACATAGTTGATCAAGAAAAATGGCAGATTCGAATGGGATGAAGAGTGCGAGTTCACCTTCTAAGAACTGAAGAATCGATAGACTATCACTACGATGCTAATTATCCCTAATAGTGATGAGCTATATGAAGTTTATACGGAAGCCTCAGGACGTGGGCTTGGATGCATGTTGACGCGACATGGACGCGTGGTGGCATATTGATCAAGGCAGCTATGACCTCAAGAGCGGAACTACCCCACTCACGACTTAGACCTCACAACAGTGATTCATGCACTAAAGATCTAGAGATGTTATCTATACGGGGTGACATTTTAGGTTTTCTCCGACCATAGAAGTTTGAAGTATCTATTCACTTAGAGGGATCTAAACTTGAGGCAATGAAGATGGATGGAATACGTGGAAGACTATGACTTCACGTTGCAGTACCATCCTAGGAAAGCCAATGTAGTTGCTGATGCGCTCAGTAGGAAGTCTTCAAGGATTCTCTCATGCTTGGCACTTGAAGACTGGAAAAGGGATGCAATGGTCAGTGAGTATGCGCTACAATATTATGAAGACTACGATTGAGTTTGAGTGTACCATATGGAGTCACCCCAGCTCTTATCAAGATGGTGAAGTAGAATCAGTGGTGAGACTAGCACCTACAGGGAGTATGGACTCGAATCCAGAACGGGGAGTAATTTTAAGAATAGAATACATGCAGACAAATCATTATACTTTAGGGAGCATTTGGCAGTTCCAGCAATCATAGAGGTGACGAAGGCCATAATGGATGAAGCACACAAGTCTCAATTCGCCATCCATCCAGAGACCACAAAGATGTATCGCGATCTAAAGAGGCAAAATTGGTGGAGAGGCATGAAGAAGGATGTTTGAGAGTACGTGGCCAAATGCGCAACTTGTCTCCAGGTGAAGGCCAAACACTAGAAGCCAGCAGATTAGCTTCAGCCACTTCCTATTCTAGGGTGGAAGTGGGAACACATCACGAGGGATTTCCTCACCAGTTTGCCAAGGACGGATCAAAGGCATGAGGCAATTTAGGTGATGGTTGACAAGTTGACAAAGTCAATGCATTTCATCCCTTTCTGGTCAACATGTTTAAGGAAGTTCTTGGGGAGCTATATCTACAGAACATAGTGAGATTGCGTGAAGTCCTTAATCCATCACTTATGGTAAAGACACCCGATTCAATGCCAAGTATTGGAGGAGCTTTCAAGAAGCCTTCAGCACATACCTGAACTTCAACACGGCCTTTCATCCTTAGACCGACGGGCAATTTGAACAAAGTCATTCAGATCGTTGAAGTGTTAGACATGTATGCCCTAAGGAGTAAAAACATAATAAGTTTTTGAAGACATTTTTATCAATAAAGAATTTATTTATTGTTTATATACCAAATCTTGTCCACTTTACATTCATATTTGTTGAATGTATGTTAAGCAAATAATAGTTTGAGACTGTGTTAGACATGTATGCCCTAAGGAGTAAAAATGTAATACGTTTTTGGAGACATTTTTATCAATAAAGAATTTAATTATTTATATATATACCAAATCTTGTCCTCTTTACGTTCATATTTGTTGAATGTATGATAAGCAAACAGTATTCTGAGACTGTCAGTATAAACCTTAAGAATTGGGCATATGATGGGATGATTATGCGGTAGACACGATTCTTAAGGTGATGGTCTAAAACATATGATCCGCAATCGAGGGAATAAAGTTGGGCGCTTTATTCATGTAAAGACTGTTATGTTGTCTATATCTCTTATGGGAGATGGTTTGTCTTGACCATCGGAGTTGGACTCTGTGAATAGAAACATTGGCACGTTGTCATAGGTGACGTCCATCTTTACTTGGATAATTATAGGAATTTAATTTTGCGAGATTGTTTTTATGTTCCTAAATTTAAAAGGAATTTAATTTCTGTATCTTCTTTATTTAAAGACTCCTATGTGGTATCTTTTAATGAAAAAGTGGTGATTCGTAAAAACAAATCTTTTATCTGTTCTGGATGGATGCAAAATAATCTATATTTTATCAAACCTAAGATGGACTTATTGCTTAATGCTGAGATAAATGATAATGACTCAAAAAGACTTAAAACTTCTCACTCTAATAAGACTTATCTTTGGCATTTGCGCCTTGGCCATATTAACCTGAATAGGATTCAAAGGTTGGTAAGGGATGGACCTTTAAGTCACTTAAAGGTGGAATCTATACCTCAATGTGAATCTTGTTTGGAGGGTAGAATAACCAAAAGACCATACTGTTAGACATGTATGCTCTAAGGAGTAAAAATGTAATACGTTTTTGGAGACATTTTTTTCAATAAAGAATTTATTCGTTTATATATACCAAATATTGTCCTCTTTACGTTCATATTTGTTGAATGTATGATAAGCAAACAGTAGTCTGAGACTGTCAGTCTAAACCTTAAGAGTTGGGCATATGATGGGATGATTATGCGGTAGACACGACTCTTAAGGTGATGGTCTAAAATATATGATCCGCAATCGAGGGAATAAAGTTGGGCGCTTTATTCATGTAAAGATTGTTATGTTGTCTATATCCCTTTGGGAGATGGTTTGTCTTGGCCATCGGAGTTGGACTCCGTGAATAGAAACATTGGCGCGTTGTCATAGGTGACGATGTGTTGGATCGGGACATAAAGTGAATTGATTTGGATTAATAATTCTGTCTTGGCAAATCGATTCACTTTAGACAATCATTTGTATTGTATCTTAATCCTGAGATGAATAATGGGCCCGTTGTCTCGACTTGTGTCTTTTGATGTACCAATGGGTGACTCCCACATCTCTATAGTGGCATGCATGCCGGTACGTTGGAGGCATGACTCTTGGTAGCGTAGACTTGTTATTCATAGATATGGAATCCATAGCTCCTCTTTAGGAGTAATGATATCCTCTTATATGCGTTGTCCTGTAATTGGAAAACTGGAGCGCTCAACCATTTGGATACATAGGTGTAACCGAATGGTATACTATCTTTAGATGGTAAGTTTTCTAATGGTGAGACAATGGAACGTAAGATAAAAATAATCGGGAAGGTAAGACAGAATTTGTCCTTAAGCCGATTATGGATGATCATATGGGGATGCGATACACTATGATATGTCATGGAGACTTAGCTACACGAGCTTCGTAATTCTATAAAGTTCGAGAGTGCAGCTCCAAGCTTTTAGTGGAGTAGCGTTGGAGTTGATAATTGTGAAATGTATATCTGGGATATTGGGTTTCATAATTATCATGAGCTTGAACTTTATAGGTCCATTTTGGTCCCTTTTGCTAGCTCACAAAATCCTGTAACGACACGGCGTGCTTTTCCAATAATTGGTGACTTATGTCGGATTTATCAGATTGGTTTAAAATTTATAAGAATCAAATAATTCATGTCTGTTTATCGGTTGAATTAATTATGTAAGAAATTAGTTCAAGATGAACTTGTTGAATTATGGCGTTCGGATAATTCTTGTCTGTTTATCGGTTGTTTTAATTTTGGACAATTAGAACAAGATAAACTTGTAGAATTATTGTGAATTGATTTATTTTCTTAGAGATTATCTTGATAAAGTTTGTTTTGATCAGATATCTTTTCTATTGGGCTATTTGAATCAAAACTGAGACTTTATCCTTTAGAATCTCGGGTGGAAAATAAAAGATTCGCGGAGATTTTTTCTCGACAGTTCGGCATGCCGGATGACGTGTTCGGCCTGCCGAACTGGCCAGTTCGGCCTGCCTATCTCACAGTTCGGCATGCCGACCGCGACAGTTAAGATTACGCATTTTTCACGCGTATCTTATCAGATATTGATCCGAACTTGATTCTGTTTCGATTTTTGAGACCTAATCTGATATGGACTGACCCCAAGGACCAATAGGTATAAAAAGGGAGTGAGTCTAATGATTTACTCAGATCAATTTGAGAGATTAAGAGTGATACTCTTCTAGTGAGCATCTAAAAACTCCCTGAGAGCTTTTGTTCACAAATCACGAACACTAGCTTTGGGTTCTCTCTATTGGTTGGAAGGAGAGTCACCGGTGGAAGAGCTGTACGTGTGAGCCCACACTCACTCCGGTTGTGGATAGAGAATAGCAAAGAAGACCAGTTGGTTGAGGCTCTTCTGGAACGTTACTTCTCTACACAGGTCGCGGAGGTTCTTCGGCACACTGAGGTTAGTAAGATCTGTTTAATTTATACATATAACATGTCAAACTTGTGTTTTGGAAATTACTCTGATGAAAAATTTTAAAAATTCCGCTGCGCACTTTGTTTCCAACAATTGGTATCAGAGACGAGGTTTTTACATAAATTTGCAAGTTTGTGATCATGTTATATGCATAAATTTTGTGATCTTAATCTCTCCAATGCTTGAATTAAATTTTATAGAGAGATGGCACTCTAGGTTTCTATATAATATATATGTTGTCATGGATTATATGGTGAATGTTTATTAATTAATTATGGTTGATTAAATTGTTGTTTAATTATTTATTAATTAATTAATACCGGTTATGGTTCTTTAGAGGTTAGAATGTGTATCTAGGTTTTTCATGTAATTAGATGACGGACTATCATCTCCGTCTTGGAATTATTATTTAATTTTTAATTTGTAAGAATTTTGTAATTAAATAATTATTCGGAGAAGACGGAACGAGAAGTCGGAACTTAAAGATTGATGATGGCGCCTCCAGGTATTTCCTGAGTCTCTAATTTTATGTTTTTGAATTGTTGAAAATAAAATTGATAAATTGCATTAAAATTGTATTTTCTGGATTGAGGGTTTTCTGCTCGGTCGGCATGCCGGACCTCACAGTTCGGCAGGCCGAAGGTCACAGATCGGCAGGCCGGACGTACTGTCCGGTAGGCCGACAGTGGGGCAGAAATTTTGGTGCTCTGCCGGCAGGCCGAACCATCATGTTCGGCAGGCCGAACCACCATGATCGGCAAACCGATCACCCAGATCGGCCTGCCGACCGAGAGCAGCCAGGTGTCCAGAAAAGGTGCAATTTTTGGTGCAGTTTTAATTTTATTTTTGGGACGATTCTGAGAAACATTAAATTTGGATATGACCGGAAATATGAAGTGTTCGATTCATACGGGATTGAGGACTTGAAGATGGATATTACATGAAGAAGGATACAGCTTGAGGATTCAAGGATGAAGAATCGATAAATGTCTAGATTATTCTCTTGTAATCTTAGTTTTTCTATTCTCTAGGGTGGAACCATAATATTACGGTTATTATTATTATTATGCTTGTAGCTTTGCTTGATTGCTTTGCTTGTCTGCATTATAATATGATTTACCATGTATATTGATAACATGTCATATAGAATAGGGAGTGCCGCTCATATTAAAATTGTTCATGCATCATTTTAAAATAAAACCTTGACTTCAAAAGATTGAGTGGGAGAAGGTTTTCGAAGAGAGAACCTAAGGCCTCCATCGTTGGTCCATAGGAAGAACATGATGGTCCCAACCCCTAGGAAGGGATTTCTATCTTGTACCAGATTGGATCTCTAAAAGGATAAGGTATTTTAGTATGATTTATGGTTGCACACCCCTAGGTGGTGATTATAAATCATGGATAAAATATTAAAACGGTGGTTATACACTCACGTTAATTTTATTATTAACCTCCCCTAGGAGCTCTGTTAATAAAATTAATGGCCAAAGAAACGATTATTAGTATATGCTGGATCATACGGGTCCTGGATGGCATATATTAATTAGGAGGGGATCCGTGTTCCTGATTGAATTTGGCATGACTCCCCTAGGAGCTTGTTGAATTCTGAGTTGGGAATTATCGTTGTAAGGTTGTGATATTTTCAAGGTTTTGACACATAAACACATTTGTATGATTTTTCATGATTGTGTTATCTTACTAAATTATTATATATGTTTGCTTATGTTTGGTATATGATTCTTTATTGTAGATTGAAAATGTCTAAAAACGCTTTATCATCGATACTTAACAAAAACCAATTAACCGGTGAGAACTATAATGATTGGAAACGGAACCTGGACATCGTCCTTTCCTTTGAGAAATTGAAATATGTTCTGACAACTCCTTGTCCTCCCAAGCCTACGGGAGACTCAAGTAATGAGCAATTCCAAGCGTACGAACGCTGGAAAAATGCAAATGATCAGGCCCGCTGCTATGTTATGGCAAGCATGAATAACGTGCTGCAGGCTCAACATCAGGATTATGAGACTGCAAAGCAGATCTTGGATAATCTTGAGGACATGTTTGGAGGCCAGGCCATAACAAAGCGGCAAGGGGCGCTTCGGAAACTCTTAAACTGTAGACAGAGACCGGGGACATCTGTAAAGGAGCACATGATGTTGGTCATGGGTTACCTCGCTGAGGCTCAAACCAATGGAGCCGACATTGATGCTGAAACTCAGATGACTATGGTCTTTGAGACTCTGTCTAAGGAATTTATTCCGTTTAGAGCTACTTTTAATCTAAGCAATAGACGGGATATGACCTTGACAGAATTGATGAAACAGTTACAAGAGTTTGAACTGCTGATCAGGGAGTCTCCTGCTGGTGGAGAGGCCAATATGGTAGCTGCTTCTGGTTCCAATCCTAACTCTGGGAATGGAAAGAAGCAACGGGCCAAAAGTGGGAAGTCTTCTATTCCTATTGCTACCAAGAGCAAGAAGAAGAAGAGAAGAACCCAAAGAAGCTTAAGTGCTTCTTTTGTGGTAAGGTCGGGCATATAAAGAAGCATTGCAAGGACTTCCTTTCCAAGGGAGGTAGGTGTGATCTTCTATATTTAGAAACTTGTTTGGTTGAGGAATCCAGTGACATTTGGGTCATAGATTCTGGTGCAACTAATCATGTTTGTGTTTCTCTGCAGGGATTCAAAGAAACGAGAAGTCTACTTCGTGAAGACTTAACGCTTCGGATGGGCGATGGATCCTTGGTCTCAGCGGAAGCAGTGGGAGATGTCCATCTTTATTTTGATAATTATAGGAGTTTAATTTTGTGAGATTGTTTTTATGTTCCTAAATTTAAAAGGAATTTAATTTCTGTATCTTCTTTATTTAAAGACTCCTATGTGGTATCTTTTAATGAAAAAGTGGTGATTCGTAAAAACAAATCTTTTATCTGTTCTGGATGGATGCAAAATAATCTATATTTTATCAAACCTAAGATGGACCTATTGCTTAATGCTGAGATAAATGATAATGACTCAAAAAGACTTAAAACTTCTCACTCTAATAAGACTTATCTTTGGCATTTGCGCCTTGGCCATATTAACCTAAATAGGATTCAAAGGTTGGTAAGGGATGGACCTTTAAGTCACTTAAAGGTGGAATCTATACCTCAATGTGAGTCTTGTTTGGAGGGTAAAATGACCAAAAGACCATACGGGTCTAAGGGTAATAGGGCCGAAGGGGTTCTAGAACTTGTGCATAGTGATGTTTGCGGACCGATGAACATCCGGGCACGAGGAGGGTATGAGTACTTCGTTACTTTTATTGACGATTACTCAAGATATGGATATGTGTACCTAATGCACCACAAAAGCGAAACTTATGATAAGTTCAGGGAGTTTCAGGCTGAAGTGGAAAAGCAATTGGGTAGACCCATAAAGGCACTTCGATCTGATCGAGGTGGGGAATACCTTTCTGATGAGTTCTTGGGACACTTGTTAGAGAATGGGATTTTATCCCATTTGACTGCGCCGGGCACTCCGCAACAGAATGGCGTAGCAGAGAGAAGGAATAGGACTTTGTTGGACATGATTCGGTCCATGATGAGTTATTCATCATTGCCTTTATCCTTTTGGGGATATGCACTACAAACCGCATGTTATCTTTTGAACAATGTGCCTTCAAAATTGGTCCCTAAAACTCCTCACGAGTTGTGGACAAGACGGAAGACATCCTTAAACCATATTTGCATGTGGGGATGTCCAACTCATGTCCTATTTAAGGATCCGAGTAAGTTGGAAGCACGTTCAGAAGTTTGCGTGTTTGTAGGATATCCAAAAGGGACTAAAGGGGGTTATTTTTATAACCCAAAGGAAAATAAAGTCGTGGTTTCAACTAATGCAACTTTCCTTGAGGAGAGTTACATGAACGACTTTAAACCTCAAAGCAAAGTGGTGCTTGAGGAGTTGAGGGGTAATCCGTTTACTCCGGAGGTTCCGAACGAAACCATTCTGATCGGTGTAGAAAAACCAAACAAACCTGAACAACAACCTCAGGGGCTTCGGCGTAGTGGGAGGATCGGGCGTCAACCTGAGAGGTATATGTTCAATGGGGAGGTTTTTTTGGCTGAACCGGATGAACATGACAGGGATCCTTATACTTACGCAGAAGCTATGGAGGATGTTGATTCAAGACTCTGGACAGAGGCCATGAACATTGAGATGAAGTCTATGGAGACTAATCGGGTCTGGGAGCTTGTGGATCTTCCCGAAGGGGTAAAACCCATAGGGAGTAAGTGGATCTACAAGAGGAAAAGAGGAGTGGATGGAAAGGTCGAAACCTTTAAGGCTAGACTGGTAGCTAAGGGTTATACGCAAAAGGAAGGAATCGATTATGAGGAAACCTTTTCGCCTGTAGCCATGCTTAAGTCCATCCGGATTCTCTTGTCCATAGCTGCCGCTCTCGACTACGAGATTTGGCAGATGGATGTCAAGACGGCTTTTCTGAATGGCTATCTTGATGAGTCCATTTATATGGAACAACCAGACGGGTTCAAGGTCGCGGGTCAAGAGGGTAAGGTTTGTAAGCTGCTAAAGTCAATTTATGGACTTAAGCAGGCTTCTCGTTCTTGGAACATAAGATTTGATCATGTGATCAAGACTTATGGGTTCTCACAAAATGTGGATGAGCCATGTGTTTACAAACACATTAAGAATGGGAAGGTGGTTTTTCTACTACTCTATGTAGATGACATTCTGCTAATTGGCAATGACGTTGGGGCATTGTCATCGGTCAAATTATGGTTGACCAAGTATTTTGACATGAAGGACTTGGGTGAGGCTAATTTTGTTCTCGGTATCCAGATCTTTCGGGATAGGAAGAACAAAATGATAGCTTTGTCACAGGCCAGCTACATAGATAAAATTCTCAGGAGGTTTGCAATGCAGGATTCCAAGAAAGGTGGGCAACCATCTAGGTCTGGAATTACTCTTTCTAAGAAAGACTCTCCAAAGTCTTATGAAGAAAGAGAATACATGAAGAAGGTACCTTATGCTTCGACAGTGGGTAGTCTCATGTATGCCATGCTTTGCACTCGACCGGATATTAGCTATGCGGTCGGGATTGTGAGTCGATTTCAGGCGGATCCAGGACCGAACCATTGGGTTGCGGTAAAGCATATTTTCAAGTACCTAAGAAGGACTCGAGGGTATATGCTTGTGTATTCAGGTGAGGATTTAACTCCTCTAGGATACACTGATTCGGATTTTCAATCCTGCCTGGATTCTAGAAAATCGACGTCGGGGTTTGTGTTTACTCTGGGTGGCGGTGCCATCAGTTGGAGAAGTGCGAAGCAAGATTGCACTTCGGATTCAACGATGGAGGCCGAGTATGTGGCGGCTAGTGATGCTTCGAAAGAAGCAGTGTGGCTCCGCAAGTTCCTTGGGGATCTTGAGGTAGTTCCTGGTGTGGATAAAGCGGTATCACTGTACTGTGATAACAGTGCGGCGGTAGCTAATGCTAAGGAACCAAGATTTCACAAGAAGAGTAAGCATATTGATCGGAAGTATCATGTGATAAAGGGCTTTGTTGAGAGCGGGCATGTCACGGTGTGCAAGATCGCGTCAGAGGACAATTTAGCTTATCCATTTACGAAGACACTTTCTGGGAGAGTCTTCGAAAAGTATGTGGAAGCTATGGGGATGCGAAATTTGCAGTATTTACTCACTTAGTGCAAGTGGCAGATTGTTAGACATGTATGCTCTAAGGAGTAAAAATGTAATACGTTTTTGGAGACATTTTTATCAATAAAGAATTTATTCGTTTATATATACCAAATATTGTCCTCTTTACGTTCATATTTGTTGAATGTATGATAAGCAAACAGTAGTCTGAGACTGTCAGTCTAAACCTTAAGAGTTGGGCATATGATGGGATGATTATGCGGTAGACACGACTCTTAAGGTGATGGTCTAAAATATATGATCCGCAATCGAGGGAATAAAGTTGGGCGCTTTATTCATGTAAAGATTGTTATGTTGTCTATATCCCTTTGGGAGATGGTTTGTCTTGGCGATCGGAGTTGGACTCCGTGAATAGAAACATTGGCGCGTTGTCATAGGTGACGATGTGTTGGATCGGGACATAAAGTGAATTGATTTGGATTAATAATTCTGTCTTGGCAAATCGATTCACTTTAGACAATCATTTGTATTGTATCTTAATCCTGAGATGAATAATGGGCCCGTTGTCTCGACTTGTGTCTTTTGATGTACCAATGGGTGACTCCCACATCTCTATAGTGGCATGCATGCCGGTACGTTGGAGGCATGACTCTTGGTAGCGTAGACTTGTTATTCATAGATATGGAATCCATAGCTCCTCTTTAGGAGTAATGATATCCTCTTATATGCGTTGTCCTGTAATTGGAAAACTGGAGCGCTCAACCATTTGGATACATAGGTGTAACCGAATGGTATACTATCTTTAGATGGTAAGTTTTCTAATGGTGAGACAATGGAACGTAAGATAAAAATAATCGGGAAGGTAAGACAGAACTTGTCCTTAAGCCGATTATGGATGATCATATGGGGATGCGATACACTATGATATGTCATGGAGACTTAGCTACACGAGCTTCGTAATTCTATAAAGTTCGAGAGTGCAGCTCCAAGCTTTTAGTGGAGTAGCGTTGGAGTTGATAATTGTGAAATGTATATCTGGGATATTGGGTTTCATAATTATCATGAGCTTGAACTTTATAGATCCATTTTGGTCCCCTTTGCTAGCTCACAAAATCCTGTAACGACACGCGTGCTTTTCCAATAATTGGTGACTTATGTCAGATTTATCAGATTGGTTTAAAATTTGTAAGAATCAAATAATTCATGTCTGTTTATCGGTTGAATTAATTATGTAAGAAATTAGTTCAAGATGAACTTGTTGAATTATGGCGTTCGGATAATTCTTGTCTGTTTATCGGTTGTTTTAATTTTGGACAATTAGAACAAGATAAACTTGTAGAGTTATTGTGAATTGATTTATTTTCTTAGAGATTATCTTGATAAAGTTTGTTTTGATCAGATATCTTTTCTATTGGGCTATTTGAATCAAAACTAAGACTTTATCCTTTAGAATCTCGGGTGGAAAATAAAAGATTCGCGGAGATTTTTTCTCGGCAGTTCGGCATGCCGGATGACGTGTTCGGCCTGCCGAACTGGCCAGTTCGGCCTGCCTATCTCACAGTTCGGCATGCCGACCGCGACAGTTAAGATTATGCATTTTTCACGCGTATCTTATCAGATATTGATCCGAACTTGATTCTGTTTCGATTTTTGAGACCTAATCTGATATGGACTGACCCCAAGGACCAATAGGTATAAAAAGGGAGTGAGTCTAATGATTTACTCAGATCAATTTGAGAGATTAAGAGTGATACTCTTCTAGTGAGCATCTAAAAACTCCCTGAGAGCTTTTGTTCACAAATCACGAACACTAGCTTTGGGTTCTCTCTATTGGTTGGAAGGAGAGTCACCGGTGGAAGAGCTGTACGTGTGAGCCCACACTCACTCCGGTTGTGGATAGAGAATAGCAAAGAAGACCAGTTGGTTGAGGCTCTTCTGGAACGTTACTTCTCTACACAGGTCGCGGAGGTTCTTCGGCACACTGAGGTTAGTAAGATCTGTTTAATTTATACATATAACATGTCAAACTTGTGTTTTGGAAATTACTCTGATGAAAAATTTTAAAAATTCCGCTGCGCACTTTTTTTCCAACACATACGGGTCTAAGGGCAATAGGGCCGAAGGGGTTCTAGAACTTGTGCATAGTGATGTTTGCGGACCGATGAATATCCGGGCACGAGGAGGGTATGAGTACTTCGTCACTTTTATTGACGATTACTCAAGATATGGGTATGTGTACCTGATGCACTAGAAAAGCGAAACTTATGATTAGTTCAAGGAGTTTCAGGCTGAAGTGGAAAAGCAATTGGGTAGACCCATAAAGGCACTTCGATCTGATCGTAGTGGGGAATACCTTTCTGATGAGTTCTTGGGACACTTGTTAGAGAATGAGATTTTATCCCATTTGACTGCGCTGGGCACTTCGCAGCAGAATGGCGTAGCGGAGAGAAGGAATAGGACTTTGTTAGACATGATTAGGTCCATGATGAGTTGTTCATCATTACCTTTATCCTTTTGGGGATATGCACTACAAACTGCATGTTATCTTTTGAACAATGTGCCTTCAAAATCGGTCCCTAAAACTCCTCACGAGTTGTGGACAAGACGGAAGACATCCTTAAACCATATTCGCATATGGGGATGTCCGACTCATGTCCTGTTTAAGGATCCGAATAAGTTGGAAGCACGTTCGGAAGTTTGCGTGTTTGTAGGATATCCAAAAGGGACTAACGGGGGTTATTTTTTTTAACCCAAAGGAAAATAAAGTCGTGATTTCAACTAATGCAACTTTCCTTGAGGAGAGTTACATGGATGACTTTAAACCTCAAAGTAAAGTGGTGCTTGAGGAGTTAAGAGGTGATCGGTTCACTCTAGAAGTTTCAAACGAAACCATTTCGATCGGTGTAGAAAAACCAAACAAACCTGAACAACAATCTCAGGGGCTTCGGCGTAGTGGGAGGATCGGGCGTCAACCTGAGAGGTAATGTTCAATGGGGAGGTCTTTTTGGCTAAACCGGATGAACATGACAGGGATCCTTATACTTACGCAGAAGCTATGGAGGATGTTGATTCAAGACTCTGGACGGAGGCCATGAACATAAAGATGAAGTCTATGGAGACTAATCAGGTCTGGGAGCTTATGAATCTTCCCGAAGGGGTAAAACCCATAGGGTGTAAGTGGATTTACAAGAGGAAAAGAGGAGTGGATGGAAAGGTCGAAACCTTTAAGGCTAGACTGGTAGCTAAGGGTTATATGCAAAAGGAAGGAATCGATTATGAGGAAACCTTTTCGCCTGTTGCCATGCTTAAGTCCATCCGGATTCTCTTGTCCATAGCTGCCTCTCTCGACTATGAGATTTGGCAGATGGATGTCAAGACGGCTTTTTTGAATGGCTCTCTTAATGAGTCCATTTATATGGAACAACCAGATGGGTTCAGGGTCGCAGGTCAAGAGGGCAAGGTTTGTAAGCTGCTGAAGTCAATTTATGGACTTAAGCAGGCTTCTCGTTATTGGAACATAAGATTTGATCAAGTGATCAAGACTTATGGGTTCTCACAAAATGTGGATGAACCATGTGTTTACAAACACATTAACGATGGGAAGGTGGTTTCTCTACTGCTCTATGTGGATGACATTCTGCTAATTGGCAATGACGTTGGGGCATTGTCATCGGTCAAATTATGGTTGACCAAGCAGTTTGACATGAAGGACTTGGGTGAGGCTAATTTTGTTCTCGGTATCCAGATCTTTCGGGATAGGAAGAACAATATGATAGCTTTGTCACAAGCCGGCTAGATAGATAAAATTCTCAGGAGGTTTGCAATGCAGGATTTCAAGAAAGGTGGGCAACCATCTAGGTCTGCAATTACTCTTTCTAGGAAAGACTCTCCAAAGTCTTATGAAGAAAGAGAATACATGAAGAAGGTGCCTTATGCTTCGGCAGTGGGTAGTCTCATGTATGCCATGCTTTGCACACGACCGGATATTAGCTATGCGGTCAGGATTGTAAGTCGATTTTAGGCGGATCCAGGATTGAACCATTGGGTTACGGAAAAGCATATTTTCAAGTACCTGAGAAGGACTCAAGGGTATATGCTTGTGTATTTGGGTGAGGACTTAACTCCTTGAGGATACACTGATTCGGATTTTCAATCCTATCTGGATTCTAGGAAATTGACTTCGGGGTTTGTGTTTACTCTGGGTGGCGGTGCCATCAGTTGGAGAAGTGCGAAGCAAGATTGCACTTCGGATTCAATGATGGAGGCCGAGTATGTGGCGGCTAGTGATGCTTTGAAAGAAGCAGTGTGGCTCCGCAAGTTCCTTGGGGATCTTGAGGTAGTTCCTGGTATGGATAAAGCGATATCACTGTACCGTGATAACAGTGTGGCGGTAGCTAATGCTAAGGAACCAAGATTTCACAAGAAGAGTAAGCATATTGATCGGAAGTATCATGTGATAAAGGACTACGTTGAGGGCGGGCATGTCATGGTATGCAAGATCGCGTCAAAGGACAATTTAATTGATCTATTTACGAAGACACTTACTGGGAGAGTCTTCGAGAGGCATGTGGAAGCTACGGGATGCAAAATTTGCTGTATTTACTCACTTAGTGCAAGTGGGAGATTGTTAGACATGTATGTCCTAAGGAGTAAAAATGTAATACGTTGTTGGAGACATTTTTATCAATAAAGAATTTATTCATTTATATATACCAAAATTTGTCCTCTTTATGTTCATGTTTGTTGAATGTATGATAAGCAAACAGTAGTCTAAGACTATCAGTCTAAACCATAAGAATTGGGCATATGATGGACTAATTATGCAGAAGACACGATTCTTAAGGTGACGGTCTAAAACATATGATCCGCAATCGAGGGAATAAAGTTAGGCGCTTTATTCATATAAAGATTGTTATGTTGTCTATATCCCTTTTGGGAGATGGTTTGTCTTGACCATCGGAGTTGGACTCTGTGAATAGAAACATTGGCACGTTGTCATAGGTGACGATGTGTTGGATCGGGACATCAAGTGAATTGATTTGGATTAATAATTTTGTCTTGGTAAATTGATTCACTTTAGACAATCACTTGTATTGTATCTTAATCCTGAGATGAATAGTGGGCCCGTTGTCTCGACTTGTGTCTTATGATGTGCCAATGGCTGACTCCCACATCTCAATAGTGGTACGCATGCCGGTAGGTTGAAGGCATGACTCTTGATGGCATAGACTTGTTATTCATAGATATGGAATCCATAGCTCCTCTTTAGAAGTAATGATATCCTCTTATATGCGTTGTCCTGTAATTGGAAAACTAAAGCGCTCAACCATTTGGATACATAGGTGTAACCGAATGGTATACTATCTTTGGATGGTAAGTTTTCTAATGGTGAGACAATGGAACGTAAGATAAAAATAATCGGGAAGGTAAGACAGAACTTGTCCTTAAGCCAATTATGGATTATCATATGGGGATACGATACACATTGACATGTCATGGAGACTTAGCTACACGAGCTTCGTAATTCTATAAAGTTCGAGAGTGCAGCTCCAAGCTTTTAGTGGAGTAGCGTTGGAGTTGATAATTGTGAAATGTATATCAGGGATATTGGGTTTCATAATTATCATGAGCTTGAACTTTATAGGTCCATTTTGGTCCCCTTTGCTAGCTCACAAATCCTGTAACGACACGGCGTGCTTTTCCAATAATTGGTGACTTATGTCGGATTTATCGGATTGGTTTAAAATTTGTAAGAATCAAATAATTCATGTCTGTTTATTAGTTGAATTAATTTTGTAATAAAATTAATTTAAGATAAACTTGTTGAATTATTGGATCAGATAAATCTTGTCTGTTTATCGGTTGATTTAATTTTGGATAAATTAGATCAAGATAAACTTGTAGAATTATTGTGAATTGATTTATTTTCTTAGAGATTATCTTGATAAAGTTTGTTTTGATTAGATATCTTCTCTATTGGGTTATTTGAATCAAAACTGAGAGTTTATCCTTTAGAATCTCGGGTGGAAAATAAAAGATTCACGAAGATTTTTTCTCGGGAGTTCGGCCTGCCGAATGACGTGGTCGGCCTGCCGATGGGGCCTGTTCAGCCTGTTGATCAAGCTATTTGGCCTGCCGATCAGCGGGAGATAAGATTACGCGTTTTCACGCGGATCTTATCATATATTGATCCGAACTTGATTCTGTTTCGAGTTTTTGAGACCTAATCTGATAAGGACTGACCCCAGGACCAATGGTTATAAAAAGGGAGTGAGCCTCATGATTTATTCAGATCAATTGAGAGATTAAGAGTGATACTCTTCTAGTGAGCATCTAAAAACTCCCTGAGAGCTTTTGTTCACAAATCACAAACACTAGCTTTGGGTTCTCTCTCTTGGTTGGAAGGAGAGTCACCGGTGGAAGAGCTGTACGTGTGAGCCCACACTCACTTCGGTTATGGATAGAGAATAGCAAAGAAGACCAATTGGTTGAGGCTCTTCTGGAACGTTACTTCTTTTCACAGGCTACGGAGGTTCTTCACACAAAGGTTAGTAAGATCTGTCTAATTTATACATATAACAGTCAAACTTGTGTTTTGGAAATTACTCTGATGAAAATTTTAAAATTCCGCTGCGCACCGCGTTTCCAACAAGAAAGAACTGAGAGAGAGTGAGCGAAAGAGGGAGAGTGAGAGAGAATATATAGAGAGAAATTGAGTGATTTTGTAGAATTCTAGCACGTGGTTTCTTAAAAGGGAACGTATCGAGTATTTGACAAACTGTTTTGTTTCAAAATTCAAAATAGCAAGTAAAAACAAATAAAAATTAATAAAATTGAGATCAGTTTGAAATCATTACAAAATAATTAAATTAAGCTCAAATTACATTATAGCACATTAATTCACCATTTTTCACTAATTAAGCTTAATTAAACTTATGGGTGTTACAGCTCTTCACCCCTAAAAGAAATTTCATCCTCGAAATTGGAAACAACATTAGAAACAAAATAGATATGAATATAACTCTCGCATAGTCGATTCTAACTCCCAAGTTGCTTCATCTGCTCCGTGATGCTGCCACGCGACTTTCACTAACAGTATATTACTGCATCACAAACTTGTTACTTTTTGATCGATAATCTATACCGGCATTTCCTTGTAGGTCATGTCCTCATGGATTGATATATTATGGAATGAGACAACTTCCTTGGCTAGGGAGTGCATTTTCGAAGCATCAACACGTGGAATACATCGTAGACATGAGAGAGCTTGGGAGGAAGATTGAGTTAAGAAGCGACTACACCAACATGGTGAGAAATATCTAACGGTCCAACATATCTCAGTGTAAGTTTCCCCCTTACACTGAAATACGAAGTACCCTTGCATGTTGAAACCTTCAAGAGAACAAAATCTCCTACTTCGAATTCTAAAAGTCGATGTCTCCTATTAGCATAACTCTTTTGCCTACTCTGAGTAGCTTTTAACCAATCACGAATCATGGCAACTTTCTCATTGGTGTCACAGATTTCATCAAGTTCGATAACAATTTTATCCTCTAGTTCTATCCAACACATTGGTGATTGACACGATAGTCCATAGAGCACTTCAAACGGTGCCATATCAATACTCGCTTGGTAATTATTGTTGTAGGTGAATCCTGCTAGATGTAGATGCTTCTTCCAATTCCCGCCAAAATCCAACACACAAGCATGCAACATATATATTCCCAAGGATCTGAATGACTCACTTAGACTCGCTTGAAAAGCAGTGCTAAAATTCAAATCCGTGCCCAAGGCTTCCTAGAAACTCCTCCAATGTTTGGTGTTAAACCATGTGTCTCTATTAGAGGTAATCGACAATGGAACTCCATGCAATCTAATGATGTTCTCAAGGTATAACTCTCCAAGAACTCTCCTCACATACGTTAATATAAAGGGTATAAAATGCATCAATTTTGTCAACTTGTCGACAACAACCCAAATCACATCATGTTTTTGCTCCGTCCGTGGAAAACTAGTGAGGAAATCTATCATAACATGCTCCCATTTCCACCCAGGAATGGGAAGCAACTGAAGTTGTCCAGCGGACTTTTGATGCTCAACTTTCACCTAAAGACAAGTCACACATCCAATGATGTACTTTAAGACATCCTTTCTTGTCCCTCTCCACTAATATTGCCTTTTCTAATTATGGTACATCTTTGTGCTTCTCGAATGAATAACAAATCGAGACTTGTGAGCTTCATCCACTACGACCTTCATCACTTCTTTTATTGCAGGTACTACCAGACGTTCCCTAAAGCACAACAACCTGTCTACATGAATTTTTATTCTTTAAACTGCTCACCGTTCTGAATCCACGTCCATATTCCCTATAGATATTGATCTTGCCATCGATTCTACTTGACCATTTGCACGAGTGCTGGAGTAGACTCCACATGATATATCAAAACCTGATCGCTGCCTTCATAGTTTTGCAGCCTGTACTCACTAACCATAGCATCTCTCTTCCATTCCTCTATTGCCAAGCAGGCAAGAATCCTACAAGACTTCCTACTGAGTGCATCTACAACCACGTTGGCCTTTCCCAGATGATACCGTAGCATGAAATCATAATCCTCCATGTATTCCATCCATCTTTGTTGTCTCAACTAAGTGAACAAATGCTTCAAACTCTTATGATCTCAGAAAACCTGAAATGTCACCCCGTACAAATAGCATCTCCAAATCTTCAAGGCGTGAATCACTACTGCAAGCTCTAAATCATGGGTGGGGTAGGTCTGCTCATGAGGTCTTAGCTATCGTGATCTGTATGCCACTACTTGTCCACATTGCATTAGTACACATCCAAGTCCACGTCCTAAGGCGTCTGTGTAGACTTTGTACGGCTCGTCACTACTCGATTTGATTAACACTGGAGCAGTGGTCAACTGATTCTTCAACTCTTGGAAAACATATTTGCATTCTTCATCCTATTCGAACCGAATGTTTTTCTTAATCGATCACGTCAACAATGCTGCTATTTTTGAGAAATCCTACACAAATTTCCTATAATATCCTATGAGCCCCAAGAGACTATGAAGCTCTGCCACATTCCTTGGTCGTTCCCATTGCAGCATTGCTTTTATCTTAGAAGGATCTATAGAATGCCTTGCTCAGAGATGATATGCCCCAAAAAGTTAACCTCAGTCAACCAAAATTCACACTTTTCCTCTTTGGCATACAGTTGATGGTATTTAAAACGTAGGTCTATCTACGAGAAATATTGAGAACCACCCAACAAATCGAATAACTCATCGATCCTAGGCAATGGATACTTGGTTTTCACTGTGACTTGATTCAGCTGCCAATAATCCATACATAACCTAAAAGTACCGTCATGTTTCTTGGTGAATAAGACCGGTGCACCCCACGGTGATCTACTATTTTGGATATACCCTTTGTTTGCAAATTCCTAAAGTTGCTTGCTCAGCTCCTGCATCTTTGCTGACGCCATTTGGTATGGTGCTATAGAAATTGAAACGGTCCCTTGAAGTAGCTCGATGCTAAATTCAATCTCTCGGTGTAGTGGTAATCCAGGTAACTCATTGGGAAATATATCATCAAACTCATCAACTACCGGTATCGCTATATTCCTTCCTACTATGCTCGATTCTTCCCCTAGTTCCAAAAGAATTTGTCCACCAAGACATGTCTTCATGAGTTGCTCACTCATCGTTTAATCATTACCACCCTAGTAAATGATCCTCGTCCCCTTATTAGACACTAGGGTTACCTTTTTAGGGCAATAATCTACAATGGCATTATACCTAGACAATCAGTCCATTTCTAAGATTACATCATATGAACTCATGAGGATTACAGTCAAATCACCTTTCAAAATCTCATCCCCAATAATTATTTTATAAGATTTACATATATAGTTTACATACACTCGCCCCAAGGGTGAGGTAATGACTAGAGGCTCATCAAATTCCTGTATTCCTAATCCCAAGGCATGTACAAATGAACTCAAAATGAGAGAATGGGTGGCACCAATATCGAACAAAATATGGGCTAAAGATTGGGAAACTAAAACCATACCATTAACTACCGTACTGTTGGTCTGTGCATCTAAACTCTCTAAAGTCATGGTATGAACTTGTGCTAAAGTGTTCCCTTTTCCCTTATTAGCGTTGCTTAGTCCTTGTTTGGTTGGCCATTGCTGTTGCGGTGGAGAAGACTACACACTCACTGTACTGGGTGCTCTATGCTGCGGGGTATTCCTTTGAAAATTCAATGGCTAATAACCCAATGCTAGATATGGCATCTATTGAGGAGTGAACTGATGGAACTACAACTACGGGATTTGTTGAGGTGGAGCTAAAGACGTAGTTTGAGGCTGACGACTTATGGCTTCTCCGGTTTGAGATCCTTTCAAGCGTTCCCTATTGGGCAATTTCTCTTTATGTGTTCCAGCTGTTGGCAGTAGTGGCAATGGAAGTTATAGGGGTTGCTTTGTCCGCTACCTAATGAACTGTTACTCCCACTATTAGCATTTCCATGCTCGTTCTTCACCTAAGCTTAACGGCTGTTATTTCCTCTATTGTTGCTCCAATGAGGCCCTCCTATAGTCCTTGCCTTATTCTCGAAGTATGTAGCATTATCACTTTCCATTGACAAGGCTGCTGACACCAGCTCACCATAATTTTGGAGTCGCAAGGCAACCAATGGTCCTCGGATGGATGCTTTGAGTCCTTTCTGAAACTTGATACACTTTTCTTGTTCAGATGCCACAACAGATGGAGGAAATCTAGTCATCTTGATAAACTTTTCCTCGTACTCTCAAACTATCATATCAGCCTATTCCAGTTTGTAAAATTCAACGATCTTCTGATCTTTATACCCTTGTGGAAAATAACGCTTGGAGAACAACTCTTCAAACCTATCCCAGTTGATGTTCCTGTTATTTTCCAAAAGCTTTGCCTGCTTCCACCCAGTGTTCACGCCTCTTTCTAGTTTATAGACCACAAATTCCATACAATATTCCACTAGTACACCAAGGGTATCCAAATGTTTCATCCTCGAGTCTAACTAATACTCTGCCACTTGTGGTTCCCCATTTCTATCAAAATTCAGGATGGATGCATGCTGAAATTCCCTAAAATACTTATGCTAGTGACTCACCTCAGAATCCCCAAACCTAGCCCTTGCCACCATCTACCGAAAAGTAGCAATCATAGCCCCCATCATGCCTTCATCATTTGCGGGATTTGCGTCAGCTGCAAGTCAATGATGCCTAGGTGCCATTCTCTTAGTTCTAAAAACAAAATTGTACTATCAGTGGTTTTTCATTGCCAGATGTATGTGTGCACAATTCCCATGGTTCATAACCTAGGGCTCTAATACCATTTGGTCATGCCCCGAAATCCGGGAGGTGACGTGATAGGTTAATTAAGTTAATTAAACCAATATTAATTAAAATCATCAATTAAATAATTAAGTTATTCTAATAAAACGTGACAAATTTAGAACTTTTTGAGTAAAAAATCTAAGTTAAGACAAATCAACAAAATAAAATATTAAAGATAGGTAAGTACCAGTTGGGCCTCACTGGACCCACATTTGTATACACACATAATATCAACAATAAATTACAACCACAGTCAAATTGGAGGAAAGTAATTAGAACATCACATGCCTTGTACAAATAAGAAAATATCCTAGTTAGAGAGGAACCCTATGATTCACAAGTTCGTCCAAGGCTCCTAGTTGTCTCTATGCTGCAATCCACCTAGTGGGGGAAAGGTTTTAAAACAAATAAAATGTGAACAAAAGGTTCAGGAGGACTAAATTTGACTATAAAAATCATTTATAAACAAAGGTTATAAAACACAGTAAATGAAATCCATAAATTTCATTCTTACCATTTATTCTATTTTCATCTGGAAATAATCTCTTTATTATGTTTCTGGCAAAGCCATAACAGTCACCACCGTAGGGGCCCAGTTGGGTTTCGGGACCTACACCCAAGGTCGCATTCTACAAGAGCCGATCTCTGAATATGGCATCATGCTCTTTCATATCATTATTCAAAATCCCATATTGTCGAATGTGCTCATTACATCCATTATGTCATTCATTACGATCATTTCATGATTCATTTGTTCAAGAAAACACTGATAAATCCTTCTCAAATACTTCTTGAAAACGTTTGAGAAAAACATTTTTTTATGGCCAAAATACTTTTTGAAAACATGGCTACCAAGGAAAGGTTTAGAGTCCTACCTCAATATTTGATACCGAAGCTCAACACCGTAGTCTTGACCCGCTATACGTTAGCTCCATGAAACCACGAAAACCTTAAATAATAACTAAGTTTGTCAATATCTAACTTAGAGTATTCTACATCACTATACTATCTCATGGTGTCTTAGTGTGCCATTTATGTTCATAAAATCATGCTATAAGCTTAAGGTCTCTAATTAGGTTTTTAAACGGCAAAAACGGGTGAAAACAACAGATTTTTACAAAACCTAGTCGGCCTGCCAAACTGTTTGGTCCGGCCTACCAAACTGCTGTGTTTGGCCTCTGGACCTACTTTGAGTCCAGCTTGCCGATGGTATGTATTCGGCCTGTCGAACTCATGAATCCGGCCTGCCGAACTTCAAGTTCACGATCCAAAAATTTTAGGTCTTGGGTTTTCATCAAATTTGAGCCCAAAACTCAGTCAAACTTCTTTTTCTCAATTCCCAGAGCATATATAATGTTCAAAAATGATAAATAAGCATAATGAAACTTATTTAAACGCTCTTTAAGAAGTTTTCATGAAAATTTCTAAATAAAACTAAAAATAGAGAAAAAAGGAAAAACTTGATTTAACTTGGTTTTTGTTCAATCTAGCTTAGATTTGTGATGATTTGGATTCCAGTAACTTAGATTAAAGGTTTCCTAAGCTCAAGGAAGCTCGGATTTCAACATACAAGGAAAATTTTGAGAATTGGGGAAAAGGTTTGAAATTTTTAAAAAAGTAAACTAACCTCAAATTTGAGCTTTAAATTGAGTTTGTGGAGGCTCAATCTTGCTTCCTAGCTTCCAATCCAGCTGAGAATCAAAGACATGAGCTCAATTTTTGAATCAAAATTTGAGAGGAAAGAGAGAAAGAGAGAGGCGGTGTGGGAGGAAGAGAGAAAAAGAAGCTGAGAGAGAGTGAGGGAAAGAGGGAGAGTGAGAGAGAATATATAGAGAGAAATTGAGTTATTTTGTAGAATACAAGCACGTGGTTTTCCAAAAGGGAACTATCGGGTATTTGATAAATTATTTTGTTTCAAAATTCAAAATAGCAAGTAAAAACAAATAAAAATTATTAAAAGTGAGATCAGCTTGAAAACATCACAAAATAATTAAATTAAGCTCTTATTACATTATGGGATACTAATTCACCATCTTACACTAATTGAACTTAATTAAACTTATGGGTGTTACAAAAGCACGTTTATTTCTATAGTATTAAATGTTTATCCTATATAAAAAGAAGATTGTATTGAAACCAAATTTCAGATCTTTATCATAACTTGTGAATTCTATGTACTCCTTTATTTTTATGCTATTTTCATCAAAAGTAAAAGAAATTACATTTGATTTTTATGCCATTTTGATCAAATGTAAAAAAAAAAAAAAAATTACGCATGAGATTCATACGACGTCTTTTTTGTATTGAGATCAATTTTTATCTTATATGTATAAAGTTCTTTATGGAAAGCACGTTTATTTCTATAGTATTAAATGTTTATCCTACATAAAGGAAGATTATATTAAAAAAAATTTCATATCTTTTTTTTTAAATTATTGTGGTATTTTTATTGATATCAATATTTTTTAATATTTTATAAACTTAAAGTATCCATATTCTACTAAAATTGATATTTTTATTTATTATAAAAGCAACTTATAGAAGCATATATATAAAGTTTGAGCCTTATATTGTTCAAACTTCAAGGGGCTATTGAAGTTGCAATGAAGAAAACTCTCAGGAATTAAGTTTTTTTTTTTTTGGCCCGAGAGCATTTGACATAAAGATGTTTGTTAACGTGAGTGTGGCAAAGTGTACGCACGTGTGGAGCACTGAAAACATGCAGTTAAAACGCACCTATGATATGCGTGTTGCTTTTTTTTTTTTTTTTTGAATCGATTAAGGGGATCAGGTGGAACGCCCAATGAACATGGTCCATGTCTAGGCCTTGAAACAGCAAAGAAGTCCAAATCATAGCAGTTCAAGCCGTGTTTACGTCTATTACCAAAAACCACAAAAAAAAAAAAGAAAAAAAGAAAAAATAGTCGTATTTAGATTAAAATGAAACAACCCTAATTTTTTTAGGGTCAAAATTGAAAATAATTCGTACTTATTTTATGTTATATGCCAGATTAAATTACATTTCTAATATTATATGTTCCTCACCATTTTTAGTTCAATTGTGACGATTTTTTATACTACTAGCATAAGACGCACGTGCCTATATATTGCATGTTGTAAACTCGTAAAAACCAAAACAGATTGCAGGTATTCCACATTCAGTGCCAAACGTATAATCAGATTGTATTGATTTTTCATCAAATGGCTGTGGACGATATCCACAACTTCAATAGACAATTCCAAGAATGACAAGGAAAAAAAAAACCACAACAAATGTAAAAAACAAGATTACTTGCTTTAAAGTCAAACGACTATTACATCTACTGGTTTTTAGCGTGTCGTTTTCCATACCAGTTTGTTGTTTTGTACGGCATCAACCAATTTCTCTTTAAGCTCATTACAGGATTTAGGTTGGTGCTGTCTGGGAAAATGGTAATTAAGGTTCCCAAGTCATCTTTATCAACGTCCTCGGGGGACTTCCTGTTCAAGTTAGGCAAGCTTTTCAATCCTACAACAAAACCTCAAATTGTCAAACATCATGAGTCATTTTATTTTTTTATGTAAGAAATAGAACTAAACTTGCCAGTCAATACAATACCTATTAAGTCGGGGTTTTCTAGAAGTTGTATAATTGCAAGAGCATAATCTTTAAGTTTAATCAATCAAATACAGAAGAAAAGGTACTTAATAAATCATTGCTTTACTTCAAATATTTAAGCATCTTTAAGAAGCATGCGATCTTGCAACAAGTGGATATAAATTCATAACCGGCTACCATTAATATAGGCCATCAGACAGTCAGAAATTAAAATCTTACAAACCATTAATCTAAACTAACATACTAACACTAAATTAGAAAAAAAAAATGATGGAAAAGGCAAATCTAAGCACCATCAATTAAAGCAAAAGACAATGATGAGAAAAATAAAACACCATCAGTCCGACCGTACAATTTAGAATATCCTCTTGTAAACAAAATTGTTTATTAGTCTCCAAGGCATCCCTTTCTATTTAAGATGTATCCCACTTGACTAACAACTATCCAAGTATTTAGAACTGCTAAAGGCATACTAAATATCCAAAGACTAACATAAAATAAAGCTGTAAACTAACAAGTATTTTTAATGAGCAAAAAAAAAAAAAGTACAGGGGTGTAAAAGAGATAAAAAAATGAATAAAAGATATTATTCAGTCATAGGTTAAAAAGAGGAGAGAAATTAGTACCTGTTGGATCATAACTTTTCAGATTATCATGTACACACCAGCTGAAAGCTAAAACTTATGTCCACGTGTGGTCAGAGATATTATGCCGTTGATTTTTCTAGAAGGATTTAAGTGTTAGGATTGGTGCCCTATAAGCATTGACATTGTACATATTATTAATAAATAAATAAAGTGACATTTATAATTATTTTGGTTGCTTATATGTATTATGAATACTTTTATAAACATCAAGAAAATTCCATGATTATTTATGTGACTATAAATTTAGCATATAAGTGTTATATGCTTAGGGATAAAATTTATAGATAATAATCTAAATAGTTTGTAATAATTAATTAAAGTTTGGGATCTTTAATTAAACATTACCAGTATGGTCTAATCTCATTTGGAATGAAATAATCTTATCCGAGCTATTAATACAGAGATATCAAACTGGAGGTACTTATATAATGAGATTATATAGGACTAGACTAGATAAATTATAAATCTCTAATAATCATTCATTACAAATAGAGTATTCAAATTTATCACTATGATGATCAAATATTTGATAGTCTTAATCTTAGACTCTTGTTTATGACATTATGTTTTTTGACTTGCATAGTAAGATTTATCTATACACAGACCATAACGTGGCATCTTGGAAACATAATGTAATAAATGACTAGGAATAATATTATACAAATACGAAATCCATTCCTTTCTTTTGGAAGTTAGAAAAATAGCTCTCTTGAGTAATAATTCAAAGTTTGAACAATAGAGCACTCATTCATAATAAGATTATGAATCAATTGTTCATTAGAGAATTATTGAAACTCAAGAAAAAAGAAATAATAAGAGAGGTTAATGGAAATTGAACCTAGCTCTTGTTATGAACTATTTATGGAGGACTGACTTATATGTAATGATTATATCAATGGACTACTCGCTAATTTTTTTTTGAGTAATTTTTACTATAATCTCAAGAGTTCAGTTTTAGGTTTTTAGTGGAGTAACACTAAAACTAATAAATTTAGCACAATAATTAAAGAGTTTAATCAATTGTCAAATATATTGGAGCTTAGGTTATAGGTCCATAGGTTCCCAATGCCATCTCTATAACATTATATTGGATTTAATGCATAGAATGAATTATACATATTTAATTTAAAATTATTGAATTTTGAATTAATTATTTCACACTTGAGATATTAATATGATATAGAAAAATATTATCTATGACACATAATATAACATAATAAATGTTGTTACATTTAACTGAGCATTAGTTAATTAATTAATTGATTATATTTAGTTAATAAGATTAATTAAATACATTTTAAATTAATTAATTGATAATATTTGAATAATAAGATTATTTAAATATAATTTTAATTTTGTGTGTGACACATGAGTGGTGGGACCACATTTTGTCTTTTCCAACATGAACACAAAATTAAATAATTAATTGATTAATTTAAAAATCTAATTTTAAATAAATATGATTTATTTTTGAATATATATATATATAAGCTTTTAATTATATATATAGATAATATATATATATACGAAATCTTTTAAATATTTTTGCTAACTTTTAAATGTTATATTATGTACACACACACTACATAAACAAAAATCTTGTTCACGTTTTAAATATAAAAAAACGTAAACTAAACTTATATATATTGTATAATGTAATCTTTATATAAAAAAGTTAAACGTGTATATATATATATATATATATGATATATATATATTTTAAAGAATTAAGTTTCACGTGATTCAGTTTTAATAATAAAATAAAAAAGGATAAGGATTGTACAGTATATCCATTCTCATATATCTCATATGGTGGTTATTTTAGATTTAAAATAATTAAAATTAATTAAAAATAACTAACTGCTTAGATATAAAAGATGGAGATAACAGTTATCGCCATTAATCTTTTTCACGTAACTTTTGCAAAGTACTCAGAGAGAAAAAAATGAGAGTTCTTTCTCTAAAAGAAAGGTCTGTTATCTCATGTGTTGAGTATATATCAGATCTAGAAAAATATGAGGTTAATTTATTCTTATAGTTTGACGCTCACTCGTCTTTTTATTGGTGTGGAGACTTGGCTTAAAAGATCGCGGTCTCAAAGAGGAAAGCTAGGATACCCTGATAGGTCTCCAAGAGGTTTGTAAAAATTCTCAAAGCTTTTTATTATTAATTAAAATTATACAGCTATTCCCGATTAACAAAGTTTTCAAAAAAAATTTGTTCGTCAACAATCTGTTTCTTCAGCTGCTTTTCATATTTTATTCAAACAAATGGCATCAGAGCGGGTTATAGCATATATAATTTTAATTAACATGATTTTATTTTGATAATATTATGTTCTTGATGTATGTATGCAGGTACTTTACATTTTACAAATTTTGTTAATATGATAAATGGTTATTTTATGAATGAATTTTTGGTCGTTAATTATATAGTTCTTTTGGATTAGTAATTTTATTCTCTTTTTGATTAGAACAAATTTATGTAAGCCCATGAAAGGGTTTAGGTTTTTTGTAATTTATTATTATTATTATTTCTTTTTTTCCATTGACCTATAGCTGCGTGTGGGTTTCACAATAGTTATCTTCGTTAACGTGCAACTGTTATACACTTACTTGTTTATTAGAAAAAAATTAATTAATTAATTAACAACAGAATGCACGTGGACCAGCGTGCAAGTGCTGTGCACAAACCACTCATAATATATATAATAATATATTAATAGCATTCCACTTTACGTGCTTATATATATTGAGCTTCTTTTTTTTTTTTTTCGCATGCACAGTTTACGTGCAAAACCAAATTAAACAGCAAAAGTGCACTTTTCGTGCAACCAAAATTTTTTATCTTCTTTTCTCCATCTATGGTATCAACCACGTAACGAATCAAAGGAGGAGTTGCTGCAAGGCTTAGTTATGTACGGCGGCTGGAACTCAGCCGCAAGTAGTCATGGCCACGAGCCTCCAGGTTTGAATGCCTCAACGCAGCGGCTTCTCGGGCGCTCCATGGCTCCGCCTAGTGCATGGAAGAGCGGACAATGGAGTTCAACTCAGAGCGTGGCAACGGCTCTTTTTTCGAGCGCCTACGGTGTTCGGCAGCAGCCAGCCGACGAGGCAGCGGAGAGAGGTGTAGGACTGCGGGTACGACAACAGCACAGCGTTGCAACCTTCCACGGTGATCCAGCGAACCACGGAGGTGGGTCGGCCTCTGCTATACTGCAAAGGTGGCTCGGCAACTGCACAAACCGCGGAGGAGCACGGTAGAATGCCGTGCATTTCGCACAACCACGCCGTGATCGCCGGAGTTCATCAGCCAATGCTCACCGGCGACCGTTGACCGTTGGGTTTAAGGATGGCGATGATCCTTCGGCTGGAACGTCGAAGCTATAGCGACAGTCAACTCAGTAAAGTTGCAGAACCGTGATGAACAAGATAAAGTAGACTTGGTTACCTCTTGTAACCAAATGGATTGCTAAGCTTATTTTAACTTGGGCCAACAATATTTTAAAGGTAACTTAGCAGTATTTAACGCAGTAAACCACCCAATAAAGTCTACAACAATGGAGCTTGGACTTATATAATTACAAGAAGAACTTTGTAATTTTTTTATCTTAAATTTTTTTTGGTTGTAATTTAATTATCTAAAAGGACTCGGTCAAAAATCTATTATTTATTTTTATGCTATTATTTTATGTAATATTTGTGATAACATGCTTATGTATTATAACACGTCATTTTAGAAAGTGTCCATTTATAGCTATTGTAACATGACATGCATACACTTGTATATTATTTCATTTTTTATAAAGTTGCTTATAAAATGATTTAATATGTAATGGAATTAATTTAATGAGATTAAAATTAATTGGGTTGGTTTTATAGAATTTTAATTTATTTTATTAATTAACCAAATAATGTGATTTTAGTTTTAATAGTTAAAATATGGTAAAATTCACATTAATTCTAAGTTATCTAATTTTAAATTGGTTAATGCTAGGTAGCTTAGACAATTCATAATAAATCTAGATTTTTAGAAAATCTAGTAATATTTAAGTGTAAATAGGATGTGATTCTATTAACACAAAGTATAACCTAGTAATTAAAAATTGTTTTTATTTACTAGAATTATGAAACATAGGATGTTATAAGATAAAACAGATTATTTCAAAATAATGAGTGGGAGAAGATAATATGACAACATAACCTACGGTCTCCACTATTAGCACAACACGTGAGATTTAGGTGGCGCCTCGTGATGCTTTGATTTCGTCCTCTCTACGGAGGGTGTCCATTTAAATCAATAACAAGGTTGGCTTCCAAGACAAAGGATTTTATAATAGATTTCAAAATTAACCTACCCTATGGCTACAAATTTGAGTTAAGTTATTAAAATCTGAAATAGTGGGTTACACTCACAAAGGTATAATTAATTAGTTTATTATATCCTGACCAAAATAAGTGATTATTAATAAATATAGAAATATGAGATATTTTGAATATATTTATTAATTGAGAATGTCTCAATTCAATTTATAAATAATTTGACATGCACTACGATGGTACTTTATTTATTAAAATTGAATAATCATGGAATAAGTAAAATATTTTATGTGTTTTTCCATATGCATTATGTATTACATTTACTATTCTAAAACATATATATATAAATATGATGTTTATGCAACCATTTAATTTATATCATTTATTTATTTATTTATTATAGCGACAATGGCTAATCCAATCATTTTTATTTTCTCAAATGAAAAATTAACCAGTAATAATATTGTCAAGTAGAAAAGTAACATGAATATAGTGCTAGTTTGTGAAAATTACAAGTTTGTCTTGACGGAGGAGTGAACTCCACCGCTTGCAGCCAAAGCCTCTCATAATGTACGAGAAGCGTATGATCGTTGGATCGAGGCGAACAACAAGGCCTGTTGTTTTCTTTGGGCTGCCATGTTTGATGTACTTACGATGAAGCATGAAAGCATGGAGACTGCTTATGAGATAATACAGTCTCTGCAAGACATGTTTGGCAAACCTTCTAAAAAGGCACGTCATGAAGCTGTTAAGGCTGTAATGAATGCCAAAATCAAGGTTGGGGTCTCGGTCAGAGAACATGTTCTTAGGATAGTTAACTATCTCTATGAGGCCGAGGTAAACGGGGCAATGATAGATGAAGCCACTCAGGTGGGGATAATTTTAGAAACCCTCTCCCCCACATTCCTTCAGTTCAAAAGCAACTATTTCATGAACAAGATGAAATATAACAAGAATGAGTTGCTTAATGAGCTGCAAACCTTCGAGCCTATTTCAAAAAAAAAAGACCAAAAACGGTGAGGCAAATGTTGCAAAAGCTCAACTTTCCTCTTTTGCTCAAAAGAACAAGAAAAGGAAGAAGGGAATTAAATGAAGTGACAAATCTAACAATGGAGGGTGTCCCAAGAAGAACAAAAGTAACAACAACAACAAAAAGAGCTCAAAGCAAAAGGGGCCCAAAGAAAAAATGTTTCCACTACGGTGTAGTTGGACACTAGAAAAGAAACTACAAGAATTATCTTCAGGAGCACAAATAGAAGAAGAACAATGGTAAATCAGATTTATTCGTTTTAGAAGCTTGTTTAGTAAAAGATGATACCTCACCATGGATAATTGATTCAGAGACAACTAACCATGTTTATTCTTCTTTGTAGATGCTTAGGTCTTCAAGGGAGCTTGCCGATAGGGAGCAAACAATGAGAGTGGGAATGGAAGCGGTTGTTTCGACAAGAACAGTGGGAGTTATAAAACTTTATTTTGGAAATAGGTTTTCAATGTTTGACAAGGTTTATTATATTCCTAGTTTTTGTAGAAATTTGATTTCCATTTTCAGGTTGTTTGAACAAATGTTTAATGTTTCTTTTAATAGTAATTACCCTAATATTTCTAGAAATGGTTTGGATATTTATTCTACACATCTAGAAAATGGGCTTTACACTTTAAAGCCCAACGAAAAATTACTACTCAATACCAAAATGTTCAAAGTTAAACAACCAAAACCCAGAAAGCAAAAGGTTTCTTCTGATGATGAAACATACATATGGCACCTTATATTAGGTCATGTTAACCTTGATAGGATTAACAGACTAGTAAAGCATGGTTCTTTAAGAGAACTAAAAGTTAGTTCTCTACCAGTTTGTGAATCTTATATTGAAGGTAAAATGACTAAAAGGCCTTTCTCTGCAAAAGGCGAAAGGGCAAAGGAACCACTTGAGCTAATACATTCGGACGTCTGTGATCCATTGAATGTACAAGCACATGGTGGTTACAAATATTTTGTCACATTTATTGATGATTATTCTAGGTATGGATACATGTAACTAATGCAGAGGAAGTATGAAACTTTGAAAGTAGTGGAAGCTGAAAAGCAATTAGGAAGGTCGTTGAAGCAATTAGGAAGGTCTATTGAATGTACAAGCACGTGGTGGTTACAAATATTTTGTAACATTTATTGATGATTATTCTAGGTATGGATACATGTAACTAATGCAAAGGAAATCTGAAACTTTTGAAAAGTTCAAAGAATTCCAAGCAGAAGTTGAAAAGCAATTAGGAAGGTCAGTGAAGACTCTTTGATTTGATCGAGGAGGAGAATACCTTGATACTGAGTTCAAGGACTATTTGATAGAACATGGTATTCTATTGCAACTCATCACACCTAGAACACCACGATAGAATGGTGTTGTAGAGAGAAGAAATCGAACGTTTGCTTGATATGGTGAGATCCATGCTCAGCTACTCATCATTACTTGATATGGTGAGATCCATGCTTAGCTACTCATCATTACCTACTTATTCTGGGAATATGTGCTACAAACTACAATATATCTTCTAAACATAATTCCATCTTAGTCAATTCCAAAACACCCTTAGAGTTATGGCATAGCCGTAAACCTAGTATGCGACATAGTAGTATATGGGGGTGTCCAGCACATGTACTAAAAGGAAAGACTGAGAAGCTTAAACCACTTTCTGAAGTATGCTTGTTTGTAGAACACCCAAAGGGGACAAGGGGAGGTTTGTTTTATAGTCCACAGGAAAATAAGGTTTTTGTGCCAAGAAATGCCACTTTTTCTCTAGAATGATTATATGACAAACTATGAACCTCGTAGCAAAGTTGTACTTGAAAAGTTACTTTATGATCAGATTAGACCGCAATCGACAACCATTGTTGAAGGACAAGATGAAGAGACCACATCCAGGATGTCATACCGCCTCAACGTAGTGGGAGGATTATGAGACCACCTACTCGCTATAAGGAAATTAGAGAAGCACATGTTACTATCTTTGATAATGGTGAGGATAATCCATTGACATATCCTCATGCAATGGAAGATTCTGAGAAGGAGAAATGGCTAGAGGCTATGAACCTTGAAATGGAGGCTATGTACTCCAATTCAATTTGGGAGCTTGTAGACCTACGTGAAGGGATAAAACCCATAGGGTGTAAATGGATCTACAAGAAGAAAATAGGAGTAGATGGGAAAGTTGAGACTTTTAAAGCTAGGATTGTGGCAAAGGGTTACACCCAAAAGGAGGGAGTTGATTATGAAAAAACTTTCTCGTCCATAGCTATGCTTAAATCCATTCGGATTCATTTATCCATTGTTGCATGTCTTGATTACGAGATATGGCAAATGAATGTCATGACTTGTGACATCCTAGGGTGGGGGTCAGTAAGTTTTAGATAAAAAAGTTAAAATTAAGGTAAATAAGGTGGATTAAACGAGGTAAATTAAGAAAAAGTAAGCAAATAAAGTAGATTTCACAATCAAAATAAATATCATTAGCGATTACCGTCATGTGAATGTCACGAAGGTGGATAGCCGAAACATTATTATCATTCACCATCATGTGGTCACTTACCATGAAGGTGGGTAGCTAGATAAAATACAAATAACAAGAATAATACTACAAAAGTATTGAAAATTATCGTCTCTAAGATAAATTAAAAATATACAACTGATAGAGATGAAAACTACATCAAGACTGGGACAAGTCGTATAGTACACATATCATACAATAGTTCTAGAGAAAATACCATCTCTACTCCTAGAGCCAGGTTTCGATCCTAAGACCTTCCTTCCTCTTCAAACCTAGAAGGGGCATTTTTTTAAAAATAGGAAAACGTGATCAGAAGGCTCAATAGGATAATTAGTTAAAAACAAGTTAATTAAAAATAATAGTAAAAAACAAAAGGATTGTTCACAAATCATTCATACTGAAATAGATCTAAAATCTTAGCAAATCAATAAAAACACTTACTTGAAAGCAACTTGATAGAGCATCACCATACAGGTTTTGGAAATCTAAAAGGAATATCAAAATACAATTCTTTAAAACCAAGGACAGAAATTATCTTCAACAATCATTTAAAAGGTCAAGCATTTGGCCAAAACAATTTAAAAAAGGCTGCCAAAGAAAAGGATAGAAATATCCTACCTTATTTTAAATCCAGTAATGTAAGCTCCAAATAAAATCCATCATAACCTCCAATCAACATTCAAGAGCTTAAAAACTACATTTAAAATCAAAATTACTTTCAACAAATATCATTATGTTAATTTAATTATTAGTGTGCTTTTTGACTCAAAATAATCATAACACAAAATCTTAATCCTTTTTGAAACATTTTGGGATCATTAAACATTGAAAACTGAAAAAAAAAATACAATTTTTCCAAGTTCACGGTCGGCCTAACAAACTTCCCTATTTGGCCTGCCAAACTACACAGTTCGGCCTACCAACCTCTTAAGTCTAGCCTGCTGAACTGCTTGAATCTGGCATGCTGAAGATCAGGTTCGGCCTGCCAAACTGGCAAAATCTAGAGATTCTAGGTTTCGAGTTTCGGCCTCCCCAAACTCAAAACCCAAATTTAAACCTGTCTTTCAATTCCCAGAGCATAGAAATCACACAAAAAACATAGAAATCCATAATAGAACAAATTTAAACCATTTTTTCAAAACTTAAACTCAATTTCATAATGGATTTGAAAATCAAAGAAAAATGTCAAAACTTGTTTAAATCAATTTTTGTTCAAATAAAGCTTAGAGTCATAGTAAAACAAGTCCCATAAACTTTGATTAAATGTTATCTAAGCTCATCAAAGTTCGGATTGCAAAAATGCATAGAAGATTCAAAATGAAAATGAAAATTTTGGAGAGAAAAATAGCTAACCTTTGATGGATGTTTTTGAATAAAAACTTGATGAATTAACTTCATCTCTTGCCTCAAATCCGACGAAAAATTCAAAGAAAAAGAGAGGGAAGAAGGAGTGCAGAGAGAAACGAGAGAGGGAGTGAAAAATGAAGAAAGAAAGAGAGAGAGAAAATAAAATAAAAGGCTCAAGGGTATTTTTGTAAATATGAAAAAAATGGTGTAAAAATATCATTTGGTATTTTAAAAACTAAAAATCAAATTTTTAAATGTAACAGATGAAATAAAATCTTAAATGACCAAAATTAACATTAAATTCACACTTGGCACACTTAATAATTAAACTTAACATAATTAATCCCACTTTAAAATTCAGGGGTGTTACAATGCACCCTCTCCTTAAAAGAAATTTCGTCCTCGAAATTTTTAAATATCTAAAATTTAAAATCAAAACAACACTGTGTACTCAAACGTAACTGTAACGACAACTGTCCCGACATAAAACTTGAAAAAAAAAACAGTAAAAATCTCATAGGTTCAGTTCCCAAAAGATTGAAGCCTACGCTCTAATACGATTCTATGATACCCCAGGGTAGGGGTTAGCAAGTTTTAGGTAAAGAAGTTGAAATTAAGGTAAATAAGGTAGATTAAGCGAGGTAAATCAATGAAAAAGCACTTGTTTGGCCAATTATATCATTATTAGCCAAATCATCACTACTTAGCTATACATCAATAAGGTATACTTTTCGATCACTATTTCGGAATACTTTTCCAATTACTTAAAGTTCGACCGTCCTCTCATTTTATTTAGATCTTATAACTTCTAAAAAAAAAAAACCCTTAGTAAGGTCGTTTTTCTCTATCTTATACGTTTCGGGGTCCGTACTACCCATTTTATGAAACATGATGTTTTTGCCCTCGATGGCCCGCTTTGAATTCCTAAGCCCGACTTAGCTAATTTAACATAAAACGTTGCTTATTAGCGTGAAAACAAGTATTCAGGGCATTGGATTATTAGTTTGCAATAAAAGCCTAAGTTAAACAAAACTTTACAATTTTATCCCTTTTTAAAAAATTTTTAACGATTTTGCCCCTAGGACCAAAAATAATCTTTTTAAACCATTAGTCCCTATTTTTCAAGAGGATCAAAATTTTCCAAAGTACCATACCCTAATTCCTTTTGTAAAAAGATGTTTTTGCCCTTAAATTTTTTTTTTCCAATTTTAACAAATTTTGTAAAGTTCATAACTCACAAACGAGGGCGATTTTCGACGAATCGTCTTTGAGTATTAACAGTTTTGTTGAGATCTACAACTTTCGTGTTTTAACTTTTTCAAAATTCCCACTAGACAGGGGAGTTTTTAGCCTTTTTTTAAATCTGCCAAGAATAATAATTTTTTTGCAATTTAGTCCCTGGGGTAATTTTTGTAAAAATTTGCTTTAACACAATACCCCCACTGTTTTGAGCAGTTTTCAAAACCCCTCAAACAAATAATCTTGCTTGAAAATGTCAAACTTCATTCCTTTTAAGAAATTGCTCAGACTTTGGAATTTTTACCCAATTTCAAAACCATACCAAACCTCAAGCATATAACCTCCAATTATGCCACTCATCACCATCATCCACTTGAAAATTATATAAACATGTCATAGTCTAACGTAAATAATTACATGCCTTACTTGGAAAGCAAAACAACAAAGTCAAAACAAGCAACCATAAATCCAAGATTAAAGGCTAGGCTTTTACCAAAGAGAAAAGTGATGAGCTTGTGCACCTTCCTCACTTTTGATTAGGCCAACTTCCTAGGCATATTCCATAACAAATAACACTCTGGTTAAACTCCCTTCAAACCAAAGAAAAACCCTAGAAAACTCAAAGAAAAGTTTGAATCTTACCTTAAAAATTAGGAAAACCTTGAGTTTAAAACTTGGTCCTACTTAAAACTTGATTGAAAGTGGTTATATGAAGGAATAGGTTTTGAACAAAATTGGGAGAATGAGTCTTTGGAGGCAGCCGAATATGGATGGGAGAGAAAATAAAAATTTTTAACTTGTTTAAGCTTTTAATAAAGCTTATCTCATTTGGGTTTAAAGTGGTGTGTCACCACTTAATGATAATTAGGGGAAGTTGGCCTTTTATGATTGGGTCACATTAGTGAATATGGTGGTCCAATCAAAATTCCTAAAGTGTCTCCCTTGGTGGGACCCCTAAAATTTTACGCAATATAATTTTTCACCATGCAGTATTTTTCGTATATTGTTGGAGTGAAACCATTGAGATACGCATTCTTGCACTGTATAAAATATCCTACCTATTCTTTAGCTCACTTATGGAGTTTAAACACAGCATATTTCATATCTATGTTTTTACTTTAGCAGTGTACTTACAGTACGTCGTACCCTTTTTACACTATTTTAGGGTTTTGGCATACTTTTCTATTTTATTTTAATCTTAATCACCCATTAATTTATACCATAATATTATAATTAATTGTGATATAAAATTTGTTTCATGGATATGTTAGAAAAATAATACGCAGCGAAATTTTAAAAAATTTTACATCAGAGTATTTTCCAAAACATAAGTTTGACATGCTATATGTATAAATTAACCAGATCTTACTAACCTTTGATTGCCGAAGAACCCTCACAAAACTTGAAGAGAAGTAAAGTTCCATAAGAGCCTCAACCAACTAGACTTCTTTGCTATTCTCTATCCACGACTGGAGTGAGTGTGGGCTCACATGTACAGCTCTTCCATCGGGTGACTCACCTTCCAACCAATCGAGAGAACCCAAAGCTAGTGTTCGTGTTTGTGAACAAAAGCTCTCAGGGAGTTTTTAGATTCTCACTAGTAGAGTATCAGTCTTAATCTCTCAATTGATCTGAGTAAGTCTTAAGACTTACTCCATATTTATAGAGGTTGGTCCCAGAGTCAGTCCTTATCAGATTAGGTCTCAAATTCAAAACAGAATCAAATTCAGATCAATATCTGATAAGATCTGTGTAAAAATGCATGATCTTATCCTTTGCTCATCGACAGGCCGATCAGAATGACCAGCAGTCTGAACACTTAGATCGACAAGCCGAACTACTGAATAAATATCTCCGTGAATCTTTTATTTTCCATATGAGATTCTATAGGATAAAGTCTCAATTTTAAATCAAATAACCCAATAGAGAAGTTATCTGATCAAAACAACTTTATCTAGATAATCTCTAGGAAAATAAATGAATTCCCAATAATTCTACAAGTTTATCTTAATCTAATTTACCCGAAGTTCAATCAACCGATAAACAGACAAGAATTATCCGATCCCAATAATTCAACAAGTTTATCTTGAATTAATTTTATCACAAAATTAATTCAACCGATAAGCATACATGAATTATCTGATTCTTCCAAATTTTAACCAATCTGATAAATCCAACATAAGTTACCAATTATTGGAAAAGCACATCGTATCGTTACAGGATGTTGTGAGCTAGCAAAGGGGACCAAATGGACCTATATAGTTCAAGCTCCCGATAATTGTGAAACCCAATATTCCAAATATACATTTCATAATTATCAACTCCAATGCTACTCCACTAAAAGCTTGGAGCTACACTCTCAAACTATAGAGAATTACGAAGCCCGTATAGCCAAGTCTCCATGACATATTATAGTGTATCGTATCCCTATATGATAATCCATAATCAGCTTAAGGACAAGTTTTGTCTTACCTTCCTGATTTTTTTTATCTTACGTTCCATTATCTTACCATCAGAAAACTTACCATCCAAAGATAGTATACCATTCGGTTACACCTATGTATCCAAATGGTTGAGCGCTCCAGTTTTTTAATTACAAGATAACGCATATAAGAGGATATCATTACTTCTGAAGAGAAGCTATGGATTCCATATCTATGAATAACAGGTCTACGCGATCAAGAGTCATGCCTCCAACGTACCGACATGCGTACCACTATTAAGACGTGGGTGTCACCCTTTGGAACATCAAAAGACACAAGTCAAGACAACGGGCCCATTATTCATCTCAGGATTAAGATACAATACAAATGATTGTCTAAAGTGAATCGATTTGCCAAGACAGAATTATTAATCCAAATAAATTCACTTTATGTCCCAATCTAACACATCGTCACCTATGACAACGTGTCAATTTTTCTATTTACAGAGTCCAACTTTGATGGCCAAGACAAACTATCTCCCAATTGAGATATAGACAACATAACAATCTTTACATGAATAAAGCGCCCAACTTTATTCCCTCGATTGCGGATCTTATGATTTAGACCATCACCTTAAGAATCGTGTCTTCCGCATAATATGTCCATCATATGCACAATTCTTAAGGTTTAGACCAATAGTCTCAGACTATTGTTTTCTTAACATACATTCAACAAATATGAATGTAAAGAGGACAAGATTTGGTATATATATAATGAATAAATTCTTTATTGATAAAAATGTCTCAGAAAACTTATTACATTTTTACTCCTTAGGACATACATGTCTAACAGGATATTATTTACAAATTTTTGAGCTTTTAAGCTCATAAAATCTGTATTTAGTAATATCCAACATGATATCAAATTTTTAGTGAAATTTTCTATTAACATTGTTTATTATATATTATCATAATTTTTACAAAAATACGATTTTTAAGGGTAAATTTATTAAGTAAATTTAATTAAATATTAGATTTTATTAATGCATTTCCCTTGGTCATTATAGATGAAATACAAATAACAAGAATAATACTACAAAAGTATTAAAAATTATAGTCTCTAAGATAAATTAAAAATATACAATTAATAGAGACGAAAACCACATCAGGACCGGGACGAGTTGTACAGTACATGTATCATACAATAGTTTTAGAGAACATACCATCTCTACTCTTAGAGTCAGGTTTCGATCCTAAGACCTTCCTTCTTCTTCAAACTTGGAAAGGGGATTTTTTTTAAAACAGGAAAACTTGAGCGGAAGGCTCAATAGGATAATTAGTTAAAAACAAGTTATTTAAAAATAGTAGTTAAAAACAAAATGATTGTTCACAAATCATTCTTACTGAAATAAATTTCAAATCGTAGCAAATCAATAAAAACACTTACTTGAAAACAACTTGATAAAGCATCACCATACGGGTTTTGAAAATCTGAAAGGAAGATCAAAAAACAATTCTGCAAAATCAAAGACAATTTTTTTTTTTAACAATCATTCAAAAGGTCAAGCATTTGGCCAAAACAGTTTAAAAAACGCTGCCAAAGAAAGGGATAGAAATATCCTACCTTATTTTTAATCTAAAAATGTAAGCTCCATAGCTTCCACATGCCTCTCGAAGACTCACCCAGTAAGTGTCTTCGTAAATGGATCAGCTAAATTGTCCTTTGACGCGATCTTGCACACCGTGACATGTCCGCCCTCAATGAAGTCCTTTATCACATGATGCTTCCGATCAATATGCTTAATCTTCTTGTGAAATCTTGGTTCCTTAGCATTAGCTACCGCTGCACTATTATCACAGTACAATGATACCGCCTTATCCATACCAGGAACTACCTCAAGATCCCTAAGGAACTTACGAAGCCACATTGCTTCTTTCAAAGCATCACTAGCTACCACATACTCAGCGTCTATCGTTGAATCTGAAGTTTAATCTCTCTTAGCACTTCTCCAACTAATGGCACCGCTGCCCAGAGTCAACACAAAACCTGAAGTCGATTTCCTAGAATCCAGGCAGGATTGAAAATCCAAGTCAGTGTATCCTAGAGGAGTCAAGTCCTCACCCGAATACACAAGCATATACCCTCGAGTCCTTCTTAGGAACTTGAAAATAGGCTTAACCACAACCCAATGGTTCGGTCCTGGATCTGCCTGAAATCGACTTATAATCCCGACCGCATAACTAATATCCGGTCGTGTGCAAAGCATGACATACATGAGACTACCCACTATCGAAGCATAAGGCACCTTCTTCATGTATTCTATTTCTTCATAAGACTTTGGAGAGTCTTTCTTAGAAAGAGTAATTCCAAACCTAGATGGTTGCCCACCTTTCTTGGAATCCTGCATTGCAAACCTCCTGAGAATTTTATCATGTAGCCGGCTTGGGACAATGCTATCATTTTGTTCTTTCTATCCCGAAAGATCTGGATACCGAGAACAAAATTAGTCTCACCCAAATCTTTCATGTCAAACTGCTTGGTCAACCATAATTTGATCGATGACAATGCCCCAATGTCATTGCCAATTAGCAGAATGTCATCTACATAGAGCAGTAGAAAAACCACCTCCCATCCTTAATGTGTTTGTAAACACATGGCTCATCCACATTTTGTGAGAACCCATAAGTCTTGATCACTTGATCAAATATTATGTTTCAGGAACAAGAAGCCTACTTAAGTCCGTAAATTGACTTTAGTAGCCTACAAACCTTCTCCTCTTGACCCGTGACCTTGAACCCGTCTAGTTGTTCCATATAAATGGACTCATTCTCATTTTAGGAATATTTTATGAAAAATGTTTATGAAAAGCGTTTATGATAAAAGTTGTAAGAAAAGGTTTATAAGTGACGTTTTACGAAAAGCATTCTAAGGATTGCTACATGTTAAATGTTTTATAAAAAATGTTTATGAGAAATGTTCTAGAAAAGTTTTTTGAAGAATGTTTACGAAAGCCTTTTTTAGAAATGTCTATGGAAAATATTGATGATATATGTTTTAAGAGAAAGGCTTTCATGAGAAACTTTTTTAAAGCATGTTTCAAATGATTTGTGAGAATTTGTTTGAACTTACTGAGCGAAAGCTCATAAAAAGTTTCTTCATCCTGCAGGTAGTTTTATGGGCGACCAGTAGGACCCGTTAGAAGAGCTGGGTGCTGCGGAGGACGAATGCGAGGATTTGGGTATGGATACTACTACAGTAAGTTTCTGCTATTCAAAAGAAATATTTTTCACTATTTAATATAGTGTTTTCAAAGTTTTAAGAAAATCAGAGTTTGATGAAATGTTTTCAAAGTTTTAAGATACAGTTTACAAACTATTTAATATAATTATAAAGTTAAGTTTTAAGTTATGTTTTAGTAAATATTTCTTATTAAGTTTTAAGAAACGATTTGAAATAGTTTTTAAGTCAAGTGTTAAGCGAGGTCGCAACTTGAATGACGACAGAGGTCGTAACAGTTTTTAAATACGTTTGTTTAAAGAAAAAAAAATTATTTCAGTATTTTTCCTACTGAGTAAGTAAGATTACTATTTAAGTAATGATGTTTAAGTAAGTAAAGTGACTGCCCAAAAAGGCGGGTCGTCACAATCTTAATCTCTCCTAAGCTGGAATTTAATTTTATAGAGAGTTGGCACTCTAGGTTTCTATATATTTTTATATGTTGTCATGGATTATGTGGTGAATGTTTTTAATTAATTATGGTTGATTAAATTATTATTTAATTATTTATTAATTAATTAATTTATACCGTTTATGGTTCCTTACAGGATAGAATGTATATCTAGGTTCTTCATGTAATTAGATGGCAGACTATCATCTCCATCCAGGAATTATTATTTAATTTTAAATTTGTAATAATTTTGTAATTAAATAATCATTTGGAAAAGACGAATCTAGAAGTGGATCTAGAAGATGGATGATGGT
Source organism: Artocarpus heterophyllus (assembly GCA_025403435.1). Taxonomy (NCBI): domain Eukaryota; kingdom Viridiplantae; phylum Streptophyta; class Magnoliopsida; order Rosales; family Moraceae; genus Artocarpus; species Artocarpus heterophyllus. Next base: position 25,366,199 of record CM046353.1, read on the forward strand.
GTCCCTAGGTATTTCTTGAGTCTCTAATTTTATGTTTTTGAATTGTTGAAAATAAAATTGACGAATTGTATCAAAAATTGTATTTTCTAGAAAGAGGTGATCTTAACTCGATCGGCATGTCGAACCCTCCAGTCGGGCAAGCTAATGATCGTAGATCGACAGGTCGGACGTGAGGCTCCGTAAGTCGTTAGCGGGGCAAAAATAGGGTGGCTATAACACCCCCTTACGGACGTCACAGATGTCATTACTTTCATCCTTGTTATCATTATTTTTAAGATAAACTATTTAAATTTAAACACAATTTGATAAACATATCCCAAGATCCATGCATACAATTTTTTTTTTAAAAAAATATTCTAAATATTTCAAATCCTTTTTTTTATAGTTTATCAATGCCAAATTAACAAAACCATAATTCAAATAAAATTTCAAAGCAAACTTTAAAATCTGTTTAAACAGTTTGGTAGTTCAAACTTCTATAAATCAAAATAAATATAAAACAAGTCTTTTTACTTAATAGTGCAGAAATTTAAGCATTCAAAGAAATAAAAACATAGTTTAAAAAAAAATTATTCTTCCTTGGCGTTCTTCTATTTCCAATCAATCGTCCATAGCCCACACACCCGTCCTCGCCCTCCACTTACTCCATAGTCCTCTTACCTTTATCTGTAACATGATTATAAACTAAGTAAGCAAAAGCTTAGTAAGTGCACTTTTTTTATCTTACAATATAAAACATTTTATGAACACCTTTATGAAACATCATAATCATAATAATCATTAACATAATAGTGCACTTGGCATAGTTTCATATAGAACATATCTTTCATTGTCATTATCATATTAAAAACTTCATTCATTTTATCTTTGGGGGCCCAAGTGTTGCACCATAAACATCATCATCATAGGCGCGTCGTCATGAGAGGAGAGGGGTAGCTTGTTGGAAAAAAAAAGTGAGGTACGCAGCGGGAATTTTAAAAATTTTAATATCAGAGTATTTTTCTAAAACACAAGTTTGACATGCTATATGTAGAAATTAAACAGATCTTACTAACCTCTATGTGCCGAAGAACCTCCGCAATTCGTGAAGAGAAGTAACGTTCCAGAAGAACCTCAACCAACTGGTCTTCTTTGCTATTCTCTATCCACGATCGGAGTGAGTGCGGGCTCATACGTATAGCTCTTCCACCAGTGACTCTCCTTCCAACCAATCGAGAGAACCCAAAGCTAGTGTTCGTGATTTGTGAACAAAAGCTCTGAGGGAGTTTTCAGATGCTCACCAGAAGAGTATCACTCTTAATCTCTCAATTGATCTGAGTAACTCATGAGTAACTCTGTTATTCACAATTATCAACTCCAACGCTACTCCACTAAAAGCTTGGAGCTGCACTCTCAAACTTTATAGAATTACGAAGCCCGTATAGCTAAGTCTCCATGACATATCAAAGTGTATCGTATCCCCATATGATAATCCATAATCAGCTTAAGGACAAGTTCTGTCTTACCTTCCTGATTATTTTTATCTTACGTTCCATTATCTCAACATTAGAATGTTGGAAACAAAGTGCGCAGCGGAATTTTTAAAATTTTTCATCAGAGTATTTTCCAAAACACAAGTTTGACATGTTATATGTATAAATTAAACAGATCTTACTAACCTCAGCGTACCGAAGAACCTCTGTGACTTGTGTAGAGAAGTAACGTTCCAGAAGAGCCTCAACCAACTGGTCTTCTTTGCTATTCTCTATCCACAACCGGAGTGAGTGTGGGCTCACACGTACAGCTCTTCCACCGGTGACTCTCCTTCCAACCAACAGAGAGAACCCAAAGCTAGTGTTCGTGATTTGTGAACAAAAGCTCTGAGGGAGTTTCAGATGCTCACTCGAAGAGTATCACTCTTAATCTCTCAAATTGATCTAAGTAAATCATTAGACTCACTCCCTTTTTTATACCTATTGGTCCTAGGGTAAGTCCATATCAGATTAGGTCTCAAAAATTGAAACAGAATCAAGTTCGGATTAATATCTGATAAGATCCGTGTAAAAATGCGTAATCTTAACTGTCGTTGGTCGACAGGCCAAACTTTCCGATAGGCAGGCCGAACAGGCCAGTTCGGCAGGCCGAACACGTCATCCGGCAGGCCGAACTGCCGAGAAAAAATCTCCGCGAATCTTTTATTTTCCACCCGAGATTCTAAAGGATAAAGTCTCAGTTTTGATTCAAATAGCCCAATAGAAAAGATATCTGATCAAAACAAACTTTATCAAGATAATCTCTAAGAAAATAAATTAATTCACAATAATTCTACAAGTTTATCTTGTTCTAATTGTCCAAAATTAAAACAACCGATAAACAGACAAGAATTACCCGAACGTAATAATTCAACAAGTTCATCCTTGAACTAATTTTCTTACATAATTAATTCAACCGATAAACAGACATGAATTATTTGATTCTTATAAATTTTAAACCAATCTGATAAATCCAACATAAGTCACCAATTATTGGAAAAGCACTGCCGTGTCCTTACAGGATTTTGTGAGCTAGCAAAGGGGACCAAAATGGACCTGTAAAGTTCAAGCTCATGATAATTATGAAACCCAATATCCCAGATATTCATTTCACAATTATCAACTCCAACGCTACTCCACTAAAAGCTTGGAGCTGCACTCTCAAACTTTATAGAATTACGAAGCACGTGTAGCTAAGTCTCCATGACATATCATAGTGTATTGCATCCCCATATGATCATCCATAATCGGCTTAAGGACAAGTTCTGTCTTACCTTCCCTATTATTTTTATCTTACGTTCCATTGTCTCACCATTAGAAAACTTACCATCCAAAGATAGTATACCATTCGGTTACACCTATGTATCCAAATGGTTGAGCGCTACAGTTTTCCAATTACAGGACAACGCATATAAGAGGATATCATTACTCCTAAAGAGGAGCTATGGATTCCATATCTATGAATAACAAGTCTACGCTATCAAGAGTCATGCCTCCAACGTACCGGCATGCATGCCACTATAGAGATGTGGGAGTCACCCATTGGTACATCAAAAGACACAAGTCGAGACAACGGGCCTATTATTCATCTCAGGATTAAGATACAATACAAATGATAGTCTAAAGTGAATCGATTTGCCAAGACAGAATTATTAATCCAAATCAATTCACTTTATGTCCCGATCCAACACATCGTCACCTTTGACAACGTGCCAATGTTTCTATTCATGGAGTCCAACTCCGATGGTCAAGACAAACCATCTCCCAAAAGGGATATAGACAACATAACAATCTTTACATGAATAAAGCGCCCAACTTTATTCCTTCGATTGCGGATCATATGTTTTAGACCGTCACCTTAAGAATTGTGTCTTCCGCATAATCATCCCATTATATGCCCAATTCTTAGGGTTTAGACTGACAGTCTCAGACTACTGTTTGCTTATCATGCATTCAACAAATATGAACGTAAAGAGGATAATATTTGGTATATATAAATGAATAAATTCTTTATTGATAAAAATGTCTCCAAAAACGTATTACATTTTTACTCCTTAGAGCATACATGTCTAACAATCTCCCACTTGCACTAAGTGAGTAAATACTGTGAATTTTGCATCCCCATAGCTTCCACATGCCTCTCGAAGACTCTCCCAGTAAGTGTCTTCATAAATGGATCAGCTAAATTGTCCTCTGACGCGATCTTGCACACCGTGACATGCCCGCTCTCAACGAAGTCCTTTATCACATGATACTTCCGATCAATATGCTTACTCTTCTTGTGAAATCTTGGTTCCTTAGCATTAGCTACCGCCACACTGTTATCACAGTACAGTGATACCGCCTTATCCATACCAAGAACTACCTCAAGATCCCCAAGGAACTTGCGGAGCCACACTGCTTCTTTTGAAGCATCACTAGCCGCCACATACTCAGCCTCCATCGTTGAATCCGAAGTGCAATCTTGCTTCGCACTTCTCCAACTGATGGCACCGCCACCTAGAGTAAACACAAACCCCGAAGTCGATTTCCTAAAATCTGAATCAGTGTTTCCTAGAGGAGTTAAATCCTCACCCGAATACACAAGCATATACGCTCGAGTCCTTCTCAGGTACTTGAAAATATGCTTTACCGCAACCCAATGGTTCGGTCCTAGATCCGCCTGAAATCGACTCACAATCCCGACCGCATAGCTAATATCCGGTCGAGTGCAAAGCATGGCATACATGAGACTACCCACTGCCGAAGCATAAGGCACCTTCTTCATGTATTCTCTTTCTTCATAAGACTTTGGAGAGTCTTTCTTAGAAAGAGTAATTCCAGACCTAGATGGTTGCCCACCTTTCTTGGAATCCTGCATTGCAAACTTCCTGAGAATTTTATCTATGTAGCTGGCCTGTGGCAAAGCTATCATTTTGTTCTTCTTATCCCGAAAGATCTGGATACCGAGAACAAAATTAGCCTCACCTAAGTCCTTCACGTCAAACTACTTGGTCAACCATAATTTGACTGATGACAATGCCCCAACGTCATTGCCAATTAGCAGAATGTCATCTACATAGAGTAGTAGAAAAACCACCTTCCCATTCTTAATGTGTTTGTAAACACATGGTTCATCCACATTTTGTGAGAACCCATAAGTCTTGATCACTTGATCAAATCTTATGTTCCAAGAATGAGAAGCCTGCTTAAGTCCATAAATTGACTTTAGCAGCTTACAAATCTTACCCTCTTGACCGGCGACCTTGAACCCGTCTGGTTGTTCCATATAAATGGACTCATCAAGATAGCCATTCAGAAAAGCAGTCTTGACATCCATCTGCCAAATCTCGTAGTCGAGAGCGGCAGCTATGGACAAGAGAATCCGGATGGACTTAAGCATGGCTACAGGCGAAAAGGTTTCCTCATAATCGATTCCTTCCTTTTGCGTATAACCCTTAGCTACCAGTCTAGCCTTAAAGGTTTCGACTTTTCCATCCACTCCTCTTTTCCACTTGTAGATCCACTTACATCCTATGGGTTTTACCCCTTCGGGAAGATCCATAAGCTCCCAGACCCGATTAGTCTCCATAGACTTCATCTCTATGTTCATTGCCTCTGTCCAGAGTCTTGAATCAACATCCTCCATGGCTTCTGCGTAAGTATAAGGATCCCTGTCATGTTCATCCGGTTCAGCCAAAAAGACTTCCCCATTGAACATATACCTCTCAGGTTGACGCCCGATCCTCCCACTACGCCGAAGCCCCTGAGGTTGTTGTTCAGGTTTGTTTGGTTTTTCTACACTGATCGGAATGGTTTCATTCGGAACCTCCGGAGTAAACGGATCACCCCTCAACTCCTCAAGCACCACTTTGCTTCGAGGTTTAAAGTCGTTCATGTAACTCTCCTCAAGGAAAGTTGCATTAGTTGAAACCACGACTTTATTTTCCTTTGGGTTATAAAAATAACCCCCTTTAGTCCCTTTTGGATATCCTACAAACACGCAAACTTCTGAACGTGCTTCCAACTTATTCAGATCCTTAAACAGGACATGAGCTGGACATCCCCATATGCGAATATGGTTTAAGGATGTCTTCTGTCTTGTCCACAACTCGTGAGGTGTTTTAGGGACCGATTTTGAAGGCACATTGTTCAAAAGATAACATGTGGTTTGTAGTGCATATCCCCAAAAGGATAAAGGCAATGATGAATAACTCATCATGGACCGAATCATGTCCAACAAAGTCCTATTTCTTCTCTCCGCTACGCCATTATACTATGGAGTGCCCGGCGCAGTCAAATGGGATAAAATCCCATTCTCTAACAAGTGTCCCAAGAACTCTTCAGAAAGGTATTCCCCACCTCGATTAGATCGAAGTGCCTTTATGGGTTTACCCAATTGCTTTTCCACTTCAGCCCAAAACTCCTTGAACTTATCATAAGTTTCGCTTTTGTGGTGCATCAGGTACACATACCCATATCTTGAGTAATCCTCAATAAAAGTGACGAAGTACTCATACCCTCCTCGTGCCCGGATGTTCATCGGTCCGCAAACATCACTATGCACAAGTTCTAGAACCCCTTCGGCCCTATTGCCCTTAGACCCGTATGGTCTTTTGGTCGTTTTACCCTCCAAACAAGACTCACATTGAGGTATAGATTCCACCTTTAAGTGACTTAAAGGTCCATCCCTTACCAACCTTTGAATCCTATTCAGGTTAATATGGCCAAGGCGCAAATGCCAAAGATAAGTCTTATTAGAGTGACAAGTTTTAAGTCTTTTTGAGTCATTATCATTTATCTCAGCATTAAGCAATAGGTCCATCTTAGGTTTGATAAAATATAGATTATTTTGCATCCATCTAGAACAGATAAAAGATTTGTTTTTACGAATCATCACTTTTTCATTAAAAGATACTATGTAGGAGTCTTTAAATAAAGAAGATACAGAAATTAAATTCCTTTTAAATTTAGGAACATAAAAACAGTCTCGCAAAATTAAACTCCTATAATTATCAAAATAAAGATGGACATCTCCCACTGCTTCCGCTGAGACCAAGGATCCATCGCCCATCCGAAGCGTTAAGTCTTCATGAAGTAGACTTCTCGTTTCTTTGAATCCCTGCAGAGAAACACAAACATGATTAGTTGCACCGGAATCTATGACCCAGATGTCACTGGATTCCTCAACCAAACAAGTTTCTAAATATAGAAGATCACACCTACCTCCCTTGGAAAGGAAGTCCTTGTAATGCTTCTTTATATGTCCGACCTTTCCACAGAAGAAGCACTTAAGCTTCTTTGGGTTCTTCTTCTTCTTCTTCTTGCTCTTGGTTACAGCAGGAATAGAAGACTTGCCACTCTTGGCCCGTTGCTTCTTTCCATTTCCAGAGTTAGAATTGGAACCAGAAGCAGCTACCATGTTGGCCTCACCACCAGTAGGAGACTCCCTGATCAGCAGTTCAAACTCCTGTAACTGTTTCATTAGTTCTGTTAAGGTCATATCCCGTTTATTGCTCAAATTAAAAGTAGCTCTAAACGGAATAAATTCCTTAGACAGAGTCTCAAAGACCATAGTCATCTGAGTTTCAGCATCGATGTCGGCTCCATTGGTTTGAGCCTCAGCGAGGTACCCATGACCAACATCATGTGCTCCTTTACAGATGTCCCCGGTCTCTGTCTACAGTTTAAGAGTTTTCGAAGCGCCCCTTGTTGCTTCGTTATGGCCTGGCCTCCAAACATGTCCTCAAGATTATCCAAGATCTGCTTCACAGTCTCATAATTCTGATGTTGAGCCTGCAGCACGTTGTTCATGCTAGCCATAACATAGCAGCGGGCCTGATCATTAGCATCTTTCCAGCGGTCGTATGCTTGGAATTGCTCATTACTTGAGTCTCCCATAGGCTCGGGAGGACAAGGAGTTGTCAGAACATATTTCAGTTTCTCAAAGGAAAGGACGATGTCCAGGTTCCGTTTCCAATCGTTATAGTTCTCACCGGTTAATTGGTTTTTGTCAAGTATCGATGATAAAGCGTTTTTAGACATTTTCAATCTACAATAAAGAATCATATAGCAACATAAGCAACATATATAATAATTTAGTAAGATAACACAATCATGTAAAATCATACAAATGTGTTTATGTGTCAAAACCTTGAAAATATCACAACCTTACAACGATAATTCCCAACTCAGAATTCAACAAGCTCCTAGGGGAGTCATGCCAAATTCAATCAGGAACACGGATCCCCTCCTGATTAATATATGCCATCCAGGACCCATATGATCCAGCATATACTAATAATCGTTTCTTTGGCCATTAATTTTATTAACAGAGCTCCTAGGGGAGGTTAATAATAAAATTAAAGTGAGTGTATAACCACCGTTTCAATATTTTATCCACGATTTATAATCACCACCTAGGGGTGTGCAACCATAAATCATACTAAAATACCTTATCCTTTCAGAGATCCAATCTGGTACATGATAGAAATCCCTTCCTAGGGGTCAGGACCACCATGTTCTTCCTATGGACCAACGATGGAGGCCTTAGGTTCTCTCTTCGAAAACCTTCTCCCACTCTATCTTTTGAAGTCAAGGTTTTATTTTAAAATTATGCATGAACAATTTTAATCTGAGCGGCACTCCCTATTCTATATGGCATGTTATCAATATACATGGTAAATCATATTATAATGCAGACAAGCAAAGCAATGAAAGCTACAAGCATAATAATAATAATAACCGTAATATTATGGTTCCACCCTCGAGAATAGAAAACTAAGATTACAAGAGAATAATCGAGACATTTATCGATTCTTCATCCTTGAATCCTCAAGCTGTATCCTTCTTCATGTAATATCCATCTTCAAGTCCTCAATCCCGTATGAATCAAACACTTCATATTTCCGGTCATATCCAAATTTAATGTTTCTCATAATTGTCTCAAAAATAAAATTAAAACTGCAACGGAAAAAAATTGCACCTTTTTTGGACATTTGGTAACTCTCGGTCGGCAGGCCGATCTAGGTGATCGGCCTACTGATCATGGAGGTTCGGCCTGCCGGCAGAGCACCAAAATTTTTGTCCCACTGTCGGCCTGCCGAATTGTGAGGTCTGGCATGCCGACCGAGCAGAAAACGCACATTCCAGAAAATACAATTTTAATGCAATTCATCAATTTTATTTTCAACAATTCAAAAACATAAAATTAGAGAATCAGGAAATACTTGGAGGCGCCATCATCAATCTTTAAGATCCGACTTCTCGTTCCGTCTTCTCCGAATAATTATTTAATTACAAAATTCTTACAAATTAAAAATTAAATAACAATTCCTAGACGGAGATGATAGTCCGCCATCTAATTACATGAAAAACCTAGATACACATTCTAACCTCTAAGGAACCATAACCAATATAAATTAATTAATTAATAAATAATTAAATAACAATTTAATCAACCATAATTAATTAATAAACATTCACCATATAATCCATGACAACATATAATTATATAGAAACCTCGAGTGCCAACTCTCTATAAAATTAAATTCAAGCATAGGAGAGATTAAGATCACAAAATTTATACATATAGTATAACACAAACTTGTAAATTTATGTAAAAACCTATGGCTTTGATACCAATTGTTGAAAAAAAAAATGTGAGGTGCGTAGCGGGAATTTTAAAAATTTTAACATGAGAGTAATTTTCCAAAACACAAGTTTAACATGCTATATGTATGAATTAAACAGATCTTACTAAACTCTGTGTGCTGAAGAACCTCTGCAATCCGTGAAGAGAAGTAACGTTCCAGAAGAGCCTCAACCAACTGGTCTCCTTTGCTATTCTCTATCCACGATCGGAGTGAGTCTGGGCTCACACGTACAACTCTTCCACCGGTGACTCTCCTTCCAACCAATCGAGAGAACCCAAAGCTGGTGTTCGTGATTTGTGAACAAAAGCTCTCAGGGAGTTTTTAGATGCTCACCAGAAGAGTATCACTCTTAATCTCTCAATTGATATGAGTAACTCATGAGACTTACTCCTTTTATATAGCGATTGGTCCTAGGGTCAGTCCTTATCAGATTAGGTCTAAAAAACTCGAAACAGAATCAAGTTCAAAATAATAGCTGATAAGATCCGCGTCAAAAATGTGTAATCTTATCGCTCGCTGATCAGCAGGCCGAACAGGCCCCATCGACTGGCCAAACACGTAGATCGACAGGCCGAACTGCTGCGCAAATATCTCTGCGAATCTTTTATTTTCCACCCGATATTCTATAGGATAAAGTCTTAGTTTTAATTCAAATAACCCAATAGAGAGTTATCTAATCAAAACAAACTTTATCAAGATAAAGAAAATAAATCAATTCACAATACTTCTACAAGTTTATCTTGATTTAATTTATCCAATTAAATCAACCGATAAACAAACAAGAACTATCTGATCCCAATAATTCAACATGTTTATCTTAAATTAATTTTATTACAAAATTAATTCAACCAATAAACAGACATGAATTATTTGATTCTTTCAAATTTTAAACCAATTCGATAAATCTGACATAAGTCACCAATTATTGAAAAAGCACGCCGTATCATTACAGGATTTTATGAGCTAGCAAATGAGACCAAAATGGACCTATAAAGTTCAAGCTCACGATAATTATGAAACCCAATATCCCAGATATACATTTCACAATTATCAACTCCAACGCTACTCCACTAAAAGCTTAGAGCTGCACTATCGAACTTTATAGAATTACAAAGCCCGTATAGCTAAGTCTTCATGACATATCAAAGTGTCTTACCATCCCGATTATTTTTATCTTATGTTCCATTATCTCAACATTAGAAAACTTACCATCCAAAGATAGTATACTATTCGATTGCACCTATGTATCCAAATGGTTGAGCGCTCCAGTTTTTCAATTACAGGTAACGCATATAAGAGGATAACATTACTCCTAAAGAGGAGCTATGGATTCCATATCTATGAATAACAAGTATACGCCATCAAGAGTCATGTCTCCAATGTACCGGCATGCATACCACCATTGAGATGTGGGAGTCACCTTTGGTACATCAAAAGACACAAGTTGAGACAACAGGCCCACTATCCATCTCAGGATTAAGATACAATACTAATGATTGTCTAAAGTGAATCGATTTGCCAAGACAGAATTATTAATCCAAATCAATTCACTTTGTGTCCCAATCCAACACATCATTACCTATGACAACGTGCCAATGTTTCTATTCACGGAGTCCAATTTCGATGGTCATGACAAACCATCTCCCAATAGGGATTTAGACGACATAACAATCTTTACATGAATAAAGCGCCCAACTTTATTCCCTCGATTACGGATCATATGTTTTAGACCGTCACCTTAAGAATCATGTCTTCTGCATAATCAGTCCATCATATGTCCAATTCTTAAAGGTTTAACTGATAGTCTCAGACTACTGTTTGCTTAACATACACTCAACAAATATGAATGTAAAGAGGACAAGATTTGGTATATATAAATGAATAAATTCTTTATTGATAAAAATGTCTCCAAAAATGTATTACATTTATACTCCTTAGGGCATACATATCTAACATAGCTAATCCCAAACCAAACATGACAAGTCCAACCTTCGAGACATCATAAACATAAACATAAACATAGGGTGTGCAACACTTAATTAAGTGATACATATATATACATATACTTTTAACATACCTTATCATTGAAACATTCGTTAAACTTTCTTGTTGCAACAAGAGTTTTCATAAGAAAAACCATATGTAAAAACAAACTTAAGAATCATCATAAAACATGTTCTCAAAGCCTTTTCATAAACTTTGATCATGTTGCAGGTGAGAATGTACTTACTTGTCTTGCTTGCTTACTAAACCTTAACTTGGCTGGCGTTGCTGCGGTTCTCGGTGTGCTCGCCATTTGGAGTGTTCATGTCAAACATTCATATTAACCATAAGTCACTAACAATACTATTAGCAATATATAAACATCTCATTAAACATCACCTTTTCACGTAATAATATCAAAAAGCACAAAATCATGATTTATGAACCTAGGGCATAATTCCCAAAAGTAGGCAGAATGACCTTTATTCACTTAAAAATTCATAATATTTCATCTTAACTCCAAATTAGTCAAAACTAGTGGCATTAGAAACTAGACTGAAAAACAAAGAATTTGATATATCATACGCATATTTTGACAATAATTTGCATGAAGAAAAAGTCATCAAAATTCAATCTAAATTTCAGGTCTGTGTAAAACTGTATAGTTTTTAGGGTCAAATTCAAAAAAATCATAACTATTTAATGAAAACTCCAATTCAGGCAATTCAAAAGCCAAACGAAAGCTTAAGATGTCTAGTATTTGAGAAAAATATAAGAAAAATATAAACGAAGAAATACAGAATCAAAAATTACTGAAACACGACGGCTTGTGAGATATTTGTATTAAAAGCAGACTTAAAGCATCAAAAAAATTCAATACCAATTAATAAGCTAATAAAACCTCAATTAAAATTGTAAGCACATAATTAACATGTTACCAATTGATAATAAATATATAATAACCCATTATATATTTATCATAACATAATTTAGTTATAATATAATATATATTGTAATATAATATAAAATAATTATAATACATAATTGTTTATATACCACAATAATGTTTATTCCTATGACCCAAAAATATTAATACACATGTAATTATCATGACATCATTAATATTATAAAAATAAGAAAATATGCAATAAAATTCACGTCATCATCAAGAATACAACCGTAGGCATACATAACCCTAGGACATTATAAAGATTATAAATTTAGGGCAAATTGAAACCCAAAAAAAATAAATAAATACTTTAAGCTTATTATCATTTTTGACATGAACATCCTGAATACATCGATCCCACATGGCCGTCACCTACGACATTACTACATAAAATGTTAATTTACTTAACATAAATAATAATAGTACTAAATTATCACACTCTAACACTAAATTAACATAAGTGTCTATAGAAGAAAAAGGTGGGCGTTACAGTGGCTCTAGCGGCAGGCCGAACTATAAAGATCGACAGGCTGGTGGGTCATGACCAACAAGCCAATTACCCAGATCGGCTTGTCGGTAGAGAGCTAGAAATTTTTCCAAGAAAGGTGCAGCTTTCGATACAGTTTTAATTTTATTTTTCAGACAATTCTGAGAAACATTAAAATTTAGATATATGACAAAAAAATATACAGTATTCGATCTACACGGGATCGAAGACTAAAAGATGCGCATTACATGAAGAAGGATACAACTTGAGGATTCAAGGATGAGGAATCGATAATATGTTTTGATTATTTTTTTGTAATCTTTGTTTTCTATTCTCTATGGTGGAACCATAATATTACGGTTATTTATTATTATTTTGCTTGTAGCTTTGCTTGTTTGCATTATAATATGATTTGCCATATATATTGATTACATGCCATATAGAATAGGGAGTGCCGCTCAATTTAAAATTGTTCATGCATGTTTTTAAAATAAAACCTTGATTTTAAAAAATTAAGTAGGGGAAGGTTTTTGAAGAGGACCTATGGCCTCAATCGTTGTTCCATAAGTAGCACATAGTGGTTCCTACACCTTGGAAGGGACTTCATCAAGTGTCGAGTTGGATCTCCAAGAGGATAAGATATTTTAACATGATTTATAGTTACATGCCCCTAGGTTGTGATTATAAATTATGGATAAAATATTAAAACATTTATTATACACTCATATTAATTTTATTATTAACCTCCTCTAGGAGCTCTGTCAATAAAATTAATGGCCAAAAAAATGATTATTAATATATGCTAGATCATACGCGTCCTAGATGGCATATATTAATCAGGAGGGGATCCATGTTCCTGATTGAACTTGGCATGACTCTTCTAAGAGCTTGTTGAATTCTGAGTTGGGAATTATTGTTGTAAGGATGTGATATTTTCAAGGTTTTGACATATAAATACATTTGTATGTTTTTACATGATTGTATTATCTTACTAAATTATTATGCTATGTTTGCTTATGTTTGGTATATGATTCTTTATTGTAGATTAAAAATGTCTAAAAACACTTTATCATCAAAACTTGAAAAAAACCAATTAATCGGAGAGAATTATAATGATTGGAAACGAAACCTGAATATCGTCCTCTCTTTTGAGAAACTAAAATTTATGCTGACAATCCCATGTCCTCCCGAGCCTACGAGAATTCCACCAATGATCAAATTTAAGAATATGATCATTGGAAAGATGCTAATGATTAGGCCAATTGCTATATTATGGCCAACATAAACAACGTGTTGCAAGCTCAACATGAGGATTATGATACTGCTAAGTGGATCTTGGATAATTTGGAAGATATGTTTGTAGGCCAGGCCCTAACAAAGCGGCAAGGGGTGCTTCAAAAACTCATGAACTATAAACAAAAACTGGGGACATCTGTAAAGGAGCACATGATGTTGGTCATGGGTTACATCGTTGAGGCACAAACCAATGGAGCCAACATCGATGTTAAAACTCAGATGACTATGGTCTTTGAGACTCTGTCTAAGGAGTTTATCCCATTCAGAGCTGCTTTTAATTTAAGCAATAGGCGAGATATGACCTTAACAAAATTAAAAAAATAGTTATAGGAGTTCGAACTGCTGATTAGGGAGTCTCTTGTGGGTGGCGAGGCCAATTTGATAGCTGCTTTTAGTTCTAATCCGAACCCTAGGAATGGAAAAAAACAACGGGCCAAGAATGAGAATTCTTCTATTCTTGCTAACAACAAGAGCAAGAAGAAGAAGAAGAAGAACCCAAAGAAGCTTAAGTGCTTCTTCTGTGGGATGGTCGGGTACATTAAGAAGAATTGCAAGGACTTCCTTTCCCGAGGAGGTAGATGTGATCTTCTATATTTAGAAGCTTGTTTGGTTGAGGAATCCAATGACATTTAGGTCATAGATTCTGGTGCAACTAATCATGTTTGTGTTTCTCTGCAGGGGTTCTAAGAAATGAAAAGTCTACTTCGTGAAGACTTCACGCTTTAGATGGGCGATGGATCCTTGGTCTTAGCGGAAGCAGTGGGAGACGTCCATCTTTATTTTGATAATTATAGGAATTTAATTTTGCAAGATTGTTTTTATATTCCTAAATTTAAAAGGAATTTACTGTATCTTGTTTATCTAAAGAATCCCGTTTGGTTTCTTTTAATAATAAAGTGGTGATTCATAAAAACAAATCTTTTATCTGTTTTGGATGGATACAAAATAATCTCTATTTTATCAAACCTAAGATGGACTTACTGTTTAATGCTAAGATGAATGATAATAACTCTAAAAGACTTAAAACTTCTCACTCTAATAAGACTTATCTTTGGCACTTGCGCCTTGGTCATACTAAACTAAATAGGATTCAAAAGTTGGTAAGGGATGAACCTTTAAGTCACTTAATGGTGGAATCTATACCTCAATGTGAATCTTTTTTGGAGAGTAAAATAACCAAAAGACCATTTGGGTCTAACGGCAATAAGGCTAAAGGGGTTCTAGAACTTGTGCATAGTGATATTTACGGACTTATGAACAGCAGGGCACGAGAAGGGTATAAGTACTTTGTCACTTTTATTGATGATTACTCAAGGTATTGGTATATGTACCGATGCACCACAAAAATTTTTTTTTTTTTTCAAGTTTAGGAAGTTTCGGGTTAAAGTGGAAAATCAATTGGGTAGACCCATAAAGGCACTTCGATCTGATCGAGGTGAATAATACCTTTCTGATGAGTTCTTGGGACACTTATTAGAGAATAGAATTTTATTCCATTTGATTGTGCCAGGCACTTTGCAATAGAATGCCATAACGGAGAGAAGAAATAGGACTTTATTGGATATGGTTAGGTCCATGATGAGTTATTCATCATTGCCTTTATCCTTTTGGGGATATGCATTGTGAACCGCATGTTATCTTTTGAACAACATGCTTTCCAAATTGATCCCTAAAACTCCTCATGAGTTGTGGACAGGTAAGGAGGCATCTTTAAACCATATTTGTATATGGGGATGTCCGTCTCATGTCCTGTTTAAGGATGCGAATAAGCTGGAAGCACGTTGGAAGTTTGTGTGTTTGTAGGATATCCAAAAGGGACTAAAGGGGGTTATTTTTATAAGTAAAGGACAATAAATTCGTGGTTTCAACTCATCTAACTTTCCTAGAGGAGAGTTACATGGATGACTTTAAGCCTCAAAGCAAAGTGGTGCTCTAGGAGTTGAGGAGTGATCCAATCACTCTGGGGGTTCCGAATGTAACCGTTCCGATAAGTGTAGAAAAACCAAATGAACCTGAACAATAACTTAAGGGTCTTTGACGTAGTGAGAGAATCAGGTGTCAACCCGAGAGGTTTATGTTCAATGGTAAGGCCTTCTTGGCTGAGCTGGATGAACATGATGAGGATCCTTACACTTATGCAGAGGCTATGGAGGATGTTGATTCAAAACTCTAGACAGAGGCCATGAACAAAGATATAAAGCTATGGAGACTAATCAGGTCTAGGAGCTTATGGATCTTCCTAAAAGGGTAACTGGATCTACAAGAGGAAAAGAGGAGTAGATAGAAAGGTCGAAACCTTTAAGGCTAGAATGGTAGCTAAGGGTTACACACAAAAGGAAGGAATCAATTATGAGGAAACCTTTTCCCCTGTAGCCATGCTTAAGTCCATCCAGATTCTCTTGTCCCTAGTTGTTGCTCTTGATTACGAGATTTAGCAAATGAATGTCAAGATGGCTTTTTTGAATGGTTATCTTGATGAGTCATTTATATGGAACAACCAGACGGCTTCAAGGCCAAGGGTCATGAGGGTAAGGTTTGTAGGCTGCTAAAGTCAATACATGAACTTAAGCAAGCTTCCCATTCTTGGAACATAAGATTTGATCAAGTGATCAAGACTTACGGGTTCTCACAAAATGTGGATGAACCATGTGTTTACAAACACATTAAGGATGGGAAGGTAGTTTTTTCTACTCCTCCATGTAGATGACATTTTGTTAATTGGCAATGACGTTAGAACATTGTCATTGGTCAAATTATGGTTGACCAAACAGTTTGACATAAAGGACTTGGGTGAGGCTAATTTTATTCTGGGTATCCAGATTTTTCAAGATAGGTAGAACAAAATGATAGCTTTATCACAATCTAGCTATATAGATAAGATTCTTAGGAGGTTTGCAATGCAAGATTCCAAGAAAGGTGGGCAACCATCGAGATCTGGAATTAATCTTTCTAAGAAAGACTCTCCAAAGTCTAAGGAAGAAAAAGAATACATGAAGAAGGTGCCTTATGCTTCGGCAGTGGGTAGTCTCATGTATGCCATGCTTTACACATGACCGAATATTTGTTATGCGGTCGGGATTGTGAGTTGATTTCAGGCGGATCTGGGACCGAACCACTAGGTTGTAGTAAAGCATATTTTCAAGTACCTGAGAAGGACTCGAGGGTATATGCTTGTATATTCGGGTAAGGACTTAACTCCTCTAGGATATATAGATTTGGATTTCTAATCCTGTCTGGATTCTAGGAGATCAACTTTGGGTTATGTGTTTACTCTGGGCGATGGTGCTATCAGTTGGAGAAGTGTGAAGCAAGATTACACTTCGGATTCAATGATAGGGGCTGAGTATGCGGCAGCTAGTGATGCTTTAAAAGAAGCAGTGTAGCTCCGCAAATTCCTTGGGGATCTTGAGGTAGTTCTTGGCATGGATAAGGCAGTATCATTATATTGTGATAACAATGTGGCAGTAGCTAATGCTAAGGAACCAAGATTTCATAAGAAGAGTAAGCATATTGATCGGAAAAAATCATGTGATAAAGGACTTCATTGAGGGCGGGCATGTCACGGTGTGCAAAATCACATCAAAGGACAATTTAGCTAATCCATTCACAAAGACACTTACTAGGAGAGTCTTCGAGAGGCAAGTGGAAGCTATGGGGATGTGAGATTTGTCATATTTACTCATTTAGTGCAAGTGGGAGATGGTTAGACGTATATGCCCTAAGGAGTAAAATGTAATGTGCTTTTGGAGACATTTTTATCAATAAAGAATTTATTTATTATCTATATACCAAATCTTATCCTCTTTATGTTCATATTTATTGAATGTATGTTAAGCAAACAATAATCTGAGACTGTCAATCTAATCCTTTAAGAATTGGTCATATGATGGACAGATTATGCGAAAGACGCGATTCTTAAGGTGACGGTCTAAATCATAAGATCCGCAATCGAGGGAATAAAGTTGGGTGCTTTATTCATGCAAGGATTGTTATGTTGTCTATATCCCTATTGGAAGATGGTTTGTGTTGACCATCGGAGGTAGACTTCGTGAATAGAAACATTGGCACGTTGTCATAGGTGACGATGTGTTGGATCGGGACATAAAGTGAATTGATTTGGATTAATAATTCTATCCAGGCAAATTGATTCACTTTAGACAGTCATTTGTATTGTATCTTAATCTTGAGATGAATACTAGGCCTGTTGTCTTGACTTATGTCTTTTGATGTACCAAAGGGTGACATCCACATTTTATAGTGGTACACATGCTGGTACGTTGGAGGCATGACTCTTGACAGCTTAAACTATTTATTCATAGATATAGAATCCATAGCTCCTCTTTAGGAGTACTTGATATTCTCTTATATACGTTATCCTATAATTGAAAACTGGAGCGCTCAACCATTTGGATACATAGGTGTAACCGAATGGTATACCGTCTTTAGATGGTAAGTTTTCTGATAATGAGATAATAGAACGTAAGATAAAAATAATTGAGAAGGTAAGACAGAACTTATCCTTAAGCCAATTATGGATAATCCTATGGGGATATGATACATTATGATATGTCATAGAGACTTAGCTATACGAGCTTCGTAATTCTATATAGTTCTAAGAGTGCAGCTCCAAGCTTTTAGTAGAGTAGCATTGGAGTTGATAATTATGAAATGTGTATTTGGGATATTGGGTTTCATAATTATCGGGAGCTTGAACTATATAGGTCCATTTAGTCCCCTTTGCTAGCTCATAAAAAATCCTGTAACGATACAACGTGTTTTTTCAATAATTGGTGACTTATGTCAAATTTATGAAATTGGCTGAAATTCAGTAAAATCAGATAATTCATGTTTGTTTATTAGTTGAATTAATTTTTGTGATAAAATTAATTCAAGATAAACTTGTTGAATTATCAAGAATATTTATTTTCCTAGAGATTATTTAGATATGACTGTTTTAATCAAATAACTTCTTTATTGGGTTATTTGGATTAAAATTGAGGCTCTATCCTAAGAATCTCAGGTGGAAAATAAAGATTCACGGGATCTTTTATCGGAGGTTAGGGAGGCCGATCTTTAAGTTTGGCTTGCCGATTGAGAAGGTTCAGTAAGCAGATTTGTCAGTTCGGCCTACCGACCAACGATAAAAGGATCACGCTTTTCCATGTAGATTTTATCAGATATTATTTATGATTTGATTTTGATTCAAAGTTTCAAGGCCTTATCTGATAAGGACTGACTCCTGGACCCAACCTCTTGATAAAGGGGAGTGGGTCTCTTTATTATTCATATCAGTTGAGAAATTTAGAGTAAGACTCTGTCAACGAGACTCTGCAACTCCCTGGAAGGCTATCATTCACAAATCATGAATTATAGCCTTGGGTATTTCTCTACTGGTTGGAAGGAGAATCACTTGGAGGAAAAGCTGAAGGACGTGAGCCCACACTCACTCCAATCGCGGATAGAGAATAGCAAAGAAGGCCAGTTAGTTGAGGTCTTTCTGGAACGTTAATTCTCTTTATTGATTGCAGGAGCTTATCGTCACACAAAAGGTTAGTAAAATCTAGTTAATTTATGCATATAGCATGTCAAACTTGTGTTTTAGAAAATACTCTAATATAAAAATTTTAAAATTCTGTTGCGTTCTATTTTTCCAACAATATGTTCAATAGTGAAGCCATTTTGGCTGAACCGGTTAAACATGACAAGGATCCTTATACTTATGAAAAGGCTATGGAGGATGTTGATTCAAAACTCTAGACAGAAGCCATGAACACATTGATGAAGTCTATGGAAAAAATCGGGTATGGTAACTTGTGGATCTTTCCTAAGGGGTAAAACCCATAGGGTGTAAGTAGATCTATAAGAGAAAGAGAGGAATGGATGGGAAAGTCGAAACCTATAAGGTTAGACTGGTAGCTAACGGATACACGCAAAAAGAAGGAATCAGTTACAAAGAGACCTTTTCGCCTGTAGCCATGCTTAAGTCCATCCACATTCTCTTGTCCATAGCTACCTCTCTCGACTACGAGATTTGACAGATGGATGTCAAGACGGCCTTTCTTAACAGCTATCTTGATGAGTCCATATATATGGCACAGCCAGGCGGGTTCAAGACTAAGGGTCTGGAGGATAAGGTTTGTAAGCTGCTAAAGTCAATTTATGGACTTAACATTAGGGCATTGTCATCGGTCAAATTATGGTTGACCAAACATTTTTAAATGAAAGACTTAGGTGAAGCTAATTATGTTCTCAATATCTAGATCTTTCGGGATACGAAGAACAAAATGATATCTTTGTCCCAAGCGAGCTACATAGATAAAATTCTCAAAAGGTATGCAATGCAGGATTCTAAGAAAGGTAGGCCACCATCTAGGTTTAGAATTACTCTTTCTGAGAAAGACTTACCAAAGTCTGATGAAGAAAGAGAATACATAAAGAAGGTTCCTTATGCTTCGGCAGTGGGTAGTCTCATGTATGCCATACTTTGCACACGACTAGATATTAGTTATGCGGTCAGGATAGTAAGTTGATTTCAGTCGGATCCAGGACCAAACCACTGGGTTGCAGTCAAGCATATTTTCAAGTACCTAATAAGGACTCAAGGGTATATGCTTGTATATTCGGGTGAGGATTTAACACCTCTAGGATATACTGACTTAGATTTTGAATCCTGTCTAGATTCGAGAAGATCGACTACTAGTTTTGTGTTTACTTTGGGTGACAGTGCCATTGTTTGGAGAAGTGTGAAGCAAGAATGCACTTCAAATTCAACGATGAAGGCCGAGTATGTGACAGCTAGTGATGCTTCAAAAGAAGTAGTGTGGCTCTGCAAGTTCCTTGGAAATCTTGAGGTAGCTCTTGGTATGGATAAGGCAGTATCGCTGTATTATGATAACACTACAACAATAGCTAATGCTAAGGAACCGAGATTTCACAATAAGAATAAGTATATTGATCAAAAGTATCATGTGATAAAAAACTTTATAGAGGGTAGGCATATTGCTATATGCAAAATCGCATCCGAGGACAATTTAGCTGATCCATTCACGAAGACACTAATTGCAAGAGTTTTTGAGAGGCATGTGGAAGCTATGGGGATGCGGAATTTGTCATATTTACTCACTTAGTACAAGTGAGAGATTATTAAACATGTATGCCCTAAAGAGTAAAAATGTAATATGTTTTTGGAGACATTTTTACCAATAAAAAGTTATTTATTATTCATATACCAAATTGTTGTTTTCTTTATGTTCATATTTGTTGGATGTATTATAAGCAAACAAAAATCTGAGACTGTTAGTCTAAGCCTTTAGAATCAGGCATATGATGAACAAATTATGCGAAAGACATGATTCTAAAGGTGACGGTCTAAATTATAAGATTCACAATCGAGGGAATAAAGTTGGGCGCTTTATTTATGCAAAGATTGTTATGTTGTCTAGATCCCTAATCGAAGATGGTTTGTCTTGGCCATCCGAGGTGGATTCCGCAAATAGAAACATTGGTGCATCATCATAGGTGACGATGTATTGGATCAAGACATAAAGTGTAATTAATTTGGATTAATAATTTTGTCTCAGTAAATCAATTCACTTTAGACAATCATATGTGTTGTATCTTAATCTTGAGATGAATAGTAGGCCCGTTGTCATGACTTATGTCTTTTGATGTACCAAAAGGTGACATTCATATTTTATGATGAAACATATATCTGGTATTGGGTTTCATAATTATCGGGAGCTTGAACTATATAGGTCCATTGGGTCCCATTTGCTAGCTCATAATAAATCTTGTAACGATACGGCATGCTTTTCCACTAAATTAGTGACTTAAGTTAAATTATCAAATTGTCTAAAATTCAATAGGATCAGATAATTCATGTCTATTTATCGGTTGAATTAATTTTATTCAAGATAAACTTGTTGAATTATCCAAAATATTTATTTTCTTAGAGATTATCTAGATGTAGTTGTTTTAATCAGATAACTTCTCTATTGGGTTATTTGACTTAAAATTAAGGCTTCATCCAAAAAATCTCAAGTGGGAAGTAAAAAATTCGCAGGGATCATTTATTGTAAGTTCGGCAGGCCAGGATTCAGATTTGGCCTGCCGATGGAGTTAGTTCGACAGGCCGATCTACCAGTTCTGCCTATTGATAGAATGATAATCTGATCACACTTTTTTACACGGTTTTATCATATATTGATCTAGATTTGAATTTTTGAGGCCTTATTTGATAAGGACTAACCTCTGGCTCCAACCTCTACAAATAAGGAGTAAGACTTCACAGTTATTAAGATCAGTTGAGAAATCAAGAGTGAGCACTCTATTCTATGAGTCTCTGAAACTCCCTTAAAGAGCTGTTGTTCACAAATCTCGAACGGTAGTTCTAGGTATCTCTCAATTGGTTGGAAGGAAAGTCACCAAGGAAGAGCTGTACAAGGTGTGCCCACACATACTCAGATCGTGGATAGAGAATAGCAAAGAAGACCAATTGTTTGAGGCTCTTTTAGAATGTTCTTCTCTTCACATATTGCGAGAGCTTTTCAGCAAACAAGGTTAGTAAGATCTAGTTAATTTATGTATATAGCGTGTCAAACTTATGTTTTGAAAAATACGCTGATTAAATTTTTTTTAAATTTCCACTGCATACTGTTTTTCTAACATGATCTATATCTAAAATAGTAAGATAAGTCTCCACCTTTTGGATCCCTCTATGACAGGCCACTCGAGTCGGCTCCCTAGGTTGGTTGGCAATTAAGACTCCTAACAGCCTAATTCTATGGTATGAGCCCATAATTCGAAACCTACAAGGAAATCCTCCTACGGTAGGAAATTTCTTTTTATAGCCTCTCCCACAAGACCAAGTGTTGAACTCCCCCTACTAAGTGCATGAAGTGGAAGACCTTAGATCTAAGTCCCATTTTTCCCTATAAATGTTAGAAAAATGTGGAGGTAGTGGAACTTTAAAAATTTTAAATCGAAGCCTTTTTTCAAATAACAAGTTAGACATGCTATGTATATAAATTAATTAAGATCTTACGTATCGCCTAGAATTGGAACCACACTTCTAATGAGAAAAAACTTCGATAGAATTGCTACTGAGAATTGACAATAGAAGAGCTTCTACCAACTACTCTTATTTGCTATTCTCTTTTCCATGACCAGAATGAGAGTGGACATATGTCGTTCAATTAATGTCTTCTTCTAACCACAAGAGAAAACCAAGAGCTAACGTTCGGGATGTTGAGCAATAGCCCTATGGAGTTTCAGAGTCTCTCTCTAGAATATTCTATCTAAATTTCTCTAGTTGTCAAAATAACAATAACAACAAGTATCCGATTTACAGTGGCTAATAAGGAGTTAATTCTACTTAGATACAGCTTTTAAATTCAAAACTAGGTCAAAATTTGCATCAAAATGCATGAAAAACGCGTAAAATGATTTTGCCCAATCGGCCTATTGGTCAAACTATTTTGCATAACTTAGTTACACTCAACCAGCTTACCAGTTTGCCCAGTTCTGGAAGTTTCTATACCATATCTACACAAGAATCTTAGAGAGAATCTTAGTTTTAATTCAAATTACCGAATAAAGTGTTGGAAAAATAGTACGCAGCGGAATTTTAAAAATTGTATATCAGAGTATTTTTCAAAACACAAGTTTGACATGCTATATGCATAAATTAACCAGATTTTACTAACCTCCGTGTGCCAAAAAGCTCTTGCAATTAGTGAAAAGAAGTAACGTTCTAGAAGAGCCTCAACCAACTGGTCTTCTTTGCTATTGTCAATCCACGATCGGAGTGAGTGTGGGCTCACACGTACAGCTCTTCCACTAAGTGACTCTCCTTCCAACCGATTGAGAGAACCCAAAGCAAGTGTTCGTGATTTGTGAACAAGAGCTCTCAGGAAGTTTTTAGATTCTCACTTGCAGAGTATCACTCTTAATCTCACAATTAATCTAAATAACTTATGTGACTTACTCCCTATTTATAGAGGTTGGGCCCAGGGTCAGTCCTTATCAGATTAGGTCTCAAAATTTGAATCAGAATCAAATTCGGATCAATATCTAATAAGATCCGTGTAAAAATGCGTGATCTTATCCTTCGCTCATCGATAGACCGATCAGGATGATCGATAGGCCAAACAGGCCCCATCGGCAGGCCAAACTTGAGGATCGGCATGCCAAACTGCTGATTAATATCTCAGTGAATCTTTTACTTTCCACCCGAGATTCTATAGGATAAAGTCTCAGTTTCAATTCAAATAACCCAATAGAAAAGTTATCTAATTAAAACAACTTTATCTAGACAATCTCTAGGAAAATAAATGAATTCCTAATAATTCTACAAGTTTATCTTGATTTAATTCATTCAAAATTAAATCAACCAATAAATAGACAAGAATTATTCGATCTCAATAATTCAACAAGTTTATCTTGAATTAATTTTGTCAACCAATAAACAAACATGAATTATTTGATTCTTTCAAATTTTAATCAATTTAATAAAATTGACATAAGTCACTAATTATTGGAAAAGCATGCCGTATCGTTACAGGATGTTGTGAGCTAGCAAAGGAGACCAAATGGACCTACATAGTTCAAGCTCCTGATAATTATGAAACCTAATATCCCAGATATACATTTCATAATTATCAACTCCAACGCTACTTCACTAAAAGCTTGGAGCTGCACTCTCAAACTACATAGAATTACGAAGCCCGTATAGCTAAGTCTGCATGACATATCACAGTGCATCATATCCCCATATGATAATCCATAATTGGCTTAAGGACAAGTTCTGTCTTACCTTCTCGATTATTTTTATCTTACGTTCTATTATCTCACCATCAGAAAACTTACCATCCAAAGACAGTATACCATTCGGTTACACCTATGTATGCAAATGGTTGAGCGCTCTAGTTTTCCAATTATAGGAGAACGCATATAAGAGGATATCACTACTCCTAAAGAGGAGCTATGGATTCCATATCTACGAATAACAGGTCTACGTTATCTAGAGTAATGCCTCCAACGTACCGGCATGCATACCACTATTAAGATGTGGGTGTCACCCTTTGGTACATCAAAAGACACAAGTCAAGACAAGGGGCCCACTATTCATCTCAGGATTAAGATACATTACAAATGATTATCTAAAGTGAATCAATTTGCCAAGATAGAGTTATCAATCCAAATCAATTCACTTTATGTCTAGATCCCACACATCGTCACCTAAGAAAACATGCCAATGTTTCTATTCACGGAGTCCACCTCCGATGGTCAAGACAACCCATCTCCCAATAGGGATATAGACAACATAACAATCTTTACATGAATAAAGCACCCAACTTTATTCCCTTGATTGCGGATTTATGTTTTAGACCATCACCTTAAGAATCATGTCTTCCGTATAATCCGTCCATCATATGCCCAATTATTAAGGTTTAGACTAACAGTCTTAGACTATTGTTTGCTTAACATACATTCAATAAATATAAATGTAAAGAGGACAAGATTTGGTATATAAACAATAAATAAATTCTTTATTGATAAAAATATCTCCAAAAACTTATTACATTTTTACTCCTTAGGGCATACATGTCTAACAATCTCTCACTTGCACTAAGTGAGTAAATATGACAAATCTCGCATCCCCATGGCTTCCACATGCCTCCCGAAGACTCACCCAGTAAGTGTCTTCGTAACTAGATCAGTTAAATTGTCCTCTGACACGATCTTGCACACCGTGACATACCGCCCTCAACGAAGTCCTTTATCACATGATACTTTCGATCAATATGCTTACTCTTCTTGTGAAATCTTGGTTCCTTAGCATTAGCTACCGCTGCACTATTATCACAGTATAGTGATACCATCTTTTCCATACCAGGAACTACCTCAAGATCCCCAAAGAAATTGCGGAGCCACACTACTTCTTTCAAAGCATCACTAGCTGCCACATACTCGGCCTCCATCGTTGAATCCCAAGTTCAATCTTGCTTGGCACTTCTCCAACTAATGGCACTGCCGCCTAGAGTAAACACAAAATCCGAAGTCGATTTCCTAGAATCTAGACAGGATTGAAAATTTGAGTCAGTATATCCTAGAGGAGTCAAGTCCTTACCCAAATATACAAGCATCTACCCTCGAGTCCTTCTCAGGTACTTGAAAATATGCTTTACCGCAACCTAATGGTTCGGTCCTGGATCCGCCTGAATCGACTTATAATCCCGACCGCATAACTAATATCCGGTCGTGTGCAAAGCATGGCATGCATGAGACTACCCACTGCCGAAGCATAAGGCACCTTCTTCATGTATTCTCTTTCTTCATAAGACTTTGGAGAGTCTATCTTAGAAAGTGTAATTCCAAACCTAGATGGTTGCCCACCTTTCTTGGAATCCTACATTGCAAACCTCTTGAGAATTTTATCTATGTAGCTGGCTTGGGACAAAGCTATCATTTTATTCTTCCTATCCCGAAAGATCTGGATAACGAGAACAAAATTAGCCTCACCTAAGTCCTTCATGTCAAACTACTTGGTCAACCATAATTTGACCGATGACAATGCCCCAATGTCATTGCTAATTAGCAGAATGTCATCTACATAGAGCAGTAGAAAAACCACCTTCCCATCCTTAATGTGTTTGTAAATACATGGCTCATCTACATTTTGTGAGAACCCATAAGTCTTGATCACTTGATCAAATCTTATGTTCCAAGAACGAGAAGCCTACTTAAGTCCATCAATTGACTTTAGCAGCTTACAAACCTTACTCTCTTGACCCTTGACCTTACCCGTCTGGTTGTCCCATATAAATGGACTCATCCAGATAGCCATTCAGAAATGCCGTCTTGACATCCATCTGTCAAATTTCGTAGTCAAGAGCGGCAGCTAAGGACAAGAGAATCCGGATGGACTTAACCATGGCTACAGGCGAAAAGGTTTCCTCATAATCAATTCCTTCCTTTTGCGCATAACCCTTAGCTACCAATCTAGCCTTAAAGGTTTCGACCTTTCTATCTACTCCTCTTTTCCTCTTGTAGATCCACTTACACCCTATGCGTTTTACCCCTTTAGGAAGATCCACAAGCTCTCAGACCTCTTTTCCTCCATAGTTTGAGCCACTAGCATGGAGGAAGAAGAAGAAGAAAAAAAAGAAAAAAAGAAAAGAAAAGCAGCCAGCAGCAAAACAGTTTGAGCCGTCAGAACAAGGCCATCAGCAGTTCGAGCTTGTAATTTACGCTACTCCATAAAGGGTTTCTCATGCGCCCCACACGGTTATTACTCCTTGTATTGAGACATGTTTCTGTTCTATTTCTGAGTTGGCACAAAGAGATGAAGTAGCAAACATGTCATTCTCTCCATGTGCTCTCTCGCATGCTCTGTTTTTTCTACCCTTAAAGATTCTATGATTGAGTGACTTTGTTCTCTACTTGCCCTTTTAGTATTCCCATTTAACAAATAAAATGCCCGCTTCTTCTTCTCAGTGGAAGAGTTCCTAGAAGTAACTGAACGAGGAAAGCTTGTAAATTGCCAGAGTTGGACCTGAAATTCATTGTAAGAATGGATTATGCTTTGATTACTGGGCTCTAGGCGTATCTAATGCTTATAATTTTATAATAGTTGCTTAATCTTTCTTAATTTGATGTCTTCCGTATTCCTTCATGTCCATAACTTTGTCCTTAAACTACCTTTCAAACTTTCTTCCATGTATTCGTTTTCAACCTATGTTGTATCTTAAATCACAACTCCCCAACTCAACCCGTCGCCGCCTTTTGTGCTCGAATTGGTCTTTCTCTTATAGAGACGTTCAAAAAGGCTTGTCTGTGTCAAGTCTATCCATGCCCAGATTATCACTAACAGTTTATCCGAGGACCAAGTTTTGGCTACAAAACTTGTTATTGCATACAGTGATTTGGATAGTCTAGTTAATGCACGTAATGTGTTTGTGCAATTTTCTCAACCAAAAACTATTTTGTGCAATGCCATGATTAATGGGTATTCGAGAAATAAGCGGTACAATGAGACCCTTCGATTGTTTAGACTGATGGGATCTTCTAATCTTGAAATTGATAGTTATACATGTCATTTTGCACTTAAGGCATGCATCGGCTTGTCAGATTATGACATGGGTATGGAAGTTGTTAAAGTTGTTGTTGATAAAGAAAGGAAAGGGAGAGGATTTTGGTGAGTGCAATAATAAATTTTTTGGTAAAATTGGGTAACATAGATGACGCGAGAAGTTTGTTTAACAGGATGATGTTGGAATTAAAATATGAAACGCAAGCGGAAGGAACGGATTGTTGACAAACAAAAATTTTCTAAAAACTTTGTTCATCGGGAATAGATATATAATTTTAATTATAGAAAGCTTTAGGAATTTTTACTAACCTTGTGAAGACTATCAGGGTATTCTAGCTTTCCTCTTTGACACCACGATCTTCCAAACCAGGCCCCACACCAATGGAAAGACGAGTGGGCATCAAACTGTAAGAATAAATTTTCCTCACACTTTTCTGAATCTGCTATGTACTCAACACATGAGATAGCAGACCTTTTTTTTTTAGAGAAGAAGTCTCAGTTTTTCTCTCTAAAAATTACGTGAATAATTTTGCTGAGATAACTGTTATCTCTCCTTTTTATATCTGAGCCATTAGTAATTTTACTTTCCCTTTTCCTTTTCTTTTTCCTTTTTTTTTCTTCCGAATCACGTTAACGTGATTCATATAATATATATATATATATATATATATTAGGAAAGTTTACGTAAAGTAAACTTTCCTTCCACTTTATTTTTTTAATTTAACCGAATCACATTAATATATATATATATTAAAGAAAGAAAAGAAGGTGAAACGCAACTTTTACGTTTCCCTTTTTTTTGTTTTATATTAATATATATATATATATATTAATATATTATAAAATCTTATATATAAAAAGATTTGGTTCAAAACCATATATATATATATATCTAAATTTAATTTCAAAAACAAATCACATTTATTTAAGAATAGATTTTAAAAATAATCAATTAATTAATTAACTAATGCTTAGTTAAATGTGACAACATTTATCACATTACATTATGTGTCACAGAGAACATTTTTCTATGTCACCCTAATAATTCAAGTGTGAAATAATTAATTCAGAATTCAATAATTTCAAACTAAACATGTATAATTCATCTTATGCATAAATCCAATATAGTGTTACTGAGGTGGTATTGGAGACCTATGGATCTATAACCCAAGCTCCAATAAATTTGACAATTAATTAAACTCTTTGATTAATGTGCCAAATTTATTAGTTTCAGTGTTACTCCACTAAAAACCTGAAACTGAACTCTTGAGATTATAGTGAAATTACTCAAAGAAAATTAGCGAGTAGTCTATTGATATAATCATTACATATAAGTCAATCCTCCATAAATAGTTCATAATAAGAGCTATGTTTAATTTCCGTTCACCTTTCTTATTACATCTTTATCTTTGAGTTCCAATAATTCTCTAATGAACAATTAATTAATAATCTTATTATGAACGAGCGCTCTACTATTCAAACCTTGAATTATCACTCAAGAGAACTATTTTTCTAACTTCCATAGGGAAGGAATGGATTCCATATCTGTATAATATTATTCCTAGCCATTTATTACTTTATCTTTCCAAGATGTTAAGTTATAATTTGTGCTTAGACAAATCTTACCATGCAAGTCAAAAAACATAATGTCATAAATAGGAGTCTAATAAATACTCAGGATTAAGACTGTCAAATATATGATCATCATAGTGATAAATTTGAATACTCTATTTGTAACAGATGATTATTAGAGATTCATAATTTATCTGGTCCAGTCCTATATAATCTTATTATATAAAGTACCTCCAATCCAATGTCTCTACATTAATAGTCCGGATAATGACTATTTCATTTTAGATGAGATTGGACCGTACTTATAATTTTTAATTAAAGATCACAAACTTTAATTAATTATTACGGACTATTTAGATTATTATCTATAAATTTTATCCCTAAGCAAATAACACTTATATGCTAAATTTATAGTCATATAAATAATCATGGAATTTTCTTGATGTTTATAAATGTATTCATAATACATATAATCAACCAAAATAATAATAAATGTCATTTTATTTATTTATTAACAATATGTATAATGCCATAGCTTTTAGGGCACCAAACCCAACAATCTCCCACTTGCCCTAAAGCAGGTGAGACATGTCTCTAAGACCTAAGCCTTCCAAGTGTCCCTCAAAGCTCTTTGTAGGTAACGTCTTGGTGAAAGGGTCGGCATGGTTGTTTTCTGACGCTATCTTCACAACTTCCACATCGCCTCGATGCACTATTTTAGGGCTGTACAAAAACCGCCCCTCACCCGTCAACCGCCCGCGCCTGCACCCGCCCATCTTGAAAAAAGCAGGTTTACGTAAGCAACCTCAACCCGCCCACCAATATATTCGGTGGGCGGGTTTGGTTTTAAGTTTTTGAGGGAGGGTTCAACCCACACCCACCAGCCTATATATTTTTTTTTAAAAAAACTTATCATTTATTTGATTTTGTTCTTATTTTAGAGATGATTGAACAATCCAACACTCCAAGCACGGGCTCAGCTGCCTCTTGACATATTGGAAACTGAAAATTCTCCTATTATTTTGTGAAGTGATCAAAATTCAAATCAAGTAAGTTAGTAGAGAAAGCCCTAAAAGAAAAAGAACACTTGACTTTGTTCATCATTTCATTTATAGCATTCTATTATTTTCGAACCCAGTGAATAGGCTTTAATCTTTATGGACTCTTGACTTTGTTTATCACTTCATCTGTAGTTGATGTTTCTTGTTGCAGTGAATGATTATGTTTCTTAATTTGTACTTTTGAATATGGTCATTGTCTTTAAGCATCAAACTTGTTGGGAATGCTTTATGTATTATCATCTTATATTTTCTACAAATTTTCTTCACTTTCTTAAAAAAAGGTCCAAAAAATTACATTGGGCAATAGCATAGGTCTAAACCGCCTCAACCTGCCTGCACCCGCCCGCAACCACCCAAAACCAAACCGAAACCACCCGCCATGTGGTGGGCGGTTTGTGGGTTGGTTAATCGCCAACCTGCCATCCAAAAAAACTGCACCGTACCAGCCCAAAAACCATCAAATCACCCACCGTTCACCCCTACACTATCTCTCTAATCAAATGATATTTTCTTTCTATATGCTTTCCTCTTTTGTGGCTTCTAGGTTCTCTTGAATTTGCCACTGCACCACTGTTGTCACAATACAGTGTGAGTGGTTTATCCATGCTTGGAACTACTTCCAAATCATTTAAGAACTTACGGAGCCAAACAGCTTCTTTAGCTGCTTCACAAGCAGCCACATATTATGCTTCTATAGTTGAATCAGCAATACAAGATTGTTTGATGCTTCTCCAAACTATGGCTCTACCACCAAAAGTAAACATTGATCTAGACGTAGATTTATGTGTGTCTTTGTCTGATTGAAAATCAGAATCAGTGTATCCAATGGGAATTAGATTCTCACTAGAATAAACTAGCATATAGTTTCTCGTTCTCCTAAGATACTTGAGAATATGTTTAACCACTACCCAATGATCTAATCCTGGGTTGGATTGATACCGACTGACTATACCCACCGCATAGCAAATGTCAGGTCTTGTACACAACATGGCATACATTAGACTTCCTACTGCAGATGCATAGGGTACCCGACTCATATTTTCTTCCTCTTGAGGTGTCTTAGGACACTGCTCTTTTGAAAGATAAACTCCATGACGTGTAGGCAAATTACCTTTCTTGGAGTTTTTCATCGAAAATCTGATAAGCACCTTATCGATATATGATGCCTGAGACAGCGTCAAAAGTTTGTTCTTGCGATCTCTTATGAGTTGGATTCCAAGAACATAACTTGCTTCTCCTAAATCTTTCATTTAGAAATTGTTGGCGAACCATTTCTTTACATCAGATAATGCGCCTACATGATTCCCAATGAGTAGGATATCATCTACATAAAGAACCAAGAAGACCACCTTCTTATCTTTGATGTACTTATAAACACAAGGTTCATCAATATTTTGATCGAAACCATAAGATTTGATTGCTTCATCAAATCTCAAGTTCCAAGATCTTGAAGCTTGCTTGAGTCCATAGATGGACCTCTGCAACTTGCAAACTTTTTGCTCTTGACCTTTGACTACAAAGCTTTCTGGTTGCACCATATAGATGCTTTCCTCAAGATAGCCATTCAAAAAGGCAGTCTTGACATCCATTTGCCATATCTCATAATCAAGACAAGCAGCAATGGATAAAAGAATCCAAATGGATTTAAGCATAGCTACAGGCGAGAAAGTTTCTTCATAGTCAACTCCCTCCTTTTGGGTATAACCCTTTGCCACAAGCCTAGCTTTGAAAGTCTCAACTTTTCCATCCACTCCTCTTTTCTTCTTGTAAATCCATTTGCACCCTATGGGTTTTATCCCTTCAGGTATGTCTACAAGATCCCAGACTGAATTGGAGTACATGGACTCCATTTCAAGGTTCATAGCCTCCAGCCATTTTTCCTTCTCAGAAACTTCCATTGCATCTCGATATGTCAATGGATCATCTTCACCATTATCAGAGATAGCAACATTTGCTTCTCTAAGTTCCCTGTAGCGAGCAGGTGGTCTCACAACCCTCCCACTACGTCGAGGTGGTATGACATTCTGATAGGGAGATGTGGTCTCCTCATTTTGTCCTTCGACAACAGTTGTCGGTTGCGGTCTGATCTGATCAAAAAGTAACTCTTCAAGTACAACTTTGCTACGAGGTTTATAGTTTGTCATATAATCATTCTCGAGAAAAGTGGCATTTGTCGATACAAGTACTTTCTTTTCCTGTGGACTATAAAACAAACCTCCCCTCGTTCCCTTTGGGTATCCCACAACTAAGCATACTTCAGAACGTGGTTCCAACTTCCCGGTCTTACCTTTCTGCACATGTGTTGGACACTCCCATATACGGATATGTCGCATACTAGGTTTGCGACCATTCCATAACTCTAAAGGTGTTTTTGAAATAGACTTAGATGGAACTATGTTTAGAAGATATACTATAGTTTGTAGTGCATATCCCCAAAATGAAGTGGGTAATGATGAGTAGCTGAGCATGGATCTCACCATATCAAGCAGCGTTCTATTTCTTCTCTCTACAACACCATTTTGTTGTGGTGTTCCAGGTGCAGTGAGTTGTGATAGAATACCATGTTCTATCATATAGTCCTTGAATTCAGTATCAAGGTATTCTCCTCCTCGATCAGATTGTAGACTCTTCACCATCTTTCCTAATTGCTTTTCAGCTTCCGCTTGGAATTCTTTGAACTTTCCAAAAGTTTCAGATTTCCTTTGCATTAGGTATATGTAACCATACCTTGAATAATCGTCAATAAATGTAACGAAATATTCGTAACCACCACGTGCTTGTACATTCAATGGACCACAGACGTCTAAATGTATTAGCTCAAGTGGTTCCTTGGCCCTTTCGCCTTTTGCTGAGAAAGACCTCTTAGTCATTTTACCTTCAAGACAAGATTCACAAACTGGTAGAAAACTAACTTTTAGCTCTTTTAAAGGAAGTTCCTTTACCAGTCTGTTAATTCTGTCAAGGTTAACGTGACCTAATCTAAGGTGCCATAGGTATGTATCATTATCAGAAGAAATCTTTTGCTTTTTGGGTTTTGGTTGTTCAACTTTGAACATTTCAGTATTGAGCAGTGATTTTTCATTGGGCCTTAAACTGTAAAGCCCATTTTCCAGATGCGCAGAACAAATATTCAAACCATTTCTAGAAATATTAACATAATTATTATTAAAAGAAACATCAAACATTTGTTCAAACAACCTGGAAACAGAAATCAAATTTCTACGAAAACAAGGAATGTAATAAACATTGTCCAAAATTAAAAACTTATTTCTAAAATAAAGTTTAACAACTCCCACTGCTCTTGCCGAAACAACCTCTCATGTTCCCACTCTCATCATTTGTTCCCTGTCGGCAAACTCCCTTTAAGAACTAAGCATCTGCAAAGAAGAACAAACATGGTTAGTTGCCCCTGAATCAATTATCCAAGGTGAAGTATCATCTTCAAGTAAACAAGCTTCTAAAACGAGTAAATCCGATTTACCGTTGTTCTTCTTTTCTTTGAGCTCCTGAAGATACTTCTTGCAGTTTCTCTTCCAGTACCCAACTATGCCGCAGTGGAAACATTTTCCTTTAGGCTTCTTTTGGTTTGAGCTCTTTTTGTTGTTGTTGCTTTTGTTCTTCTTAGGTTGCCCTCCATTCTTAGACTTACCACTTCTTTCAGTCCCCTTCCTCTTCTTATTCTTTTAAGCAGAAGAGGAGGGTTGGGCTTCTACAACATTTGCCTCAGCTTCTTTAGTCTTTTCTTTCGAAATAGACTCGAAGGTTTGAAGCTCTTTAAGCAACTCAGTCATGTTATATTTCAGCTTGTTCATGAAATAGTTGCTTTTGAACTGAAGGAACGCAGGGGAAAGGGTTTCCAAAATCATCCCCACCTGTGTGGCTTCATCTATCATAGCCCCGTTGACCTCGGCCTCATGGAGATAGTTAACCATGTTGAGAACATGTTCTCTGACCGAAATCCCTACCTTCATTTTTGCATTCATTACTGCCTTAACGGCTTCATGGCATGCCTTTTCAAAAGGTTTACCAAACATGTCTTGCAGAGATTGCATTATCTCATAAGCGGTCTCCATGCTTTCGTGCTTTATCCTAAGCATGTCAGACATGCCAGCCAAAAGAAAACAGCAGGCCTTATTTTTCGCCTCGATCCAACGATCATATGCTTCCTGTAAATTACGATGAGCATTACTAGTAGGCTCTAGAGGACATTCCTCCGTTAGGACGAACTTGTAACTTTCGCAAATTAGTACAATGTTCATGTTACTCTTCCACTTGACAAAATTATCTCTGGTTAATTTTTCATTTGAGAGAATAGCGATGATTGGATTAGAAATTGTTGCTGTAATAAATAAATAAAATAGCATAAATTAAAATGGTTGCATAAACATCATAAATATATGTTATGGAATAGTAAACGTGATGCATGATGCATATGGAAAACACAAAAAATATTTTACTAATTTCACGATTATTCAATTTTAATAAATAAAGTGCCGCCGTAGGGTGGGTCAAATTATTTATGAATTGAATTGAGACATTCTCAATTAATAAATATATTCAAAATATCTCATATTTTCTATATTTATTAATAACCGTTTATTTTGATCAAGATATAATTAACAATTTAATTATGTCTTTATGAGTGTAACCTACTATTTTGGATTTTAACAACTTAACTCAAAATTGCCGCCGTAGGGTAGGTCAATTTTGAAATGCATTATAAAATCCTATCTCAAGGAAGCCAACCTTGATATTGATTTAAATGGACACCCTCCGTAGGGAGGACAAAATCAAAGCGTCGCGAGACGCCACCTAAATCTCACGGTGTTGTACTAATAGTAGAGACCGCAGGTTATATTGTCATATTACCTTCTCCCACTTATTATTTTAAAAGATGTGTTTTATCTTATAAAACATTATATGTTTCATAATTCTAGTAGATAAAAACAATTTTTAATTACTAGATTATATTATGTGTTAATAGAATCCTATTCTATTTACACTTAAATAAATTACCAGATTTTCTAAAAATCTAAATTTATTATGAATTGTTTAAGTTACCGATTATTAAACAATTTAAAATTAGATAACTTAGAATTTATGTGAATTTTACCAAGTCTTAACTATTAAAACTAAATTCACATTATTTGGTTGATTAATAAATTAAGATTCTACAAAACCAACCCAATTAATTTAATCTGATTAAATTAATGCTAACACATATTAAATCATTTTATAAACTCCTTTATAAAAAATAATATGCTAAGTGTATGCATGTCATGTTACAATAACTATAAGTGGGCACTTTCTTAGATGACATGTTATCATGCATGAACATGTTATCACAATCATCACATGAAAATAAAAATGAAAATAAACAATGAATTTTTGACCGGGTCCTTTTGGATAATTAAAATTACAACAAAAATAAAATAAAAAATAAAATTACAGGGGTCTTCTTGTAATTTATACATAATTCCCTGCTCTAGTTTTGCAGTCTTCATCAAGTGGTTTATTGTGCAACAATTTGCTGGATTACCTTTGAAATTTGATAGGCCCAAAGTTCTCAACTGGGCCAAAAAATCCAATGGACATCTTTTTCTTCATCACTCCACGTGTAGCAAGTGAAGGAGAGGAGAGAAGAAATAATAATAATAATAATAATAAATTACAAAAATCCTATACCCCATTATGGGTTTACACAGATTGATCTAATCAGACTGAAAATAAAATTATTAATCCAAAATGACCATATAATTAACGACCAAAAATCTCTTCATCAAACAATCATTCATCTCATGAATAAAAATTAACAAAGATGCAAAGTGCCCACAAATATGCATCAAAAACATGATATTATCAAAATAAAATCATGTTTAATTAAAATTATATATGCTATAACCCGCTCTGATGCCATTTGTTGGAATTAAAATATGAAACGCAGCGGAAGGAACGGATCATTGACAAACAAAAATTTTCTGAAAACTTTGTTCATCGGGAATAGATATATAATTTTAATTATAGAAATCTTTAGGAATTTTTACTAACCTTTTGAAGACTATCAGGGTATCCTAGCTTTCCTCTTTGCACCACGATCTTTCAAACTAGGCCTCCACACCAATAAAAAGACGAGTGGGCATCAAACTGCAAGAATGAATTTTCCTCACACTTTTTTGAATTTGCTATGTACTCAACACATGAGATAGCAGACCTTTTTCTTTAGAGAAGAACTCTCAGTTTTTCTCTCTAAAAATTACGTGAATAATTCTGCTGAGATAACTGTTATCTCTTATTTTTATATCTAAGCCATTAGTAATTTTACTTTCCCTTTTCCTTTTCTTTTTCCTTTTTTTTTCTTCCGAATCACGTTAACGTGATTCATATAATATATATATATATATATATAAAGAAAGTTTATGTAAAGTAAACTTTCCTTCCTTTTTTTTTTTTTAATTTAACCGAATCACAATGTGATTCAGTTTAATATATATATATATATTAATATATTATAAAATCTTATATATAAAAAGATTTGGTTCAAAACCATATATATATATATATATCAAAATCTAAATTCAAAAACAAATCATATTTATATAAGAATAGATTTTAAAAATAATCAATTAATTAATTAACTAATGCTCAGTTAAATGTGACAACATTTATCACATTACATTATGTGTCACAGAGAACATTTTTCTGTGTCACGTTAATAATTCAAGTGTGAAATAATTAATTCAGAATTCAATAATTCCAAACTAAACATGTATAATTCATTTTATGCATAAATCCAATATAGTGTTACTGAGGTGGTATTGGAGACCTATGGATCTATAACCCAAGCTCCAATAAATTTGACAATTAATTAAACTCTTTGATTAGTGTGCCAAATTTATTAGTTTCAGTGTTACTCCACTAAAAACCTGAAACTAAACTCTTGAGATTTTAGTGAAATTACTCAAAGAAAATTAGCGAGTAGTTCATTGATATAATCATTACATATAAGTTAGTCCTCCATAAATAGTTCATAATAAGAGCTAGGTTCAATTTCCGTTCACCTCTCTTATTACACCTTTATCCTTGAGTTCCAATAATTCTCTAATGAACAATTAATTCATAATCTTATTATGAACGAGCGCTCTACTGTTCAAACCTTGAATTATCACTCAAGAGAACTATTTTTCTAACTTCCATAGGGAAGGAATGGATTCCATATCTATATAATATTATTCCCAACCATTTATTACTTTATGTTTCCAAGATGCTAAGTTATAATCTGTGCTTAGACAAATCTTACCATGCAAGTCAAAAAACATAATGTCATAAATAGGAGTCTAATAAATACTCAGGATTAAGACTGTCAAATATATGATCATCATAGTGATAAATTTGAATACTCTATTTGTAACGGATGATTATTAGAGATTCATAATTTATCTGGTCTAGTCCTATATAATCTCATTATATAAAGTACCTCCAATCTAATGTCTCTACATTAATAGTCCGGATAATGACTATTTCATTTTAGATGAGATTGGACCGTGCTTGTAATTTTTAATTAAAGATCCTAAACTTTAATTAATTATTATGGACTATTTAGATTATTATCTATAAATTTTATCCCTAAGCAAATAACACTTATATGCTAAATTTATAGTCACATAAATAATCATGGAATTTTCTTTATGTTTATAAATGTATTCATAATGCATATAATCAACCAAAATAATAATAAATGTCATTTTATTTATTTATTAACAATATGTACAATGTCACAGCTTTTAGGATACCAAACCCAACAGATGAAAGAAAGAGATGTTGTTTGTTGGAGTTCAATGATTGGTGGTTATGTGCAAGCTGGTCGGATTAGTGAGGCATTTGATATGTTTTTCAAGATGCATAATTCTGGTATCATTGCAAGTCCTAT
Organism: Artocarpus heterophyllus; assembly: GCA_025403435.1. Classification (NCBI taxonomy): domain Eukaryota; kingdom Viridiplantae; phylum Streptophyta; class Magnoliopsida; order Rosales; family Moraceae; genus Artocarpus; species Artocarpus heterophyllus. The sequence goes on from CM046353.1 coordinate 25,404,711, forward strand.
AACCATAGTAAGCCTGATTCAAGCTAGCATTATAAGTGGCAGTCTAGAACTTGGAAAATGTGTTCATGGTTAGGCTATTGGATTGGGAATGAAAAATGATATTTTGGTGCTGCCGTCATTGGTTAATATGTATAGTAATATGGGTGAAATTGTGGGTACTCAAAGGGTTTTTGAGACCATGCCAATGAGAAACTTGGTTTCTTAGAATGCCATGATTTCAGGATGTGTTCAAAATGGGTTTGTGTTTGAATGTTTTGTCCTTTTTAATAGATTATTGAGAGGTGGTGGTGGCTTTGACTCACGAACCATGGTTAGCCTTATACAAGGTTGTTCTAGAATTGTTGATTTAGAAAATGGGAAGATCCTTTATGGTTGCGCTTTCAGAAGGGACTTTGAGCTTAATCCTATTTTATCTACTACATTAGTTGATCTATATTCTAAATGTGGCGTTGCAAAGCAGGCAACTTTTGTTTTCGAAAAAATGAACAAGAGGAATGTCATTACATTGACTGCTATGCTTGTGGGGTTGGTCCAAAAATGAAGCCTTGAAAAAATTCTAGTCAAGTGCAGGTAGAAGGGGCTGTGGCAAATTCTATAACTCTTGTTAGTTTAGTCCATTCTTGTGCCCATTTGGGCAATCCGAGGAAAGGAAGAAGTGTTCACGCTTATTTAATTCGTCATGGATATGCATTTGATGTTGTTAACAGGACGTCATTGATTGATATGTATGCCAAGTGTGGAAAAATTGGCTCTACTAAGTCGATTTTTAACAAACATTCCGTTTGTCCAAATGTTGTCATATGGATCTCTATGATAACTGTTGAAAAAATAGTACGTAGCGGAATTTTAAAATTTTTTACATCAGAGTATTTTCTAAAACATAAGTTTGACATGCTATATGTATAAAATTAACCAGATCTTACTAACCTTTGTATGCCGAAGAACCCTCGTAAAACGTGAAGAGAAAGTAACGTTTCAGAAGAGCCTCAACTAACTGGTCTTCTTTGCTATTCTCTATCCACGATAGGAGTAAGCGTGGGCTCACACGTATAGCTCTTCACCAAAGTGACTCTCCTTCCAACCAATCGAGAGAACCCAAGCAAGTGTTCGTGATTTGTGAACAAAAGTTCTCAGGGAGTTTTCAAATTCTCACCAACAGAGTATCACTTTTAATCTCTCAATTAATCTGAGTAACTCTTAAGACTTACTCCCTATTTATAGAGGTTGGTCCGAGGGTCAGTCCTTATCAAATTATGTGTCAAAAATTCAAACTAGAATCAAAATCAGATCAATATCTGATAAGATCCACGTAAAAACACGTAATCTTATCCTTCGCTCATCGGCAGGCCAAACAGGTCCCATCGGCAGGCCAAACACGTGGATCTGCAGGCCGAACTGTCGATAAAAAAATCTCCGTGAATCTTTTATTTTCCAACCGAGATTCTATTGGATAAAGTCTCAATTTTAATTCAAATAGTCCAATAGAGAAGTTATCTGATCAAAACAACTTTATCTAGATAATCTCTAAGAAAATAAATGAATTTCCAATAATTCTACAAGTTTATATTGATCTAATTTATCCAAAATTAAATCAACCGATAAACAGACAAGAATTATCCAATCCCAATAATTCAACAAGTGTATCTTGAATCAATTTTATCATAAAAATTAATTCAACCAATAAACAAACATGAATTATCTGATTCTTCTAAATTTTAACCTAATCTGATAAATCAGACATAAGTTACCAATAATTGAAAAAGCACACCGTATCATTACAGGATGTTGTGAGCTAACAAAGGGGACCAAATGGACCTATATAGTTCAAGTTCCTGAAAATTACAAAACCCAATATCCTAGATATACATTTCATAATTATCAACTCCAACGCTACTCCACTAAAAGCTTGGAGCTGCACTCTCGAACTACATAGAATTAGGAAACCCGTATAGCTAAGTCTCCATGACATATCATAGTGTATCGTATTCCCATATGATTATCCATAATCGACTTAAGGACAAGGTCTGTCTTACCTTCCCGATTATTTTTATTTTACATTCTATTATCTCACCATCGAAAAACTTACTATCCAAAGACAGTATACCATCCGGTTACACCTATGTATCCAAATGGTTGAGCACTCCAGTTTTTCAATTACAGGATAACACATATAAGAGGATATCATTACTCCTAAAGAGGAGCTATGGATTCCATATCTATGAATAACAAGTCTACGCTATCAAGAGTCATGCCTCCAACGTACTGGCATGCTTACCACTATTAAGATGTGGGTATCACCCTTTGGTACATCAAAAGACACAAGTCAAGACAACGGGCCCACTATTCATTTCAGGATTAAGATATAATACAAATGATTGTCTAAAGTGAATCGATTTACCGAGACAGAATTATTAATCCAAATCAATTCACTTTATGTCCCAATCCAACACATCGTCACCTATGACAACGTGCCAATGTTTCTATTCCGGGAGTGCACCTCCGATGGTCAAGATAAACCATCTCCCAAAAGGGATATAGACAACATAACAATCTTTACATGAATAAAGCACCCAACTTTATTCCCTCAATTGCGGATCTTATAATTTAGACCATTACCTTAGGAATCGTGTCTTCTGCATAATTTGTACATCATATGCCCAATTCTTTAAGGTTTAGATCGACAGTCTCAGACTATTGATAAACATGAATGTAAAGAGGACAAGATTTGGTATATAAACAATGAATAAATTCTTTATTGATAAAAATGTCTCCAAAAACTTATTACATTTTTACTCCTTAGGGCATAGATGTCTAACAATCTCCCACTTGCACTAAGTGAGTAAATATGACAAATCTCGCATCCCTATAGCTTCCACATGCCTTTCATAGAGTCTTCCAGTAAGTGTCTTTGTAAATGGATCAGCTAAATTGTCCTCTAACATGATCTTGCACACTAGTGACATGCCCACCCTCAACGAAGTCCTTTATCACATAATACTTTCGATCAATATGCTTACTCTTCTTGTGAAATCTTGGTTCCTTAGCAATAACTACCACCACACTGTTATCACAGTATAGTGATACCGCCTTAACCATACCAGGAACTACCTCAAGATCCCCAAGGAACTTGTAGAGCCACACTGCTTCTTTCAAAGCATCACTAGCTGCCACATACTTGGCCTCTATCGTTGAATCCGAAGTGCAATCTTTCTTAGCACTTCTCCAACTGATGGCACTGCCGCCCAAAGTAAACACAAAACCTGAAGTCGATTTCCTAGAATCCAGACAGGATTGAAAATCCAAGTCAGTATATCGTAGAGGAGTCAGGTCCTCAACCAAATATACAAGCATATACCCTCGAGTCCTTGTCAGGTACTTGAAAATATGCTTTACCGCAACCCAATGGTTCGGTCCTGGATCTACATGAAATCGACTTACAATCCCGACCGCATAACTAATATCTGATTGTGTACAAAGCATGGCATATATGAGACTACCCACCGCCGAAGCATAAGGCACATTCTTCATGTATTCTCTTTGTTCATAAGACTTTGGAGAGTCTTTCTCAGAAAGAGTAATTCCAGACCTAGATGGTTGCCCATCTTTCTTGGAATCCTGCATTGCAAACCTTTTGAGAATCTTATCTATGTAGCCGGTCTCGGACAAAGCTATCATTTTGTTCTTACTGTCCCAAAAGATCTGGATACTGAGAACAAAATTAGCCTCACCTAAGTCCTTCATGTCAAACTGATTGATCAACCATAATTTGACCGATGACAATGCACCAATGTCATTGCCAATTAGCAAAATATCATCTACATAAAGTAGTAGAAAAACCACCTTCCCATCCTTATTGTGTTTGTAAACACATGGCTTATCCACATTTTGTGAGAACCCATAAGTCTTGATTACCTGATTAAATCTTATGTTCCAAGAACGAGAAGCCTGCTTAAGTCCATCAATTGACTTTAGCAGCCTACAAATCTTACCCTCTTGACCCTTGACCTTGAACCCATCTGGTTGTGCCATATAAATGGACTCATCAAGATAGCCATTCAGAAAAGCCGTCTTGACATCCATCTGCCAAATCTCAGTAGTCGAGAGCGGCTGCTATGGACAAGAGAATCCGGATGGACTTAACCATGGCTATAGGCGAAAAGGTTTCCTCATAATCGATTCCTTCCTTTTGCGTATAACCCTTAGCTACCAGTCTAGCCTTAAAGGTTTCAACCTTTCCATCCACTCCTCTTTTCCTCTTGTAGATCCACTTACACCTTATGGGTTTTTCCCCTTCGGGAAGATCCACAAGCTCCTAGCCTAATTAATCTCCATAGACTTCATCTCGATGTTCATGGCCTCTGTCTAGAGTTTTGAATCAACATCCTCCATAGCTTATGCGTAAGTATAAGGATCGCTGTCATGTTCATCCGGTTCAGCCAAAAAGACTTCCCATTGAACATATACCTCTCAGGTTGATGCCCGATCCTCCTACTACGCCGAAGCCCTGAGGCTGTTGTTCAGGTTTGTTTGGTTTTTCTACACTGATCGGAACGGTTTCATTCAGAACCTCCTGAGTGATCGGATCACTCCTTAACTCCTCAAGCACCGCTTTGCTTCAAGGTTTAAAGTCGTCCATGTAACTCTCCTCAAGGAAAGTTGCATTAGTTGAAACCACAACTTTATTTTCCTTTGGGTTATAAAAATAACCCCCTTTAGTCCCTTTTGGATATCCTACAAACATGCAAACTTCCGAATGTGGTTCCAAATTATTTGGATCCTTGAACAGGACATGAGTTGGACAGCCCCATATGCGAATATGGTTTAAGGATGTCTTCCTACTCGTCCACAACTCATGAGGAGTTTTAGGGACTGATTTTGAAGGCACAATGTTCAAAAGATAACATGCGGTTTGTAGTGCATATCCCCAAAAGGATAAAGGCAATGATGAATAACTCATGATGGACCTAATCATGTCTAACAAAGTCCTATTTCTTCTTTCTGCTACACCATTCTGCTGCAGAGTGCCCGGCGCAATCAAATGGGATAAAATCCCATTCTCTAATAAGTGTCCCAAAAACTCATCCAAAAGGTATTCCCCACCTCTATCAGATCAAAGTGCCTTTATGGGTCAACCCAATTGCTTTTCCACTTCAGTCCAAAACTCCCTGAACTTGTCAAAAGTTTCGCTTGTGTGGTGCATCAGGTACACATACCCATATCTTGAGTAATCGTTAATAAAAGTGACGAAGTACTTATACCATCCTTATGCCCGGATGTTCATCGGTCCAAAAACATCACTATACACAAGTTCTAGAACCCCTTTGGCCCTATTGCCCTTAGACCCGAATGGTCTTTTGGCCATTTTACCCTCTAAACAAGGTTCACATTGAGGTATAGGTTCCACCTTTAAGTGACTTAAAGGTCCATCCCTTACCAACCTTTGAATCCTATTCAGGTCAATATAACCAAGGCGCAAATGCCAAAGATAAGTCTTATTAGAGTGAGAAGTTTTAAGTCTTTTAGAGTTATTATCATCCATCTCAGCATTAAGCAATAAGTCGATCTTAGATTTGATAAAATATAGATTATTTTGCATCCATTCAGAACAGATAAAAGATTTATTTTTACGAATCACCACTTTATCATTAAAAGAAACCAAATAGGAGTCTTTAACTAAACAAGCTCTAGAAATTAAATTTCTTTTAAATTTAGGAACATAAAAACAATCTTGCAAAAATAAACTCCTATAATTATCAAAATAAAGATGGACATCTCCCACTACTTTCGCTGAGACCAAGGATCCATCGCCCATCCGAAGTGTGAAGTCTTCATGCAGCAGACTTCTTGTTTCTTTGAACCCCAGTAGAGAAACACAAACATGAATAGTTGCACTAGAATCTATGACCCAAATGCCACTGGATTCCTTAACCAAACAAGTTTCTAAATATAGAAGATTACACCTACCTCTTTTGGAAAGGAAGTCCTTACAATGCTTCTTGATATGCCCAACCTTTCCACAGAAGAAGCACTTAAGCTTCTTCATGTTCGTGTTCTTCTTCTTCTTCTTCTTGCTCTTGGTGGTAGCAGGAATAGAAGACTTCCTGTTTTTGGCCCATTGCTTCTTTCTATTCCCAGTGTTAGGATTAGAACCTAAAGCAGCTATCATGTTGGCCTTTCCACCCGCAAGAGACTCCCTAATCAGTAATTCGAACTCCCATAACTGTTTCATCAGTTCACTCAAGGTCATATCCCATCTATTGCTTAAATTAAATGTAGCTCTAAACTGAATAATTTCCTTTGATAGAGTCTCAAAGACCATAGTCATCTGAGTTTCAGCATCGATGTTGGCTTCATTGGTTTGAGCCTCAGCGAGGTAACTCATGACCAACATCATATGCTCCTTTACAGATGTCCCTGGCCTCTGCTTACAGTTAAGAAGTTTTTGAAGTGCCCCTTGCCGCTTTGTTATGGCTTGGCCTCCAAACATATCCCGAAGATTATCCAAGATTTGCTTTGCAGTCTCATAATCCTGATGTTGAGCCAGTAGGACATTATTCATGCTAGCCATAACATAGCAGCGGGCCTGATGATTAGCATTTTTTCAGCGATCATATGCTTGGAATTGCTCATTAGATGAGTCTCCCATAGGCTTGGGAGGACAAGGGGTTGCCAGTACATATTTTAGTTTCTCAAAGGACAGGACGATATCTAGGTTTTGTTTCCAATCATTATAATTCTCTTCGGTTAATAGGTTTTTGGCAAGTATCGATGATAAAGCATTTTTAGACATTTTTTAATCTACAATAAAGAATCATATACCAAACATAAGCAACCATATAATAATAATTTAGTAAGATAACACAATCATGTAAAAATATACAAATGTGTTTATGTGTCAAAACCTTGAAAATATCACAACCTTATAATGATAATTCCCAACTCAAAATTCAACAAGCTCCTAGGGGAGTCATGCCAAATTCAATCGAGAACACGGATCCACTCCTGATTAATAAATATGCCATCGAAGACCTGTATGATCAAGTATATATTAATAATCGTTTCTTTGGCCATTAATTTTTTTAACAAAGCTCTTAGGGGAGGTTAATAATAAAATTAACGTGAGTGTATAACCACCGTTTCAATATTTTATTCATGATTTATAATCACCACCTAGGGGTGTGCGATCATAAATCATGCTAAAACACCTTATCCTCTCAAAGATCCAATCTAGTACATGATAGAAATCCCTTCCTAGGGGTCGAGACCACCATGTTCTGCCTATGGACCAACGATGGAGGCCTTAGGTCCTCTCTTCGAAAACCTTCTCCCACTCAATCTTTTGAAATCAAGGTTTTATTTTAAGAACATGCATGAGCAATTTTAATATGAGTGGCACTTCCTATTCTATATGACATGTTATCAATATACATGGCAAATCATATTATAATGCAGACAAGCAAAGCTACAAGCAAAATAATAAATAACCATAATATTATGGCACCACCCTAGAGAATAGAAAACTAAGAGTAGAAGAGAATAATCGAGACATTTTATCGACTCTTCATCCTTGAATCCTCAAGCCGTATTTTTCTTCATGTAATGCCCATCTTCAAGTCTTCAATCCCGTATGAATCGAATACTTCATATTTTTGGTCATATCCAAATTTAATTTTTCTTAGAATCGTCCTAAAAATAAAATTAAAACTGCACTATTTTGGGAAATTTTTAGGCTCTCGGTCGGCAGGCCAATCTGGGTGATCGGCCTGCCAGTCATGTAGGTTCGGCCTACCGAACTGAAAGTTTGGCCTGCCGCTAGAGCCACCTAATTTCTGCTCCACTGACGGCCTACCAGACCATATGTTCGGCCTGCCGATCTTTGACCATCTCCCTGCCAAACTGGTGGGTTCGGCATGCCGACCGAGCAGAAATCTCTCATTCCAGAAAATACAATTTTTAATGTAAGTCATCAATTTTATTTTCAACAGTTCAAAAACATAAAATTAGAGACTCAGAAAATACCTAGGAGTGCCATCATCATTCTTGTAGATCCGCCTTCTAGATCCATCTTCTCCGAATAATTATTTAATTACAAAATTCTTACAAATTTAAAATTAAGCAATAATTCCTAGACGGAGATGATAGTCCGCTATCTAATTACATGAAAAAACTAGATACACATTCTAACCTCTAAGGAACCATAACCAGCATAAATTAATTAATTAATAAATAATTACACAACTACTTAATCAACCATAATTAATTAATGAACATTCACCACATAATCTATGACAACATATAAAATATATAGAAACCTAGAGTGCCAACTCTCTATAAAATTAAATTCAAGCGTAGGAGAGATTAAGATCACAAAATTTATATATATTGTATGATCACAAACTCGTAAATTTATGTAAAAACCATGGCTCTGATACCAATTGTTGGAAAAATAGTACGCAGAGGAATTTTAAAATTTTTTACATCAGGGTATTTTTCAAAACACAAGTTTGACATGCTATATGGATAAATTAACCAGTTCTTACTAACCTTTGTATGCCGAAGAACCTCACAAAACGTGAAGGAAGTAACGTTCTAGAAGAGCCTCAAACAACTAGTCTTCTTCACTATTCTCTATCCATGACTGAGTGAGTGTGGGCTCACACGTATAGCTCTTCACCATGGTGACTCTCCTTCCAACCAATCGAGTGAACCCAAAGTAAGTGTTCGTGATTTGTGGACAAAAGCTCTTAGGGAGTTTTCGGATTCTCATCAACAGAGTATCACTCTTAATCTCTCAATTGATCTGAGCAACTCTTAAGACTTACTCCCTATTTATAGAGGTTGGTTCTAGGGTTAGTCCTTATCAGATTAGGTCTCAAAAAATCAAACCAGAATCAAAATCAGATCAATATCTGATAAGATCTGCATAAAATCACGTAATCTTATCTTTCGCTCATCGGCAGGCCGACCAGGCCCTATCGACAGGCCAAAATGCCGATAAAAAAATCTCCACAAATATTTTATTTTTAACCTGAGATTCTATAGGATAAAGTCTCAGTTTTAATTCAAATAACCCAATAGAGAAGTTATCTGATCAAAACAACTTTATCTATATAATCTCTAAGAAAATAAATGAATTTTCAATAATTCTACAAGTTTATCTTGATCTAATTTATCCAAAATTAAATCAACCGATAAATAGACAAGAATTATCCAATCCCAATAATTCAACAAGTGTATTTTGAATCAATTTTATCATAAAAATTAATTCAACTAATAAACAGACATGAATTATCTGATTCTTCTAAATTTTAACCAATTTGATAAATTAGACATAAGTTACCAATAATTGAAAAAGCAAGCCATATCGTTACAGGATGTTGTGAGCTAGCAAAGGGACCAAATGGACTTATATAGTTCAAGCTCCCGATAATTACGAAACCTAATATCCCAGATATACATTTCATAATTATCAACTCCAACGCTACTCTACTAAAAGCTTAGAGCTGCACTCTCGAACTACATAAAATTACGAAGCCCGTATAAATAAGTCTCCATGACATATCATAGTATATCGTATCCCCATATGATTATCCATAATCGACTTAAGGACAAGTTCTGTCTTACTTTTCTGATTATTTTTATTTTACGTTCTATTATCTCACCATCGGAAAACTTACTATCCAAAGACAGTATACCATTCGGTTACACCGATGTATCCAAATGGTTGAGTACTCTAGTTTTTCAATTACAGAATAACACATATAAGAGGATATCATTACTCCTAAAGAGGAGCTATGGATTCCATATCTATGAATAACAAGTCTACGCTATTAAGAGTCATGCCTCCAACGTACCGGCATGCATACCACTATTAAGATGTGGGTGTCACCCTTTGGTACATCAAAAGACACAAGTCAAGACAACGAACCCACTATTCATCTCAGGATTAAGATACAATACAAATGATTGTCTAAAGTGAATCGATTTGCTGAGACAAAATTATTAATCAAAATCAATTCACTTTATGTCCTGATCCAACACATTGTCACCTATGACAACGTGCCAATGTTTCTATTCTCGGAGTCCACTTCCGATGCTCAAGACAAAACATCTCCCAAAAGGGATATAGACAACATAATAATCTTTACATGAATAAAGTGCCCAACTTTATTCCCTCAATTGCGGATCTTATGATTTAGACCATCACCTTAAGAATCATGTCTTATGCATAATCTGTCCATCATATGCCTAATTCGTTAAGGTTTAGACCGACAGTCTCAGACTATTATTTGCTTAACATACATTCAACAAATATGAATGTAAAGAGGACAAGATTTGGTATATAAACAATGAATAAACTCTTTATTGATCAAAATGCCTCCAAAAACTTTTTACATTTTTACTCCTTAGGGCATACATGTCTAACAATCTCCCACTTGCACTTGGTATTCATGGTCTTAGAAAGCAAGCTGTTGGTAGCTATAGAAGAATGATAGAGGAAGGGACAAAGGCAAATGAAACCTCATTTCTTTCCCTTCTTACTGCATGTAGTCACTCAGGACTTGTGGAAGATGGAATTAGGTTGTTCCACTACATGAAAAAGATCACAAAATTACACCCACAGAAAAACAATACGCTAGCATTGTGGATCTTCTAAGCCGAGTTGACCGTTTTCAAGAAGTTGAGGCATTGATAGAAGAAATGCCTTTTGAACCCAGGAGTTCTACTCTTGAAGCTTTGCTGAGTGGGTGCCAAACTCATAAGAATATTGAGTAGGTTATAAAGATAACAGATAAATTACTTTGTTTAGATTCTATGAATCTTAGGATTTATGTAGTCTTATCAAATATCTATGCTCAAGCCAAGAGATGGGATGCAATAAATTATGTTTGAAGCCTTTTGAGGACATAGGGATTGAAGAAAATACACCGATATAGCTCCATTCAACTTTATACATTTTTTGCTAGAGACGATTCACATTCAAGCTGGACAAAGATTTATCAGTGCTTAGAGAATCTAAGATTAGAAGTGGAGGCTACTGGCTATGTCCTTGATATTAGTTGTGTTCTTCGAGACATCAATGAACCAATGAAGGTTAAGTTTCTATGGGGACATAGTGGGAGATTAGGTACAGCATTTGGACTTTTAAGCATGCCGACTGGGAGCCCAATCAGGATCACCAAAATACTAACAGAATCAACACGGGCATGCATAAACTTGTATAGATATGTGGAGACTGAAATTGGGACTGGTGTTGAGCTATTAGCTTTTGCATATGTTTTGGGAAAAATTTTACTTGAAATACCATTACTTGTTGATCAAAAGGAAGGTTTCAAGAGGATACAAAACCTGAATTTTGAGGGACTCAGTCCCATAGATTGTTTATTGTAGGGTGTCTTTTTTCTTTCCTTTATTCACTTGTGGATTGGCTGGACAGAAATTTGGGAGTAGGCTAACCTAAATGAAACATCACTTGAATCTACAACTGAGGTATAAGTCGATGTCATAAGTCTAGTCCTAATTTTGTTGTCTACATTGTTGTCTCTTCAAAAAAATCTTAACAGCTGTTCAAATTTTACATCTCAGCTATTTCTAATGTCATTATAAACGATGCCACAAGTCAGTTCATTTTCTTATTTTTTTCAAACAAAAAATTTTGAAAAGCCACAAACAAGAGCCATTACGATTTCTTTCCACAAAAAAAACCAACAAAAAAGGGAAAAATCTATATCAGTGGTTTTTTAAAAGAGATGGATGTTAGAACAAAATATTGTAATGAAAACCATCATTACCCAGGATTATTCATGTCAAATTACCAAGAATAATAATAAGATGTAGAAGCTAACCTGAATCCATAGATTGAATGCGATTTTTGAGTCTGTAGGTTGAAGATCTGCGAAGTCTGGTACGTAAGTCCTTTACAGTTTGCCTCTGTAATTTCTCTATAGATGCTGTAATTTTTCTATAGATGGGGAACAGAAAAATAACATATGTATTGACTTAGGGACTACAACCCCTTTTATATAATTGCTAAACCCTAGCAATTATCCTTAATTACCAATTTAACCCATCATAAAATTAGTAATTATATTTTTGGTCCTACACATAGGAGGCCCATACTTAATGATGCATTAAAAGCCCAAAACCCAAATTGATCACTTTTAATTGGACAACCTTGTCTGATAGCCTTTAATTCACATTTATTTAATATATTAGCCCATATTTTTGATTTATTCCAACAATCTCCCACTTGGGCTATATATGAAACTTTATAAATGGGAATTATACCTTATTAGCTCATGAATTTTGCCATCAAAACCTTATGCATCTCAATAATCTTGTCCATTAACTATATAAATATAGGACCAAAGCGACCTTCATTACATATGTCGTAACTAGACCCATCAATGATCACATATACCAATACAACTAATGACAAGATCAAGCATGGATGTGTAGCATGGAAATTTCATGCATTGTGATCTTAACATGCCTATTTCCAACTGGTCCACCTTAAAACTTTAGTGCGATAAAACCATATCAAAATTAGAGTGTGAACAAACCAAAACTTTATTTCTGCAAAAAATAACCTCAAAATATCCATAAACTGAAATAATTGAAAATATGTCTATATCATAAAAGCATCTAAAATTACAAACTCTGATTAAAACTAAATATCTTGAAATGATATGACACCCATACAACCAGTGTGCTCATAAAACATTTTGGGTGGCAATCCCTTAGTAAGCGGATCCGCAATCATGGAGTTTGTATTGATGTGCTCTATAGACAACTGTCCACTCTGAACTCTTTCTTTCACAACTAGGAACGTGATCTCTATATGCTTTACCTTTGTTGAGCTCTTGTTGTTGTTTGAATATAAAATCACTAACTTATTATGGCAAAATAACTTGAGTGGTCTTTGAATGTTGTCCATTATGCGTAGCCCCGTGACAAAATTCTGCAGCCATATTCCATGATTGGACACCTCATAACACATTATGAACTCTATCGCCATGGTAGAAGATGCTATAAGAGACTGTTTAGCGCTCTTCCAAGAGACAACACCTCCAGCTAGAAGGTAGACATAGTTTGACATAGATTTCATACTATCTTGGCATCCAGCATAATCAGAGGCAGTATACCCAATAATCTCAAGCTATTTTGACCTCTGATACGTGAGCATGTAGTCTTTTGTTCTCTGTAAATACCTCAAGACTCGTTTGGCTGCTATTCAGTGATCCTTTCCAAGATTGCTTAAGTATCTGCCCAACATCCCTATAACGTATGCAATATCCAGACGCATACAAACTTGAGCATACATTAGACTACCTACTGCTGATGCATAAGAAATCTTCTACATTTCCTTAACCTCAAAATCATTCTTAGGGCACTGATTGAGACTAAACCTGTCTCCCTTAGCCATAGAGGTATCACCTAGTTTACAATCCTGTATGCCATATCTTTTGAGAACCTTTTCGACATAGCCCTTTTGTGATAATCCAAGAATACCCCGAGAACGATCCCGGTATATTTATATACCTAACACAAAAGAGGCATCACCAAGATCCTTCATCTCAAATTTCTTTAATAGAAATCTCTTGGTTTCCTATAATAAGCCTATATTGTTGCTGACAAGCAAAATGTCATCGACATATAAAACCAGAAAAATATACTTACTCCCACTGAACTTATGGTATATACAATCATCAACCATTTTCATCTAAAAACCGAACGAGATGATAACCTAATGAAATTTGTAATACTATTGACGAGAAGCTTGCTTAAGCCCATAGATGGATTTCTTTAATTTGCAAACCATCTTTTTTGCGTCTCCCGGTACAAAGTTTTCTGGTTGCACCATATGATTGTTTCATCAATGTCTCCACTGAGAAACACAGTCTTAATATCCATATGATAATGCTCAAGATCAAAATGTGCCACTAATGCCATTATAATCCTATAAGAGTCTTTCGAAGAAACCGGAGAGAAAGTCTCTTTATAGTCGATGCCTTCTTTTTGTGTAAAGCCTTTAGCGACAACACAAGTCTTATATCTCTCCACATTGCCTTTCGAATCCCTCTTGGTCTTAAATATCCCTTTGCAACTAATGGGTTTTGCACCTTCAGGCAATGGGACAAGATCCCAAACGTCATCGTCCTTCATAGATTTTATCTCTTCATTCTTGGCATCAATCCACTCTTGAGATCTAGAACTTTCCATGGCTTGACGGAAGTTGATTGGATCTTCCACTGTACCAATGTCAAACTCATGTTCTTGAAGAAATACAATGTAATCATCTGGCAGCACACTTCTCCTTTCTCTAGTGGATCTCCTTAATGGCATAGGTTCTTGAGTGTTGGAAACAAAGTGCGCAGCAGAATTTTTTAAAATTTTTCATCAGAGTAATTTCCAAAACACAAGTTTGACATGATATATGTATAAATTAAACAGATCTTACTAACCTCAGTGTGCCGAAGAACCTCCGCAACCCATGTAGAGAAGTAACGTTCCAGAAGAGCCTCAACCAACTGGTCTTCTTTGCTATTCTCTATCCACAACCGGAGTGAGTGTGGGCTCACACGTACAACTCTTCCACCGGTGACTCTCCTTCCAACCAATAGAGAGAACCCAAAGCTAGTGCTCGTGATTTGTGAACAAAAGCTCTCAGGGAGTTTTCAGATGCTCACTAGAAGAGTATCACTCTTAATCTCTCAAATTGATCTGAGTAAATCATGAGACTCACAACCTTTTTTATACCTATTGGTCCGGGTGTCAGTCCATATCAGATTAGGTCTCAAAAACTCGAAACAGAATCAAGTTCGGATCAATATCTGATAAGATCCGCGTAAAAATGCGTAATCTTATCTCCGCTGATCGGCAGGCCGAACAGGCCAGTTCGGTAGGCCGAACACATCATTCGACAGGCCGAACTCCCGAGAAAAAATCTTCCTGAATCTTTTATTTTCCACCCGAGATTCTAAAGGATAAAGTCTCAGTTTTGATTCAAATAACTCAATAGAGAAGTTATCTAATCAAAACAAACTTTATCAAGATAATCTCTAAGAAAATAAATCAATTCACAATAATTCTACAAGTTTATCTTGATCTAATTTATCCAAAATTAAATCAACCGATAAACAGACAAGAATTATATGATCGTAATAATTCAACAAGTTTATCTTGAACTAATTTCTTACAAAAATTAATTCAACCAATAAACAGACATGAATTATTTGATTCTTACAAATTTTAAACCAATTTGATAAATCCGACATAAGTAACCAATTATTGGAAAAGCACGCCGTGTCGTTACAGGATTTTGTGAGCTAGCAAAGGGGACCAAAATGGACCTATAAAGTTCAAGCTCATGATAATTATGAAACCCAATATCCCAGATATACATTTCACAATTATCAACTCCAACGCTACTCCACTAAAAGCTTGGAGCTGCGCTCTTGAACTTTATAGAATTACGAAGCTCGTGTAGCTAAGTCTCCATGACATATCATAGTGCATCGTATCCCCATATGATAATCCATAATCGGCTTAAGGACAAGTTCTGTCTTACCTTCCCGATTATTTTTATATTACGTTCCATTGTCTCACCATTAGAAAACTTACCATCCAAAGATAGTATACCATTCAGTTACACCTATGTATCCAAATGGTTGAGCGCTCCAGTTTTCCAATTACAGGACAACGCATATAAGAGGATATCATTACTCCTAAAGAGGAGCTATGGATTCCATATCTATGAATAACAAGTCTACGCTATCAAGAGTCATGCCTCCAATGTACCGGCATGCATACCACTGTAGAGATGTGGGAGTCACCCATTGGTACATCAAAAGGCACTGGTCGAGATAACGGGCCCACTATTCATCTCAGGATTAAGATACAATACAAATGATTGTCTAAAGTGAATCGATTTGCCAAGACAGAATTATTAATCCAAATCAATTCACTTTATGTCCCGATCCAACACGTCGTCACCTATGACAACGCGCCAATGTTTCTATTCACGGAGTCCAACTGCAACGGTCAAGATAAACCATCTCCCAAAAGGGATATAGACAACATAACAATCTTTACAAGAATAAAGCGCCCAACTTTATTCCCTCGATTGCGGATCATATGTTTTAGACCATCACCTTAAGAATCGTGTCTACCGCGTAATCATCCCATCATATGCCCAATTCTTAAGGTTTAGACTGACAGTCTCAGACTACTGTTTGCTTATCATACATTCAACAAATATGAACGTAAAGAGGACAAGATTTGGTATATATAAATGAATAAATTATTTATTGATAAAAATGTCTCCAAAAACGTATTACATTTTCACTCCTTAGGGTATACATGTCTAACAATCTCCCACTTGCACTAGGTGAGTAAATACAGCAAATTTCACATCCCCATAGCTTCCACATGCCTCTCGAAGACTCTCCCAGTAAGTGTCTTCGTAAATGGATCAGCTAAATTGTCCTCTGACGCGATCTTGCACACCGTGACATGCTCGCCCTCAACGAAGTCCTTTATCACATCATACTTCCGATCAATATGCTTACTCTTCTTGTGAAATCTTGGTTCCTTAGCATTAGCTACTGCTGCACTGTTATCACAGTATAGTGATACTGCCTTATCCATACCAGGAACTACCTCAAGATCCCCAAGGAACTTGCGGAGTCACATTGCTTCTTTCGAAGCATCACTAGCCGCCACATACTCGGCCTCCATCGTTGAATCCAAAGTGCAATCTTGCTTAGCACTTCTCCAACTGATGGCACCGCCACCCAGAGTAAACACAAACCCCGAAGTCGATTTCCTACAATCCAGACAGGATTGAAAATCTGAATCAGTGTATCCTAGAGGAGTCAAGTCCTCACCCGAATACACAAGCATATACCCTCGAGTCCTTCTCAGGTACTTGAAAATATGCTTTACCGTAACCCAATGGTTCGAACCTGGATCCGCCTGAAATCGACTTACAATCCCGACTGCATAGCTTATATCCGGTCGTGTGCAAAGCATGGCATACATGAGACTACCCACTGCCGAAGCATAAGGCACTTTCTTCATAAGACTTTGGAGAGTCTTTCTTAGAAAGAGTAATTCCAGACCTAGATGGTTGCCCACCTTTCTTGGAATCCTGCATTGCAAACCTCCTGAGAATTTTATCTATGTAGTTGGCCTGTGACAAAGCTATCATTTTGTTCTTCCTATCCCGAATGATCTGGATACCGAGAACAAAATTAGCCTCACCTAAGTCCTTCATGTCAAACTGCTTGGTCAACCATAATTTGACCGATGACAACGCCCCAACGTCATTGCCAATTAGTAGAATGTCATCTACATAGAGCAGTAGAAAAACCACCTTCCCATCCTTAATGTGTTTGTAAACACATGGTTCATCTACGTTTTGTGAGAACCCATAAGTCTTGATCACTTGATAAAATCTTATTTTCCAAGAACGAGAAGCCTACTTAAGTCCATAAATTGACTTTAGCAGCTTACAAACCTTACCCTCCTGACCCGCGACCTTGAACCCGTCTGGTTGTTCCATATAAATGGACTCATCAAGATAGCCATTCAGAAAAGCTGTCTTGACATCCATCTGCCAAATCTCGTAATCAAGAGGGGCAGCTATGGACAAGAGAATCCGGATGGACTTAAGCATGGCTACAGGCGAAAAGGTTTCCTCATAATCGATTCCTTCCTTTTGCATATAACCCTTAGCTACCAGTCTAGCCTTAAAGGTTTTGACCTTTCCATCCACTCCTCTTTTTCTCTTGTAGATCCACTTACACCCTATGGGTTTTACCCCTTTAGGAAGATCCACAAGCTCCCAGACCCGATTAGTCTCCATAGACTTCATCTCTATGTTCATGGCCTCTGTCCAGAGTTTTGAATCAACATCCTCCATAGCTTCTGCGTAAGTATAAGGATCCCTGTCATGTTCATCCGGTTCAGCCAAAAACACCTCCCCATTGAACATGTACCTTTCAGGTTTACGCCCGATCCTCCCACTACGCCGAAGCCCCTGAGGTTGTTGTTCAGGTTTGTTTGGTTTTTCTCCACCGATTGGAATAGTTTCGTTCAGAACCTCCAGAGTGAATGAATCACCCCTTAACTCCTCAAGCACCACTTTGCTTCGAGGTTCAAAGTCGTCCATGTAACTCTCCTCAAGGAAAGTTGCATTAGTTGAAACCACGACTTTATTTTCCTTAGGGTTATAAAAATAACCCCCATTAGTCCCTTTTGGATATCCTACAAACACGCAAACTTCCAAACGTGCTTCCAACTTATTCGGATCCTTAAACAGGACATGAGCTGGACATCCCCATATGCGAATATGGTTTAAAGATGTCTTCCGTCTTGTCCACAACTCGTGAGGAGTTTTAGGGACCGATTTTGAAGGCACATTGTTCAAAAGATAACATGCGGTTTGTAGTGCATATCCCCAAAAGGATAAAGGCAATGATGAAGAACTCATCATGGACCGAATCATGTCCAACAAAGTCCTATTCCTTCTCTCCGCTACGCCATTCTGCTACGGAGTGCCCGGCGCAGTCAAATGCGATAAAATCCCATTCTCTAACAAGTGTCCCAAGAACTCATCAGAAAGGTATTCCCCACCTCGATCAGATCAAAGTGCCTTTATGGGTCTACCCAATTGCTTTTCCACTTCAGCCCAAAACTCCTTGAACTTATCATAAGTTTCGCTTTTGTGGTGCATTAGGTACACATACCCATATCTTGAGTAATCGTCAATAAAAGTGACGAAGTACTCATACCCTCCTCGTGCCCGGATGTTCATTGGTCCGCAAACATCACTATGCACAAGTTCTAGAACCCCTTCGGCCCTATTGCCCTTAGACCCGTATGGTCTTTTGGTCATTTTACCCTCCAAACAAGATTCACATTGAGGTATAGATTCCACCCTTAAGTGACTTAAAGGTCTATCCCTTACCAACCTTTGAATCCCATTCAGGTTAATTTGGCCAAGGCGCAAATGCCAAAGATAAGTCTTATTAGAGTGAGAAGTTTTAAGTCTTTTCGAGTTATTATCATTTATCTCAGCATTAAGCAATAAGTCCATCTTAGGTTTGATAAAATATAGATTATTTTGCATCCATCCAGAACAGATAAAAGATTTGTTTTTACGAATCACCACTTTTTCATTAAAAGATACCACGTAGGAGTCTTTAAATAAAGAAGATACATAAATTAAATTCCTTTTAAATTTAGGAACATAAAAACAATCTCGCAAAATTAAATTCCTATAATTATCAAAATAAAGATGGACATCTCCCATTGCTTCCGCTGAGACCAAGGATCCATCGTCCATCTGAAGCGTTAAGTCTTCACGAAGTAGAATTCTCGTTTCTTTGAATCCGTGCAGAGAAACACAAACATGATTAGTTGCACCAGAATCTATGACCCAGATGTCACTGGATTCCTCAACCAAACAAGTTTCTAAATATAGAAGATCACACCTACCTCCCCTGGAAAGGAAGTCCTTGCAATGCTTCTTTATATGCCCGACCTTACCACAGAAGAAGCACTTAAGCTTCTTTGGGTTCTTCTTCTTCTTCTTCTTGCTTTTGGTTGCACGAGGAATAAAAGACTTCCCACTCTTGGCCCGTTGCTTCTTTCCATTCCCAGAGTTAGGATTGGAACCAGAAGCAGCTACCATATTGGCCTCACCACCAGCAGGAGACTCCCTGATCAGCAGCTCAAACTCCTATAACTGTTTCATCAGTTCTGTCAAGGTCATATCCCGTCTATTGCTTAAATTAAAAGTAGCTCTAAACGGAATAAATTCCTTAGACAGAGTCTCAAAGACCATAGTCATCTGAGTTTCAGCATCGATGTCGGCTCCATTGGTTTGAGCCTCAACGAGGTAACCCATGACCAACATCATGTGCTCCTTTATAGATGTCCCCGGTCACTGTCTACAATTTAAGAGTTTCCAAAGCGTCCCTTGCCGCTTCGTTATAGCCTGGCCTCTAAACATATCCTCAAGATTATCCAAGATCTGCTTCGCAGTCTCATAATCCTGATGTTGAGCCTGCAACACCTTGTTCATGCTAGCTATAACATAGCAGCGGGCCTGATCATTGGCATCTTTCCAGTGGTCGTACGCTTGGAATTGCTCATTACTTGAGTCTCCCATAGGCTCGGGAGGACAAGGAGTTGTCAGAACATATTTCAGTTTCTCAAAGGAAAGGACGATGTCCAGGTTCCGTTTCTAATGGTTATAATTCTCACCGGTTAATTGGTTTTTGTCAAGTATCGATGATAAAGCGTTTTTAGACATTTTCAATCTACAATAAAGAATCATATACCAAACATAAGCAAACATATATAATAATTTAGTAACACAATCATGTAAAATAATACAAATGCGTTTATGTGTCAAAACCTTGAAAATATCACAACCTTACAACGATAATTCCCAACTCAGAATTCAACAAGCTCCTAGGGGAGTCATGCCAAATTCAATCAGGAACACGGATCCCCTCTTGATTAATATATGCCATCCAGGGCCCGTATGATCCAGCATATACTAATAATCGTTTCTTTGGCCATTAATTTTATTAACAGAGCTCCTAGGGGAGGTTAATAATAAAATTAACGTGAGTGTATAACCACCGTTTCAATATTTTATCCATGATTTATAATCACCACCTAGGGGTGTGCAACCATAAATCATACTAAAATACCTTATCCTTTTAGAGATCCAATCTGGTACATGATAGAAATCCCTTCCTAGGGGTTGGGACCACCATGTTCTTCCTATGGACCAACGATGGAGACCTTAGGTCCTCTCTTCGAAAACCTTCTCCCACTCAATCTTTTGAAGTCAAGGTTTTATTTTAAAAACATGCATGAACAATTTTAATATGAGCGGCACTCCCTATTCTATATGACATGTTATCAATATACATGGTAAATCATATTATAATGCAGACAAACAAAGCAATCAAGCAAAACTACAAGCAAAATAATGATAACCGTAATATTATGGTTCCACCCTAGAGAATAGAAAACTAAGATTACAAGAGAATAATCGAGACATTTTTTGATTCTTCATCCTTGAATCCTCAAGCTGTATCCTTCTTCATGTAATATCCATCTTCAAGTCTTCAATACCGTATGAATCGAATACTTCATATTTCCGGTCATATCCAAATTTAATGTTTCTTAGAATCGTCCTAAAAATAAAATTAAAACTATACCGAAAAAATTGCACCTTTTCTGGACACCTGGCAGCTCTCGGTCGATAGGCCGGTTTGGGTGATCGGCCTGCCGATTATGAAGGTTCGGCCTGCCGAACATGAAGGTTCGGCCTGCCGGCAGAGCACCAAAATTTTTGCCCCACTGTAGGCTTGCCGAACCATACGTCCGGCCTGCCGATCTGTGACCTTCGGCCTGCCAAACTGTGAGGTTCGGCATGCCAATCGAGTAGAAAATCCTCAATCCAGAAAATACAATTTTAATGCAATTCATCAATTTTATTTTCAACAATTCAAAACATAAAATTAGAGACTCAAGAATTACCTGGAGGCGCCATTATCAATCTTCTAGATCCGTCTTCTCTGAATAATTATTTAATTAAAAAATTCTTACAAATTAAAAATTAAATAGTAATTCCTAGACGGAGATGATAGTCTGCCATCTAATTACATGAAAAAACTAGATACATATTCTAACCTCTAAGGAACCATAACAGGCATTAATTAATTAATAAATAATTAAACAATGATTTAATCAACCATAATTAATTAATAAACATTCACCACATAATCTATGACAACATACATATTATATAGAAACCTAGAGTGCCATCTCTCTATAAAATTCAATTCAAGCATAGGAGAGATTAAGATCACAAAATTTATGCATATAACATGATCACAAACTTGCAAATTTATGTAAAAACCTCGGCTCTGATACCAATTGTTGGAAACAAAGTGCGCAGCGGAATTTTTTAAAATTTTTCATTAGAGTAATTTCCAAAACACAAGTTTGACATGATATATGTATAAATTAAACAGATCTTACTAACCTCAGTGTGCCGAAGAACCTCCGCAACCCGTGTAGAGAAATAACGTTCCAGAAGAGCCTCAACCAACTGGTCTTCTTTGCTATTCTCTATCCACAACCGGAGTGAGTGCGGGCTCACACGTACAGCTCTCCCGCCGGTGAGTCTCCTTCCAACCAATAGAGAGAACCCAAAGCGAGTGCTCGTGATTTGTGAACAAAAGCTCTCAGGGAGTTTTCAGATGCTCACTAGAAGAGTATCACTCTTAATCTCTCAAATTGATTTGAGTAAATCATGAGACTCACTCCCTTTTATATACCTATTGGTCCTGGGGTCAGTCCATATCAGATTAGGTCTCAAAAACTCAAAACAGAATCAAGTTCGGATCAATATCTGATAAGATCCACGTAAAAACGCGTAATCTTATCTCCGCTCATCGATAGGCCAAACATTCTGATCGGCAGGCCGAACACATCATCCAACAGGCCGAACTCCCGAGAAAAAATCTCCACGAATCTTTTATTTTCCACCCGAGATTCTAAACTATAAAGTCTCAGTTTTGATTCAAATAACTCAATAGAGAAGTTATCTAATCAAAACAAACTTTATCAAGATAATCTCTAAGAAAATAAATCAATTCACAATAATTCTACAAGTTTATCTTGATCTAATTTATCCAAAATTAAATCAACCGATAAACAGACAAGAATTATCTGATCGCAATAATTCAACAAGTTTATCTTGAACTAATTTCTTACAAAAATTAATTCAACCAATAAACAACATGAATTATTTGATTCTTACAAATTTTAAACCAATCTGATAAATCTGACATAAGTCACCAATTATTGGAAAAGCACGCCGTGTCATTACAGGATTTTGTGAGCTAGCAAAGGGGACCAAAATGGACCTATAAAGTTCAAGCTCATGATAATTATGAAACCCAATATCCCAGATATACATTTCACAATTATCAACTCCAACGCTACTCCACTAAAAGCTTGGAGCTGCGCTCTTGAACTTTATAGAATTACGAAGCTCGTGTAGCTAAGTCTCCATGACATATCATAGTGCATCGTATCCCTATATGATAATCCATAATCGGCTTAAGGACAAGTTCTGTCTTACCTTCCCGATTATTTTTATCTTACGTTCCATTGTCTCACCATTAGAAAACTTACCATCCAAAGATAGTATACCATTCAGTTACACCTATGTATCCAAATGGTTGAGCGCTCCAGTTTTCCAATTACAGGACAACGCATATAAGAGGATATCATTACTCCTAAAGAGGAGCTATGGATTTCATATCTATGAATAACAAGTCTACGCTATCAAGAGTCATGCCTCCAACGTACAGGCATACATACCACTATAGAGATGTGGGAGTCACCCATTGGTACATCAAAAGACACAAGTCGAGATAACGGGCCCACTATTCATCTCAGGATTAAGATACAATACAAATGATTGTCTAAAGTGAATCGATTTGCCAAGATAGAATTATTAATCCAAATCAATTTACTTTATGTCCCGATCCAACACGTCGTCACCTATGACAACGTGCTAATGTTTCTATTCACAGAGTCCAACTCCAATGGTCAAGACAAACCATCTTCCAAAAGGGATATAGACAACATAACAATCTTTACATGAATAAAGTGCCCAACTTTATTCCCTCGATTGCAGATCATATGTTTTAGACCATCACCTTAAGAATCGTGTCTACCGCATAATCATCCCATCATATGCCCAATTCTTAAGGTTTAGACTGACAATCTCAGACTACTATTTGCTTATCATACATTCAACAAATATGAACATAAAGAGGACAAGATTTGGTATATATAAATGAATAAATTCTTTATTGATAAAAATGTCTCCAAAAACGTATTACATTTTTACTCCTTAGGGCATACATGTCTAACATTGAGGTGGTAGAGTTTGTTCTTCTGGAACAATTCCTAGAATGGGAGGTTCTCCAACATTGTCTTGATTTTGATATGCTTCTTGAACAATGTCATGAATAGGAACCTAATCAATGTCAATAACAGCTATGGGAATATCAACATATTCCTTTTCAAAGACAAAGTCCCTAACCTTATCCCCACCACAAACTCAACATCCTTAAGGAACCGAACATTTCCCATCTCAAATATCGACTTAGTCGTGGGATCAAAAAACTTGTACCCCCTGGATTTTTTAGAGTATCCAATAAAATAACAACTCAACGTCCTTGAGTCCAGTTTCTTTTGATTAGGCCTATAAGGCCTTGTCTCAGTTAGACATCCCAAACAAGCAGATGCTTTAAACTAGGTTTCTTGCTCGTCCAAAGTTCGCAAGGGGTCTTGGTAGTTGCTTTAGTTGGAACCCTATTAAGGATATATGCTACAGTCTTAAGCGCTTCTCCCTAGAGTGATTCTGGTAAGGTAGAATGAGAAATCATACTCCTCACCATGTCCTTAAGTGTCTTGTTTTGTCTTTTAGCAACACCATTTATAGTGGATGAACTTGGCATAGTGTATTGTGGGACGATACCACTTTCCTCTAGGAACTTGGCAAATGGTCTTAGACGTTGTTTACCTAAACCGTCATATCTACCATAGTACTCACCACCATGGTCAGATCTAACGATTTTAATCATTTTGCTGGGTTGGTTTTCAACTTAGACTTATAATTTTTGAACACATCCAACAACTATGACTTTTCATGAATTAGATATATGTAGCCATATCTAAAAAAATCATCTATGAATGTTATAAAATATTGTTAACTATTCCAAGAAGCTGTAGGAAATGGCCGATAAATATCTGCATGTATAAGCTCTAAGACGTCCAAAGTCCTGTTGGCTTCAAATCTCCTTTTATTGGTTTGTTTGCCCTTAATATAGTTAACACAAATATCAAAATCTAAAAAGTCTAAGGGGTCAACAATTTCGTCTCACACAAGTCTCTCTATTCTCCTTCTAGAGGTATGACCCAATCTCTTGTGCCATATGCAGCTGAATTCTCATTGGTTAATTTTCTCTTTATACCTCGAGTACCTAATTATGGGTATTCATTAATGAAGCAATCGTATCAAGTAAATAAAGATTATTATAACCTGATAAAGAACCGGATCCAACCAATTTTGAATCATGAAACAAACTAAATTTTCCATTTCTAAATGAACAAGGATAACCAGATTTGTCCAAAATAGAAATAGAAATCAAATGCTGCCTAAAAGAAGGTACAATAAATATTTCATCATGATCTAAATAAAATCTAGTCTTTAACAATAATATAAATTTTCCTATTGCTTCAACTTTAACCTTCTTACCATCGCCTATGTAGATGTATCTTTCACCATCATTTGGCCTTCGGCATCTCAGGCGTCCCTGCATAGACACACTGATGTGAGCAGTTGCACCAGAATCCATCCACCAAGTGTGTTTAGGTACGAAAGTTAATTAACCTCAGAATAAACTAAATTAATAAGCATACCTTTTCTGGCACGCCAAGCGTGATAATTGGTTCAATGCTTCTTCTTATGTCCTGCAACTCCATAGAAGAAACAACATATACCTTCTGGATCAATCGATCTCTTTTGTTGTTTCTTTTGAGGTGCCGTAATTGTAGCTTCCTTATCCTTCTTGTTGGAAAAATAGTACACAGTGGAATTTAAAAATTTTTATATCAGAGTATTTTCTAAAACACAAGTTTGACATGCTATATATATAAATTAAACAGATCTTACTAGCCTTTGATTGCTGAAGAACCCTACCAAAATGTGAAGAGAAGTAACGTTTGAGAAGAGCCTCAACCAACTGGTCTTCTTTGCTATTCTCTATCCACAACTGGAGTGAGTGTGGGCTCACACATACAGCTCTTCCACCAGGTGACTCTCCTTCCAACCAATCAAGAGAACTCAAAGCAAGTGTTCGTGATTTGTGAACAAAAGCTCATAGGCAATTTTTAAGATTCTCACCAGCAGAGTATCACTCTTAATCTCTTAATAGATCTGAGTAACTCTTAAGACTTACTCCCTATTTATAGAGGTTTGACCTAGGGTCAATCCTTATCAGATTAGGTCTCAAAATTCAAACCAGAATCAAAATTGGATCAATATCTGATAAGATCTGCAAAAAAATACGCAATCTTATCCTTCGCTCATCGGCAGGCCAAACACGTAGATCGGTAGGCCAAACTGTCGAATAAAAATCTCCACAAATCTTTTATTTTCTATTTGAGATTCTATAGCATAAAGTCTCAGTTTTAATTCAAATAAAGTTATCTGATCAAAGCAACTTTATCAAGATAATCTCGAAGAAAATAAATGAATTTCTAATAATTCTACAAGTTTATCTTGAACTAATTTATCCAAAATTGAATCAACCGATAAACAGACAAGAATTATCTGATCCCAATAATTCAACAAGTTTATCTTCAATCAATTTTATCACAAAATTAATTCAACCGATAAACAGATATGAATTATCTGATTCTTTCAAATTTTAACCAATCTGATAAATCTGACATAAGTCACCAATCATTGGAAAAGCACGCCGTATCATTACAGGATGTTGTGAGATAGCAAAGGGGGAAAAATGGACCTATATAGCTCAAGCTCCTAATAATTAGGAAACCCAATATCCCAGATATACATTTCATAATTATCAACTCCAACGCTACTCCACTAAAAGCCTAGATCTGCACTCTCGAACTACATAAAATTACGAAGCCTATATAGCTAAGTCTCCATGACATATTATAGTGTATCGTATCCCCATATGATAATCCATAATCGGCTTAAGGACAAGTTCTGTCTTACCTTTTCGATTATTTTTATCTTACGTTCCATTATCTCACCATCGAAAAACTTACCATCCAAAGACATTATACCATTCGGTTACACCTATGTATCCAAATGGTTGAGCGCTCTAGTTTTCAATTACAGGATAACACATATAAGAGGATATCATTACTCCTAAAGAGGACTATGGATTCTATATCTATGAATAACAGGTTTACACTATCAAAAGTCATGCCTCCAACGTACCGACATGCATACCACTATTAAGATGTGGGTGTCACCCTTTGGTACATCAAAAGACGCAAGTCAAGATATAGGCCCACTATTCATCTCAAGATTAAGATACAATACAAATGATTGTCTAAAGTGAATCGATTTACCGAGATAGAATTATTAATCCAAATCAATTCACTTTATGTCCCGATCCAATACATCGTCACCTATGTGACGTGCCAATGTTTCTATTCATAGAGTCCACCTCCGATGGTCAAGACAAACCATCTCTCAAAAGAGATATAGACAACATAACAATCTTTGCATGAATAAAGCGCCCAACTTTATTCCCTCGATTGTAGATCTTATGATTTAGACCATCACCTTGAGAATCGTGTCTTTCGTAAAATATGTCCATTATATGCCCAATTCTTAAGGTTTAGACCGACAGTCTCAGACTATTGTTTGCTCAACATACATTCAACAAATATGAACATAAAGAGGACAAGATTTGGTATATAAACAATAAATAAATTCTTTATTGATAAAAATGTCTCCAAAAACTTATTACATTTTTACTCCTTAGGGCATACATGTCTAACAATCTCTAACTTGCACTAAGTGAGTAAATATGACAAATCTCGCATCCCCATAGCTTCCACATGCCTCTCGAAGACTCTCCCAGTAAGTGTCTTCGTAAAGGAATCAGCTAAATTGTCCTCTAACGCGATCTTGCACACCGTGACATGCCCACCCTCAACGAAATTCTTTATCACATTATACTTTCGATCAATATGCTTACTCTTCTTGTGAAATCTTGGTTCCTAAGCATTAGCTACTGCCGCACTGTTATCACAGTATAGTGATGCTGCCTTATCCATACCAGGAACTACCTCAAGATCCCCAAGGAATATACGGAGCCACACTGCTTCTTTCGAAGCATCACTAGCTACCACATACTCGGCCTCCATCGTTGAATCCGACATGCAATCTTTCTTAGCACTTCTCCAACTAATGGCACTGCCGCCCAAAGTAAACACAAAACCTGAAGTCGATTTCTTAAAATCCAGACAGGATTGAAAACTCGAGTCAGTATATCCTAGAGGAGTCAGGTCCTCACCCAAATATACAAGCATATACCCTCGAGTCCTTCTCAAGTACTTGAAAATATGCTTTACTGCAACTCCATGGTTCGGTCCTAGATCTGCCTAAAATCGACTTATAATCCCGACCGCATAACGAATATCCGGTCGTGTGCAAAGCATGGCATACATGAGACTACCCACTACCGAAGCATAAGGCACCTTCTTTATGTGTTCTCTTTCTTCATAAGAGTTTGGAGTCTTTCTTAAAAAGAGTAATTCCAGACCTAGATGGTTGCCCACCTTTCTTGGAATCCTGCATTGCAAACCTTCTAAGAATCTTATCTATGTAGCCAGTCTCGGACAAAGCTATCATTTTGTTCTTCCTATCCCAAAAGATGCGGATATCGAGAACAAAATCAGCCTCACCTAAGTCCTTCATGTCAAACTGATTGGTCAACCATAATTTGACTGATGACAATGCACCAATGTCATTGCCAATTAGCAGAATATCATCTACATAGAGCTGTAGAAAAACCACCTTCACATGCTTATTGTGTTTGTAAACACATAGCTTATCCACATTTTGTGAGAACCCATAAGTCTTGATCACCTGATTAAATCTTATGTTCCAAGAACGAGAAGCCTGTTTAAGTCCATAAATTAACTTTAGCAGATTACAAACCTTACCCTCTTCACCCTTGACCTTGAACCCATCTGGTTGTGCCATATAAATGGACTCATCAAGATAGCCATTCAAAAAAGTCGTCTTGACATCCATCTACCAAATCTCGTAGTCAAGAGCGGCAGCTATGGACAAGAGAATCCAGATGGACTTAAGCATGGCTATAGGTGAAAAGGTTTCCTCATAATCAATTCCTTCATTTTGCGTATAACCGTTAGCTACCAATCTAGCCTTAAAGGTTTCGACCTTTCCATCCACACATTTTTTCCTCTTGTAGATCCACTTGCACCCTATGGGTTTTACCCTTTCGGGAAGATCAACAAGCTCCTAGACCTGATCAATCTCCATAGACTTCATCTCAATGTTCATGGCCTCTATCTAGAGTTTTAAATCAACATCCTCCATAGCCTCTACGTAAGTATAAGGATCCCTATCATTTTCATCTGGTTCAGCCAAAAAGACCTTCCCATAGCACAAATACCTCTCAAGTTGATGCCATGATCCTCCCACTATGTCAAAGCCCCTTAGGTTTTCATTCAGGTTTGTTTGGTTTTTCTACACTGATCAGAACGGTTTCATTCAGAACCTCTACAGTGATTAGATCACTCCTTAACTCCTCAAGCACCACTTTGCTTCGAGGTTTAAAGTCGTCCATGTAACTCTCCTCAAGGAAAGTTGCATTAGTTGAAACCACGACTTTATTTTCCTTTGGGTTATAAAAATAACCCCCTTTAGTCCCTTTTGGATATCTTACAAACATGCAAACTTTCAAACGTGCTTCCAACTTATTCAGATCCTTAAACAAGACATGAGCCGGACATCCCCATATGCAAATATGGTTTAAGGATGTCTTCCTATGCGTCCACAACTCGTGAGGAGTTTTAGGGACCAATTTTGAAGGCACATTGTTCAAAAGATAACATGTGGTTTATAGTGCATATCCCCAAAAGGATAAAGGCAATGATGAATAACTCATCATGGGCCTTATCATATCCAATAAAGTCCTATTCTTTCTCTTCGCTATGCCATTTTGCTGTGAAATGCCCGGCACCGTCAAATGGGATAAAATCCTATTCTCTAATAAGTGTCCCAAGAACTCATCAGAACCATCTCGATCGGATCAAAGCGCCTTTATGGGTCTACCCAATTGCTTTTCCACTTCAGCCCGAAACTCCCTAAACTTGTCCAAAGTTTTGCTTTTCTGGTGCATTAGGTACACATACCCATGCCTTGAGTAATCGTCAATAAAAGTGACAAAGTACTCATACCCTCTGCATGCCCGGATGTTCATCGGTCCACAAACATCACTATGCACAAGTTCTAGAACCCCTTCGGCCCTATTGCCCTTAGACCCGAATGGTCTTTTGGTCATTTTACCCTCCAAACAAGATTCACATTGAGGTATAAATTCCACCTTTAAGTGACTTAAAGGTCCATCCCTTACCAACCTTTGAATCCTATTCAAGTTAATATGACCAAGGCGCAAATGCCAAAGATAAGTTTTATTAGATCGGAAGTTTTAAGTCTTTTAGAGTTATTATCATTCATCTAAGCATTAAGCAATAAGTTCATCTTAGGTTTGATAAAATATTGATTATTTTGCATCCATCTAGAACAGTTAAAAGATTTTTTTTACGAATCACCACTTTATCATTAAAAGAAATCAAATAGGAGTCTTTAAATAAACAAGCTATAGAAATTAAATTCCTTTTAAATTTAGGAACATAAAAATAGTCTTGCAAAAATAAATTCATATAATTATCAAAATAAAGATGGACGTCTCTCACTGCTTCCACTGAGACCAAGGATCCATCACCCATCCGAAGCATGAAGTCTTCATGCAATAGACTTCTCGTTTCTTTGAACCCCTGTAAAGAAACACAAACATGATTAGTTGCACTAGAATCTATGACTCAAATGTCACTAGATTTCTCAACCAAATAAGTTTCTAAATACAAAAGATCACACCTACCTCCTTTGGAAAGAAAGTCCTTGCATTGCTTCTTGACATGCCCAACCTTTCCACAGAAGAAGCACTTAAGCTTCTTCGGGTTCTTTTTCTTCTTCTTCTTGCTCTTGGTGGTAGTAGGAATAGAAGACTTCCTGTTTTTGGCCGGTTGCTTTTTTCTATTCCCATAATTGAGATTGGAACCCAAAGCCGCCGCCGCCAAATTGGCCTCACCACCCGTAGGAGACTCCCTGATTAGCAGTTCAAACTCCTATAACTGTTTCATTAATTCTATCAAGGTCATATACCGTCTATTGCTTAAATTAAATGTAGCTCTAAACGGAATAAATTTCTTTGATAAAGTCTCAAAGACAATAGTCATTTGAGTTTCAGCATCGATGTCGGCTCCAATGGTTTGAGCCTCAGCGAGGTAACCCATGACTAACATCACGTGCTCCTTTATAAGATGTTCTCAGTCTCTACTTATAGTTTAAGAGTTTCCGAAGGGCCCCTTGCCGCTTTGTTATGGCTTGGCCTTCAAACATATCCTCAAGACTATCCAAGATCTACTTTGCAGTCTCATAATCCTGATATTGAGCCTGCAACACGTTATTCATGCTAGCCACAACATAGCAGCGGGTCTGATCATTAGCATCTTTCCAGCAATCATACGCTTGGAATTGTTCATTAGTCTCCCGTAGGCTCGGGAGGATAAGGGGTTGTCAGTACATATTTTAGTTTCTCAAAAGAGAGAACGATATCTAGGTTCCTTTTCCAATCATTATAATTCTTTAGGTTAATAGGTTTTTGTCAAGTATCGATGATAAAGCATTTTTAGACATTTTTAATCTACAATAAAGAATCATATACCAAACATAAGCAAACATATAATAATAATTTAGTAAGATAACACAATCATGTAAAAACATACAAATGTGTTTATGTATCAAAACCTTGAAAATATCACAACCTTACAACGATAATTCCCAACTCATAATTCAACAAGCACCTAGGGGAGTCATGCCAAATTCAATCAGGAACACAGATCCCCTCCTGATTAATATATGCCATCCAGGACCCGTATGATCCAGCATATATTAATAATCGTTTCTTTGGCCATTAATTTTATTAACAGAGCTCCTAGGGGAGGTTAATAATAAAATTAAAGTGAGTGTATAACCATCGTTTCAATATTTTATCCATGATTTATAATCACCACCTAGGGGTGTGCAACCATAAATCATGCTAAAATATTTTATCCTTTAGTGATCCAATCGGTACATGATAGAAATCCCTTCCTAGGGATCGGGACTACCATGTTCTGCCTATGGACCAACGATGGAGACCTTAGGTCCTCTCTTTGAAAACCTTTTCCCACTCAATCTTTTGAAATCAAGGTTTTATTTTAAGAATATGCATGAACAATTTTAATTTGAGCGGCACTCCCTATTCTATATGACATGTTATCAATATACATGGCAAATCATATTATAATACAGACAAGCAAAGCAATCAAAAAAAGCTACAAGCAAAATAATAAATAACCATAATATTATGGCTCCAACCTAGAGAATAGAAAACTAAGATTACAAGAGAATAATCGAGACATATTATCGATTCTTCATCCTTGAATCCTCAAGCTATATCCTTCTTCATGTAATGCCCATGTTCAAGTCTTCAATCCCGTATGAATCGAATACTTCATATTTCCAGTCATTTCCAAATTTAATGTTTCTTAGAATTGTCCCAAAAATAAAATTAAAACTGCACCAAAAAAACTACACCTTTTTTTGGAAATTTTCCAGCTCTCGGTCAGCAGGCCGATCTAGGTGATCGACATGCCGGTCATGCTCCATCGACTGCCGATTAGGAAGATTGATGTGTCCCACATCGGTTAGCAAGAGAGGTCTTGGGTGTTATATATATGGGTTCACAATCCCCCCCTCACAAGCTAGCTTTTGGGGTGGAGTTAGGTGGGTTCGTATCATTTGGTAATCAAATCGAGGTTCTAATCAGGTTTTGCTTATCCGTTCCCTTAGTTTATGTTTGTTTCAGTTATTCGGGAGTCTTGATTTCCATTATCAAAGTCGGGTCAAAAAAAAATTTAGTCAAATTTAGATCCAAAAAGAAAAGAAAAAAAAAACAAGGAAAAGAAGAAAAACAAGAGGATCCCGAAAAAAAAAAAAAAAAAAAAACCTCAAATTTCGGGGAACCTTCCTTAATTTTTTTTTTTTAGATTCCTGTTATTCATAGTTTAAGGAACTTGAAATTGAATTCTCTGCAAAGACCAAAAATTTTTGCTCAAATTTCGTTTCTTTTGGGTGTGATTTCCAAAAGCCTAAATTACCTGTGCCTATTATATTCTTGTTTCTAATCTGAGCCTCCTTGGTAATCTGTTTGTGAATTGTCAAGGAAATTTTGATATTGATTTGACTAGTTTTATAGGAACTAAGTGAGAATTAATGAGTGGAAAAAGGCAAAGAGGCGAGAGCATTAGAGTGGACAAAAGCCGAATGTATTGAGTGCAAACACGAGTGAAATTGAGTGCACCGTTTCACACGTGAAACACGTAAGGGAGTGTGGTAAGGTCCTTTCCATTGTTTCTTACTTTGTTTTGCAAAAAAAAAAAATGTCAAACCATAGCAAGAACACTATTGAGGGTACCTCTGGTGCAGCATTGTTAGGGGAGATGAGGCGATTGTTAAGGGGAGAGTTAGGACAGCTTCATGAGATGATAGACCGGATAGAAAATGCACGTGTGGAACAACCAAAACATGTTCCTCATGTGCATAGGTAGGAAAGGGTTCCGGTTAGAGGAGAGGTTGATGACTACTACGAGATTGATGGGGAAGAGTTTGATGAAGGGGAAGATTCAGCGGGTAGTCACCGGAGATTTGGACGGGATAGAGGAGTTAGGAACTAGGAAAATGATAGTTTGAGAGGCATAAAAATGAAGATACCATCATTTCAAGGCAAATCCAATCTAGAAGCGTACCTAGAATGGGAGAGAAAAATGTAGTACATCTTGACTGCCACAACTATTCCAAGGCGAAGAAGGTAAAACTAGCTATAATTGAATTTTTTGATTATGCTATTACCTGGTGGGATTAGCTTGTTATAAATAGGAGACAAAATAGAGAGTGACCTATTGAGTCACGGGAAGAGATGAAGACCGGATGAGGAAGCGATTTGTACCAGCTTACTACTACCGGGAGTTGTACAACAAACTACAAAATCTTAAACAGGGCAACTGGAGTTTGGAGGAGTACTATAAGGAGATGGAGGTTATGATGATTTGGCCAAATATAGAGGAGGATCGGGAGGCTACAATGGCAAGGTTTTTGGCGGGCTTGAACTGAGATATTCACAATGCCGTTGAGTTAACACATTATGTGGAGTTGGAGGACATGGTGCACATGGCTATCAAAATTGAGAATCAACTTATGAGGAGGGGCAGTAACACACATCCCAGCTAAAACTTGAGCACATCCGCTTGGAAAATGAACCAATGGAAGAAGGATGAGAAGCAACCTAACACCAAGCCAAAGACCGAGCAAAAACAAGAGGTGGCCAACCATGGGAATCAAGGTAAATCTGATTCCTCCACTACTCAGAATCATGATATTAAATGTTTTAAATGTCAAGGCAGGGGTCAAATAGCAAGCCAATGTCTGAACAAATGAGCTATGGTGATGCGGGACAACGGAGAGATTGAAACCGACGAGGATTCGAACAACGATTCTATGCCTTCATTAGAGGATGCCGACGATGAGGAGTGTGCTGTCCAAGGAGAATTGTTGGTTACAAGGAGAGCTTTAAGTGTGCAAGCTAAAGAAAAAGAAAAAGAGGTGCAACAGGAAAACATCTTCCATACTAGGTGCCATGTCCAAAACAAGGTATGTAGTGTGATTATTGATGGTGGAAGTTGTACTAACATTGCTAGCACAACCATGGTAGAGAAGTTAGGGCTACCAACAAGTAAGCATCCTCGACCTTATAAATTGCAATGGTTAAATGATAGTGGTGAGGTAAAGGTGAATAGGCAAGTGTTAGTTTCTTTTTGCATTGGAAGATATGAAGATGAAGTTTTGTGCGATGTGGTTTCGATGCAAGCTAGGCACTTGTTATTAGGCAGACCATCGCAATTTGATCGGTGAGTTAAACATGATGGGTTCACCAACAAGTACTCATTTGTTCACAATCAAAAAACAATCACTCTTGTTCCATTTACACCAAAACAGGTCTATGAAGACCAAGTGAGCTTATAGAGAGAAAGTGATAAAAAAAATGAAGAGTGGAGAAAAATCAAGAGTGGGAGTGCAGAGAGAGAATTCGACCAGTGAAAGAAAAAAGGAAGAGATGGTCAAGAAAAAGGAGAGCAAAGAGAGCAAGGGAGAGAAAATTGAGAGGCCTGAAAAAAATTCACAATAAGCCAATGAGAGAAAAGTAGAGAGAAAAACAAACTTCTATGCGAGAGGCAGTGACATTAAAAGGGCGTTGTTCTCAAATCAGCCAATGATTGTACTTTTGTACAAAAAGGCGCTTTTAAACACTAACAAACTTGACCCTGCATTGCCTAGTTCTATTGTTTCTTTGTTGCAGGAATTCGAGGATGTATTTTCGGATGAGGTGCCTGATGGTTTGCCACCAATTCGGGGAATAGAACATTAGATTGATTTTGTACCTAGCGCTTCCATTCCAAACTGACCGGCTTATAGAAGCAACCCCGAGGAGACAAAGGAACTTCAAAGGTAGGTCAGTGAGTGGATGAAAAAGGGTACGTGAGAGAAAGTATGAGCTCGTGTGCCGTTCCAGTCTTACTCGTGCCTAAGAAGGATGGGACATGGAGGATGTGCGTAGATTGCAGAACCATTAACAATATCACGGTAAAGTATCGCCATCCTATTCCTCGTTTAGATGATATGTTGGATGAATTGCATGCTACTTTTGTGTTCTCAAAAATTGATTTGAAAAGTGGATACCATCAAATACGCATGAAAGAGGGTGATGAATGGAAAACTGCCTTTAAGACAAAATATGGACTATATGAGTGGTTAATAATGCCATTTTGTTTAACTAATGCTCCAAGTACATTTATGTGTTTAATGAATCATGTACTACGTGCATTTATTGGCAGGTTTGTTGTTGTGTATTTTGATGATATACTCATTTATAGCAAAGACATGGACCAACATGTAGCACATTTAAAATCTGTTTTGGATGTGCTTAGAAAGGAGAAGTTGTATGCTAACCTCAAGAAGTGTACCTTTTGCACAGATAAGCTTGTGTTTCTTGGTTTTGTTGTTAGTGCTCAAGGTATACAGGTTGATGAAGAAAAAATGCAAGCCATCTAGGAGTGGCCGAGTCCAACTAGTGTGGGAAACGTATGGAGTTTTCATGGACTTGCTAGTTTCTATCGGCGGTTTGTGAAAGATTTTAGTACTATAGCCGCACCACTGACTGAAGTGATCAAGAAGAACGTTGGGTTTAGACGGGGAGAAGAGCAAGAAAAGGCATTTCAGTTAATCAAGGAGAAGTTGGCTAATGCTCCATTGTTATCTTGACCTAATTTTTCCAAAACTTTTGAGATCGCATTTGATGCTTCAGGTGTTGGAATTGGCGTTGTTTTAATGCAGGAAGGGAGACCAGTAGCATATTTTAGTGAGAAGCTAAATGGGGCAACTCTTAATTACCCAACTTATGATAAAGAGATGTATGCGTTGGATTGGGCATTAGAGACGTGGCAGCACTACCTATGGCATAAGGAGTTTGTGATTCACACCAGTCATGAGTCCTTGAAACACTGGAAGGGCCAACACAAGCTGAACAAGAGACATGCTCGTTGGGTGGAATTCATAGAGACGTTTCTATATGTCATTCTCTACAAGCAAGGTAAGGAAAATGTCCTTGCCGATGCGCTTTCTCGTAGATACACAAGAAGGCAAGACTCAACATCGAGCGAAGGACTAAACAATATGCTGAACAAGCCAAAAAAGGGCATCACAAGCTCATCTTCTGGCCCAACGATTGGGTGTGGTTGCACTTATGTAAGGAACGGTTTTTGGAACAAAGGAAATCCAAGCTATTGCCTAGAGGGGACAGTCCTTTTCAAATTCTTGAAAGGATCAATGATAATGCGTACAAGGTAGACTTGCCAAGTGAGTATGGTGTAAGTGCCACCTTTAATGTTTCAGATCTAAGTCCTTTTGATGCAGGCAATGATTTGAGGACAAATCCCTCTCAAGAGGAGGGGAATGATGAGGACATCATTAGCGCAAGCAAGAGCACGTGGGATGAGACATATTCAGATCCAATTCAAGTTCCCATTGGTCTGGTTACGAGAGCTGGTGCAAAGATGTTCAAAGAAGCGCTTATTGGGCTGAGTCAAGAAACTTAGGCTCAAGCTATTGCATGGAGACCCATTGAGGGAATTGCATGTGACATCCAAACCGACAAATGCATGATTCAAAGTCTAGAAGGGACCGAGTAATCATGTTTGCAGAATCAACAAGTGATTAGCACCATATGGCTGCAAATAATGAAGCTACTTTCCATTTCAGTTATTTTCCCGTTTTGAGGTGACAAGTGGCGAGAAGAATCAACAAATCAACTATTTACCTCTTTATTGTCTAGTTTCCTTTTCTTTTAGAAACATGCATTTGTTTTATTTCTATTATTGTAAGGCTTTTAAGCCATTAAGGGAACTTACCTTATTTGCTTTAGATTAGGCGTTTTTTTTTTTTGGTAATTGATTTGCCCGAAATTCCATGGGCAATTAGGAGCTAAAATTCGCAAAGGGGAAACTACTATATATTGTAACGAATTTCATTCAATAAAAATCAGTTTTTAACACATAATTTGAGGTTTAATTCTCTTCAGTTCTTAGACAAACTATTCAAACTTATCGGAAAATTCTGTGGCGTTCATAGACTCATCAATCAGTCCGTCCATAGCTGATTGTGGCGTCCTCACATACCAAGGTTCGTGCTTCTTGTTAGGCATCGGGTCGTGGTTCCATTCAAAATCGATTAGGAATTTTGATCTTGGAGACCAATTTTGTTTAGGGTCGCGTCAGTTCTTGGCGGGGTTCATATCATTTGGTATCAGAGCCTCCTCTTGACTGATCGGTGGGCGCATGTACAAAGGTTCCCTGCACGAGGATGTGTAGTCTAAAGGGGTTGGGAATGATGTGTCTCACATCGGTTAGCAAGAGAGGTCTTGGGTGTTATATATATGGGTTCACAATCCTCCCCTCACAAGCTAGCTTTTGGGGTGGAGTTAGGTGGGTTCATATCAGGCCTGCCAATCCATGAA
The DNA here is from genome assembly GCA_025403435.1 of Artocarpus heterophyllus. Classification (NCBI taxonomy): domain Eukaryota; kingdom Viridiplantae; phylum Streptophyta; class Magnoliopsida; order Rosales; family Moraceae; genus Artocarpus; species Artocarpus heterophyllus. The sequence goes on from CM046353.1 coordinate 25,442,795, forward strand.
AGTTTGGTCTGCCAAACTGGAAGTTCGGCCTACGCCAGAGCCACCTGATTTCTGCCCCATTGATAGCCTGTCGAACCATACGTCCGGCCTGCCGATCTGTGACCATCGGCCTGCTGAACTGTGAGGTTCGGCATGTCGATCGAGCAGAAATCTCCCATTCTAGAAAATATAATTTTTAATGCATTTCATCAATTTTATTTTCAACAATTCAAAAACATAAAATTAGAGACTCAGGAAATACTTAGGAGTGCCATTATCATTCTTCTAGATTCATCTTCTTCGAATAATAATTCAATTACAAAATTCTTACAAATTTAAAATTAAACAATAATTCCTAGATGGAGATGATAGTCCGCCATCTAATTACATGAAAAACTTAGATATACATTCTAACCTCTAAGGAACCATAACCAGCATTAATTAATTAATTAATTAATTATTAAATAACAATTTAATCAACCATAATTAATTAATAAACATTCACCATATAATTCATGACAACATATATTATATATACAAACCTGGAGTGCCAACTCTCTATAAAATTAAATTCAAGCATAGAAGAGATTAAGATCACAAATTTTATATATATAACATGATCACAAACTTGTAAATTTAAGTAAAAACCATGGCTCTGATCCAATTTGTTGGAAAAATAGTACGCAATGGAATTTAAAAATTTTTATATCAAAGTATTTTCCAAAACACAAGTTTGACATGTTATATGTATAAATTAAACAAATCTTACTAACCTTTGATTGCTGAAAAACCCTCACAAAACGTGAAGAGAAGTAATGTTCCATAAGAGCCTCAACCAACTGGTCTTCTTTGCTGTTCTCTATCCACGATCGAAGTGAGTGTGGGCTCACACATCCAGCTCTTCCACCAAGTGACTCTCCTTCAATCAATCGAGAGAACCCAAAGCAAGTGTTTGTGATTTGTGAACAAAAGCTCTCAGGGAGTTTTTTAGATTCTCACCAGCAGAGTATCACTCTTAATCTCTCAATTGATCTGAATAACTCTTAAGATGTACTCCCTATTTATAGAGGTTGGTCCTAGGGTTAGTCCCTATCAGATTAGGTCTCAAAATTTGAACTAGAATCAAAATCGGATCAATATCTGATAAGATCCATGTAAAAATGCGTGATCTTATCCTTTGCTCATCGGCAAGCCGAACAGCCACATCGGCAGGCCAAACTGTCGAATAAATATCTCAGCGAGTCTTTTATTTTCCACCTGAGATTCTATAGGACAAAGTCTCAGTTTTAATTCAAATAACCCAATAGAGAAGTTATCTGATCAAAACAACTTTATCTAGATAATCTCTAAGAAAATAAATGAATTCCCAATAATTCTACAAGTTTATCTTGATCTAATTTATCCAAAATTAAATCAACCGATAAACAGCCAAGAATTATCCGATCCCAATAATTCAACAAGTTTATCTCGAATCAATTTTATCACAAAATTAATTCAACTGATAAACAGACATGAATTATCTGATTCTTCCAAACTTTAATCAATCTGATAAATCTGACATAAGTCACCAATCATTGGAAAAGCATGCTGTATCGTTACAGGATGTTGTGAGCTAGCAAAGGGGACCAAATGGACCTATATAGTTCAAGCTCCTGATAATTCTGAAGCCCAATATCCCATATATACATTTTATAATTATCAACTCCAACGCTACTCTATTAAAAGCTTAGAGCTGCACTCTCGAACTATATAGAATTACGAAGCCCGTATAGCTAAGTCTCCACGACATATCATAGTGTATCGTATCCCCATATGATATTCCATAATCTGCTTAAGGACAAGTTCAATCTTACCTTCCTGATTATTTTTCTTTTACGTTCTATTATCTCACCATCGGAAAACTTATTATCCACAGACAGTATACCATTCGGTTACACCTATGTATCCAAATGGTTGAGTACTCTAGTTTTTCAATTACAGGATAACGCATATAAGAGGATATCATTACTCCTAAAGAGGAGCTATGGATTCCATATCTATGAATAATAAGTCTACGCTATCAAGAGTCATGCCTCCAACGTACCGGCATGCATACCACTATTAAGATGTGGGTGTCACCCTTTGGTACATCAAAAGACACAAGTCAAGATAATGGGCCCACTATTCATCTTAGGATTAAGATACAATACAAATGATTGTCTAAAGTGAATCGATTTGCCGAGACAGAATTATTAATCCAAATCAATTCACTTTATGTACCAATCCAACACATCGTCACCTATGACATTGTGCCAATGTTTCTATTCATGGAGTCCACCTCCGATGGTCAAGACAAACCATCTCCCAAAAGGGATATAGACAACATAGCAATCTTTGCATGAATAAAGCGTCTAACTTTATTCCCTCGATTGCGGATCTTATGATTTAGACCATCACCTTAATAATCGTGTCTTCTGTATAATCTGTCCATCATATGCCCAATTCTTAAGGTTTAGACCGACAGTCTCAGACTATTGTTTGCTTAACATACATTCAACAAATATGAACATAAAGAGGGCAAGATTTGATATATAAACAATAAATAAATTCTTTATTGATAAAAATGTCTCCAAAAACTTATTACATTTTTACTCCTTAGGGCATACATGTCAAACACTTCTTTCTTTTCTTCCCTTTGTCCTTGGAAGTATTAGCCAAGTGAGCACTTTCTGTCTTTGTCTGCTTCAACTTTTCCTTTTCTTGCACACAATGTGAGATGAGCTCACTAAGAGACCAAGTCTCTTTTTGGCAGTTATAGCTCACCTTGAACTGACTAAATTTTACGGGAAGAGATATAAGAACCAAATGCACTAGCAAGTCCTTAGAAAGGTGAAGCTTAAGTGCTGTTAATTTTGAAGCAAGATAAGTCGTCTCCATGATGTACTCCCTAAAGTTCCCTTTACCTCTATATCTCATTGAGATGAGGTTTGCCAAAAGTGTACTACTTTTAGCCTTTTCATTTTTGGCAAATCTCTTCTCAATGTCCTCAAGGAACTCTTTGGCTGTCTTTATCATTTTCGATATAGTACCCCTGAATGCTTCTGGAATGGCCTTCTTCATGATCATTATACACATGCGATTTGAGTTCTCCCACCTTTCCATGTCCCACTTTTCATCAGAAGAACTCTTATCTATAAGAGGTGCAGGAGAAAGAACCCTTAACGTAAGATCGAGATCCATGACTCTGAGAGCTATAAGGAGATTCTCTTGCCATGATTTGAAGTTGCTACCATTCAACATAGGAATTAAATTGATATTGGCAGTAATATTAGAGGCAGAACTAGTAGCTGAATCAGAAAACAAAACAAACAAACTCAAAACAAGCTCACATAAGAATCCAAAATAACAATAATAAATCCAAATAAAGGTAACCCCATCTCAAGATATAGGGCACTCCATTAATATTTAGTCTTTGGACAAAAATATTAACTTGTAAGTGACATCTTGGTGTAGTAATCAAACACTAACAATAAGAACATGTCAAATAATAAATCTTCCTTTGGGCTGATTTATTGTTCATGTGTAAAACCGAATAATCATTACATGTTTATCACCATAAGTGTACATGCAATTTTGTTAAATATTGCCTTTCTTTAGGCTGGTCAATATTCATATAAGTTGTATGGATACAACCGTTTATATTTTAAAACAAATTAATTTCAATAAGAGAGGCCACTTTGGTGACATGTTACTTCAATTAATTCATCTCAAAATATATATAAAATACCAATATTTGAATTTAAAATTGTACCAAAAAATGATCAAAATTAAAATAAAAAAATAAAAAAAATTGGTCAAAAGTCAACACAATCAAAGTCAACAGCCAAAGTCAATCGGTCCAAGTCAACAGTCAACATGATTGGTCAACCTTGACTAGGTCGGGGCTGGACCGGGTCGGGTTGACCTAACCCAACCCCTCTTTAGTTTCCTTTTTCCTTTTTTTTAAAAAAAAAAATTTAGATCACCTAGGGGTTTAGCCCCTAGGTAACAACTGGTCTTGGCCCAACCCTTGTACTCGCCCCTTTGTCCAGTCATGGGCCCAGCTGGCCCGTGTATCCTTTTCTTTCATTTTTTTTAATAATCTGGTAGCCCAAAGTTTAATCCCTAGGCTATTACCGGTCACGGGCCCAACTAGGCTCGTGTATTGCAACCATACAAAGGTTTGGGCCAAAGCCCAAAACCTGCCCAAAGAAAACCATAGGGGTTTTTCGACCCCTTGGGTGAGAATCGTGACGGCCGCCTCTACATTACCGAGGCCGTCTTAGGCCGACGCCCAGGGACTGTAACCAGAAAGGGCTGATGCTGGTGGTCGCAACCCTAGTCGTCGACGAATGGCCCCATCATCCCTTTTTTCTAATCGGGTTTCTTGGGCAACGGCCTACAGCTGTCGTTCTTCCCGTTCTCGCCATGGCCAGAGGACGCAGCTGCTCACCGACGTGGCCTGACGGTCGTGCCCAAATAGGGCCAACGCCGGTAGTGGTAGGGCCAGCTGCCGGCGAAATCCTTTAAAGAATCCTTAACAATTTTTTTCTCTCCTAATGTGGCAGCCAAAGGCCGCTGCTTTCCTTCCTCCACCGTGGCCTCTTTCCGGCGCAGCCGCTCGCAGTCCTTCACCGGTGGCAATAAGGATGCCGCCAGCTACCCTTTAGAGATCCATTTGTTTTATATATATATCCTTTACATATAAAAAAAATTGAACCTAGTTAAATCCATAAACAACCAAATTTTAACCGAATACATGTTTTCATATATATATATATATATATATATAACAAATTCAACTGAATGATGTATGCTATAAAATATTAAACCAAAAATTCTTCAAACAATGGTTCTCAAATTCAACAATTTTAAAAAAACCATATATTGTTAGATTTGAGAATTGTCTTACGAGAATTACATCTGGAAAATTTTTTATTTCCAATGATTTAAGATGAAGAGGCTCTAGGTACCACTTGTTAGAATAAAATATTGTGATGAAAACCATCATCACCTAGGATCATTTATGTCAAATCATCAAAAATATTAATAAGATGCGGAAGCTAACCTGAATTCATAGATTGAATGTGATTCTTGAGTCTATAGATTGAGGATCTTTCAAGTCTAGTACGTAAGTCCTCCTTCACAGTTTGTCTCTGTAATTTCTCTATAGATGGAAAACAGAAAAATAACATATGTACTGAGTTGGGGACTACAACCCCTTTTATATAACTGCTAAACCCTAACAATTATCCTTAATTATCAATTTAACACATCATAAAATTAGTAATTATATTTTTAGTCTCTACACATAGAAGGCCCACACTTAGGATGCATTAAAAACCCAAACCTAAATTGATTACTTTTAATTGGATAATCTTATCTGATAGCTTTTAATTTATATTTATTTAATATATTAGCCCATATTTAGGATTTATTCCAACAATGGAAAATTTAAGAATTAAAAGAGAGTCTAATATTTTCTAAGAGAGAGAGATACAGAGTCCGAGAATTAAAAAAAAAAAAGATTTGAGATTTTCAAGTTCCTCTTAGTCGATAACGAGCATTATGGCACGGGACATGCACAAGAAGCGCCTCAAGGACTCTGTGGCTTCTAGGAAAGTCAAGAGGCCACGGTGAAGGAGTCTAAAAGCCGGGCCCCCCCAGAGGCGCAATAGGCCCAATGGCGGCTAGGGAAAGTTCTCTCTCAATGAGAGAGAAAACGACCTGATCACATTTATTCACCAAGTAAAAGTAAAAGGACGCTAACAAATAAGGAAGTAAAAGGAAAAGCAAAATAATTTTGCTTCTTAAAAGATAAGACCGGGTTCTTACCAAATTTATTTAAAAACAAAATGAAAGAAAAAGTCTTTTTTAGTTTATGTTTAAGCCGTTTGAAATAAACAGTTCTAACCATACTATCATATGTTATAATATAAAATTATAATATAAAACTCTCAAATATTAAAGTTTTCAAACTAAAACTATTGGCTCTAACTATTTCTCAAAAGACCTAATTATTTTGTTCTTTATTATTATTATTATTATTATTTTGTAGTAGCTGCATTGGTTTTTTTTTTTTTTTTTTTTTTTTATGCTCCCTATGTCTAATGGAAGAGTTGATGTAGAAGTCTACGTAAAAGACTTTTAAAAGTTTATTAAAAAATTTGAAGGTCATCATTTTTATTCAACGGTAGTAAACAATAACTAACGGGAAGTACCCTTTACTGACATCGTCTATGCTTGTTTGGCTTTAATAATTAACGTTTAATATTTTTGAACAAGTGTCAAGATTTTATTGAAGAGAAGCAATTCATACAGCAAATCGAGACAACGAATTTAGGCTCCATTCATCCCCAGTTTGGCTTACCATGTTTGACATTTTATAAATGTAAGCACATCTACCAAAGATTGTCTAGACGTTTTAATATGAATCTCCAACAACAGAATTGGAGTGCTTTTGCTTGATCAACTAGTATATTATATAACTATTGTAATTATCATTTTTGACTTAAAGTGCATATGTTTTGAGCTGAAGTACGGTGGGAGAACAGAAGTACAGAAATAAATTGTCCGAAACATTCCTTGCTACAGAATTTGTAGTTTCAAATGATGCTGCCAATCTTTGTCCAATTGCTATTTCTATAGCAAGCATAGTAGCTAAGTAAACACACTTGTCCAGCATTGATGTAGCAGAATGGTTATTCTTAATAAACATGCCATTGTGCCTGTCAAATCAAAGGATGGACATAAAAAAATAAAAAAATAAAAAATAAAAAGAAAAGAGAGAGAAAATGTTTATTAGGATTAGGAATTCCTCTTTCAACTTGTCCCAGAATTGGCGTTTCGGCAAAGAACAGGAAAAAAATAAAACGAGAAATTTGTCCAACAGTAACAGAGCCTCCATAAGTTGACATCCGATCCAACCTAGTAGTAAGCAATCTGCCAAAATCAACCAAAATATTCCTTGGTGAATAGAGTGAAAACTTGAACTATGCACGTGCATAGTTTTGAGAAAAGATAAAGCTAACACACATAAAAATTGATGTTATTGTGACTACGAATTCAAGGTAGAGGGTTTGGAAAAGAGAGGAAGACTGAAAAGCTCGACCAAAGAAGGATGCTTAGTTCTCTTCTAAAAAAAGAAGGATGGGAAAGTCATCAAGTGAGAAGGGAATATAGCTGAAAAAGGAAGGTGGCTTGAGACCCACACTATCTCCTTGTAGATTTGCCTGCTGCCCTTCGGCGGTATGGTAGGATGGATAGCAAAGTCGCCTTCGGCCCTTTGCTTAGTAAGCTTGCTTTGGTAGAGTAACGAGTGGGCCATTACAGATAGGCTGCTTTTGCTATTACTAAAACTTTTAAGAAAAAAGACCTTTAAGGATTTTTCCAATCCTTAGAGTGGTGTCATCCCCTTTCATTCATGTCTGATGGATAAAAGTCTGCAGGCCTAAAGTCGATTATGTCAATAGCAGAATGCCATTTGACCTACCTGAGAGGTCCATCGTATGATGGTCGCTGAGGAGAGGAGGAATCGAGTCCCTATTGGAGTCCCACCCTATGGAAAGGGCTAACCTCCTCATTAGCCTATGTGTTATCAACTAGGTGATGCAACGAAATTTTAAAATTTTTTATTTACCACCCAAAATCTAACTCAGATTGCTATAAATAATAAATATAATTCTAATTAAAATGCACCTATTGGTGACTAGAAACAGTACGTGTGACTAAAAATATTAACCTTTAGATTTTTAATGTTATTTCTCTTCCTCCAAGTTGTGTGTGTGGGCAAGAATCTTATCACAACTTCTATCTTTCCAACTAGACTATGTGCTTGAAGAACTAAGAATATTAAAGGGGAGTAATCAACACTCAACTCTTTAAAGTTTGCACAATAGCAATCTAAAAATAAATAAGGACTAAAAGCCTTTACTTATAAAGTTAGATGGGAGAGGTAAAAGTCTATCAAAATTAAAAGTGATTTTCTCTCGCCTCCTTCTAGCCTTACACACTATCCATAGGAGCCTTATCTCTAGATATACACACCCAACACAAATTGAGGAGGATTCAAAATCCCAACCAATTATAGTGTAATATTTTTGTGACTATCTCTATCATCCAAGTAATTCCTATTCAAATAATCCTATTCAAATTAGAATTCAATTATCCATGATAATTATCTAATTTAAATAATTATGAATAATTATCTTTAATTCAAATTCAAATGCATTTAGGATTTAAATTAATCATTCAACTACAAATAATTAATTATCACAAAATCCCAATAATAAAATTTGAATAAATATTATTCTGAAATTAGTTAAATAAATAACCAATTTCAGAATTACCCCATGTACCCTTCAAAAAAATGAATTACACTCATGTAGGTGGCCATAGTTCAGTAGGACTAGACCAGGCTCCACACACGGTCCAATTGGACTGTTGGGCTTACACACTGATAGGTCCAATAACCTGTTTGGTGTAATCTCCTGTATTATATGTGCTAAACCACATTCTACACAACTAGTCAAGGAATTTGTGAGCTAGCATTGGGCCCTGATGGTTATATATATATATAATAACAGATAAATTAATCCCCAATTAATTATCTATCTAATTATTAAATTTGGTGTCATTCCACTAAATAGCCAAAGCTACACTCTTGATAATATGCTGTATTAGGAGACTTTATAAATTAGTCGTATTCGTAACCTCTCATATTCATGTGTATCCTCATCGGTTATCCATAGTTAGATGAAAGACTTAGTTTTACTTTACCTTTCAATTATTTTATCTCATAGTTCCATTATTTCAATTATTTAGAAAATTCTATTTATAACAAATACAAATAGAAAATAATTTGGCTACCACAAGTATCTAGATGACGAAGGCCTTATTCTTTGTGAATTTCCTGAATAATGCCTTTTGGAAGATAACATTAGCTCTTTATTAGAGAGCTATAGATTCCGTGTCTGTGGATCATGCTCTCGTCAAATTATGTTATATCTTCAGCATACTGACAATGAAGCCTTCGATTATTGGAACTCCTGCCTTTGACATATCAAAAGATACAAGTTACAAACATGGAGACGAATCTACTTCAAGATTAAGATTACACATAGATGATTGTCAAAGTGTATTGATTTAACTTACATAGAATTATTTTTTAAATCAATTACACTTTAGGTCTAGTTTACTATGCGACCACCATTAGGTCTACCAAACCAATGTGTCTATTATAGAGACAATTTGTTCTGACGGTCTAGATAAACGGTCTCCCCAATTGATATAGATCTCCATTACAGTCTTGTCATGTATAAAGTACGTAGCTAAATATATAGACTAAGGACTATATTATTTAGACTATTAATCATGGTTTCGTACCTATACCACATATAAATTCCATACATTCCCTCTCCTAAGATTTGGTTGTTATAGTTACGGAACATATGTTTGCTTAAATGCTTAAACATAATAATGAAAGCAATATGAGGACTATTATTAACGCATAAAATATTTGCATTATTATTTATTTATTCGTTTAATCTAAAATGTTTTTAATTACAAATGAAATAATTGTTCCTTATGGCATCGATCCTAACAATCTCCCACTTGCCCTAAGTGAGTAACTATGACATATTGCACATCCCCATATCTTCCATGTGGTTCTCAAAGCTTCTTATCATCACATCTTGCAAAATTCTTGATTATATGATACTTCCTATATATGTGCTCGCTCCTCTTATGCTGTCTTGAATCCTTGGTATTATCTATAGCCATCATTATCACAATACAAGACTATAGATTCATCCATACCAAAAACTTCCTTAAGATCTCTAAAGAATTTCCTAAGCCACATAATTTCCTCAGATGCCTTATTGGCAGCCACATATTTAGCTTCTATAGTTGAGTTAGCAATACAAGATTGCTTGACGCTTCTCTAGGCTATGGTGCCTCCACCAAGTGTAAAGGCAGACCCTGATGTCAATCTCCTCGAATTCTTATCTGCTTGAAAATCAAAATCCATGAATATCACATGTGCTAGGTCCTTTTGGAATACACTAACATATAATTCCTCGTTCTCTAAGATGGTTAATACTCTATTTCTTGGCCGCTGGCGGCTTGATAAAGTCACCAGGAAATCTTTGTATTTATGTAACGTCTCAAAATTAATTAAGTGATATTAGTGTGTAAAATGGTGGATTAGTGTGCCATGATGAATGTTTTAAACTTAATTTGATTATTCCGCAAAATTTCTACATTAATGTTATTTTTTATTATTTTAATGTTTTTTAATTTCTTCTAATTACCTTTAATTGCTATTTTGAAATTTTGAAATAAAACAATTTGTCAAATGCCAAACATATCTTATTTTACGAAACCGTGGGGTGCACACGGTTTTCATGCAGTGAAACCACCCATTTTTCCTTCTATTTATTTCTTCCTCTCCCTCTCCTTCCCTCACTCACTCTCAGCTCTCTCTCTCTCTCTCTTGCTCGTCCCTCTCTCCTTCTCTCTCTGCCACTCTTTCTCTCTCATTCCTTCTCAATTTTTTTGAATCAAAAATCAAGTAAAGCTTCAGTTTAGTGGATTGGAGGCTCGGGAACGTGATTGAGCAACCAAAAACACGATTTAAAGCTTAAATCTAGGGTTAGTTTTCAAATTTCAAAACTTTTCTAAATTTTTCAATCTTCTTTGTATTTTAAAATCTAAGTTCGTTTAAGCTTAGAAAATCTTTAATCTAAGTTAGAGAAACTTAAAACATTTAGAATCTAAGCTTGGTTTGATTAAAAACATATTTGAATCAAGATTTTCTATTTTTCTCCATTTTTCTCCATTTTCAAAATTTTTCAAAATCTTTGTGTAAGTCTTCTTTAAATGTGCTCAAAAGTAATATACTATATTTTTTTATCATCTATGAGTGTTTTCTGTGCCTGGGAATTGAGAAACATATGTTGAAATCGAGGACTAGAGCTCAGGAAGCCAAGGCTCGGGTTTTGAAAAATTCTAGAATTTCTCAGTTTGGCATGCCGAATTCATGAGTTCGGTAGGCCAGATTCACACGTCCGGCAGGCCAAACCTAGAGAAGTTTGGTCGACCAGACCTAATTTGGTAGTAGGCCGAACCAGGGGGACTGACAGACTGACCGTGCATGATGAAAATTTGTTATTTTTCACCTGTTTTTACTGTTTTGAACCCCCGATTAAGATTTTAATGTTATACTATGATTTTATAAATACAAATGGAACACTAGGACACCATGAAATAGTTTAGCAACATAGGATATCTTAAGCTAGATACTGATAGACTTAGTTATTATATGTTTAAGGTTGTTCGTAGTTCCGCGAAACTAACGTGTAGCGGACCGAAATTACGATATGGGACACCAGCACGAGTATTGAGGTAGGACTTCTACCCATGTTCTTTGGTAACCTAGTTTCAAATGATTTTGGCCTTAAAAGGATTTCATCAAAATGTTTTAAATAATAAATTGAAAAAGGGATGGAAGTTTTCTCAAACAGTAGATTATGGTGATTTTTATAATAAACCATATAATGAATGTAAATGAAAATACTTGGTAAAATGAGATTTTAATAATTATAGCGTGCGACCTTAGAGGCAAGTCCCGAAACCCAACTAGGCCACTTCGGTGATAAATATTATGGTTTGCCCAAGAAAGGAAAAAGGTACTTTCTGGATGAACTATTTTTAATAAGACTTATTTAAGTGAATTTATTTATTTAACTCTGATTTCTATTTATTTCTTTAAAGGTTAAATTTTGAATTTAAATTATTTATCTGTTTTCAAAACAAAGTCCTATTGAGCCTTTCGCTCACATTTTATTTGTTTTAAAATCTTTTCCCCCAAGGTGGAATGCAGCTTAGGATCGAAGAAGAGTCCATTGACCGAACCTGCGAGCAGTAGAACAACCAAGTAGGTTGCTTGAATTATAAAATCAAGGCATGTATTACTCTAACTTTCCCTCTTTATTTTGGACTATGGTTGTTGTTGGAAAAAGAGTGCACAATGGGAATTTTAAAAAATTTCATTAGAGTATTTTCCAAAACACAAGTTTGACATGCTATATGTATAAATTAACCAGATCTTACTAACATTTGTATGCCGAAGAACCCTCGCAAAACGTGAAGAGAAGTAACATTCCAAAAGAGCCTCAACCAACTGGTCTTCTTTGCTATTCTCTATCCACGATTGGAGTGAGTGTGGGCTCACACGTACAGCTCTTCCACCAAGTGACTCTCCTTCCAACCAATCGAGAGAACCCAAAGCAAGTGTTCGTGATTTGTGAACAAAAGCTCTTAGGGAGTTTTCAGATTCTCACTAGCAGAGTATCACTCTTAATCTCTCAATTGATCTGAGTAACTCTTAAGACTTACTCCCTTTATATAGAGGTTGGGCCTAGGGTCAGTCCTTATCAGATTAGGTCTCAAAAACTCAAAACAGAATCAAGTTTGGATCAATATCTGATAAGATCCGCATAAAAACGCGTAATCTTATCCTTCGCTCATCGGCAGGCCGAACAACCTAATTGGCAGGCCGAACAGGCCCCATCGACAGGCCGAACACATGGATCGACAAGCTGAACTACCGATAAAAAATCTCTACGAATCTTTTATTTTCCACCCGAGAATCTATAGGATAAAGTCTCAGTTTTAATTCAAATAACCCAATAGAGAAGTTATCTGATCAAAACAACTTTATCTAGATTATCTCTAGGAAAATAAATCAATTCCCAATAATTCTACAAGTTTATCTTAATTTAATTTATCCAAAATTAAATCAACGGATAAACAGACAAGAATGATCCGATCCCAATAATTCAACAAGTTTATCTTGAATTAATTTTTTATCACAAAATTAATTCAATCGATAAACACACATGAATTATCTTATTCTTCTAAATTTCAACCAATCTGATAAATCCGACATAAGTCACCAATTATTGAAAAAGCACACCGTGTCGTTACAGGATGTTGTGAGCTAGCAAAGGGGACCAAATGGACTAATATAGTTCAAGCTCCTGATAATTATGAAACCCGATATCCCAGATATACATTTCATAATTATCAACTCCAGTGCTACTCCACTAAAAGCTTGGAGCTGCACTCTCGAACTATATAGAATTACAAAGCCCGTACAGCTAAGTTTCCTTGACATATCACAGTGTATCATATCCCCATATGATAATCTATAATAGGCTTAAGGACAAGTTCTGTCTTACCTTCCTGATTATTTTTATCTTACATTCCATTATCTCACCGTCGAAAAACTTACTATCCAAAGACAGTATACCATTCAGTTACACCTATGTATCCAAATGGTTGAGCGCTCTAGTTTTCCAATTTACAGGGTAACGCATATTAGAGAATATCATTACTCCTAAAGAGAAGCTATGGATTCCATATCTATGAATAATAGGTCTACGCTATCAAGAGTCATGCCTCCAACATACCGGCATGCATACCACTATTAAGATGTGGGTGTCACCCTTTGGTACATCAAAAGACACAAGCCAAGACAACAGGCCTACTATTCATCTCAGGATTAAGATACAACACAAATGATTGTCTAAAGTGAATCGATTTGCCGAGACAGAATTATTAATCCAAATCAATTCACTTTATGTCCCGATCTAACACATCATCACCTATGACTACGTGCCAATATTCCTATTCATAGAGTTCACCTTTGATGGTCAAGACAAACCATCTGCCAAAAGGGATATAGACAACATAAAAATCTTCATATGAATAAAGTGCCCAACTTTATTCCCTCGATTACGGATCGTATAATTTAGACCATCACCTTAAGAGCTGCGTCTTTTGCATAATCTGTCTATCATATGCCTAATTCTTAAAGTTTAGACTGACAGTCTTTTACTATTGTTTGCTTAACATACATTCAACAAATATGAACGTAAAGAGGACAAGATTTGGTATATAAACAATGAATAAATTCTTTATTGATAAAAATGTCTCCAAAAACTTATTACATTTTTACTCCTTAGGGCATACATGTCGAACAATCTCCCACTTGCACTAAGTGAGTAAATATGACAAATCTTGCGTCCCCATAGCTTCCACATGCCTCTCGAAGACTCTCCCAGTTAGTGACTTCGTAAATGGATTAGCTAAATTGCCCTCTGACGTGATCTTGCACACCATGACATGCCTGCCCTTAATGAAGTCCTTTATCACATGATACTTCCGATCAATATGCTTACTCTTCTTGTGAAATCTTGATTCCTTAGCATTAGCTACCTCCGCACTGTTATCATAGTACAGTGATACTGCTTTATCCATAACAGGAACTACCTCTAGATTTCCAAGGAACTCGCAGAGCCACACTACTTCTTTCGAAGCATCACTAGCTGCCACATACTCGGCCTCCATCGTTGAATCCAAAGTGCAATCTTGCTTAGCACTTCTCCAACTGATGGCACCGCTGCTTGGAGTAAACACAAAACCCAAAGTTGATTTCCTTGAATCCAGATAGGATTGAAAATCCAGGTCAGTATATCCTAGAGGAGTCAGGTCCTCACCTGAAATCTCAGGTACTTAAAAATATGCTTTATCGCAACCCAAATGGTTCGGTCCTGGATCCACCTAAAATCAACTTACAATCCCAACCGCATAACTAATGTTCAATCGTGTGTAAAGCATGGCATACATGAGACTACCCACTGTCGAAGCATAAGGCACCTTCTTCATGTATTCTCTTTCTTCATAAGACTTTGGATAGTCTTTCTTAGAAAGATTAATTCCAGACCTAGATGGTTGCCCACCTTTCTTGGAATCCTACGTTGCAAACCTCCTGAAAATTTTATCTATGTAGCTGGCCTGAGACAAAGCTATCATTTTGTTCTTCCTATCCTGAAAGATCTAGAAACCAAGAACAAAATTAGCCTCATCTAAGTCCTTCATGTCAAACTGCTTGGCCAAACATAATTTGACCAAAGACAACGCCCCAATGTCATTGCCAATTAGTAGATTGTCATCTACATAGAGCAGTAGAAAAACCACGTTCCAATCCTTTATGTGCTTGTAAACACATGGTTCATCCACATTTTGTGAGAAGCCATAAGTCTTGATCACTTGATCAAATCTTATGTTCTAAGAACAAGAAGCCTGTTTAAGTCCATAAATTGACTTTACTAGCTTACAAACCTTACCCTCTTGACCTGTGACCTTGAACCCGTCTGGTTGTTTTATATCAATGGACTCATCGAGATAGCCATTCAAAAAAAACCGTCTTGACATCCATCTGCCAAATCTCATAGTCTAGAGCGGCAGCTATGGACAAGAGAATCCAGATGGACTTAAGCATGGCTACAGGCAAAAAGGTTTCCTCATAATCGATTCCTTCCTTTTGTGTATAACCCTTAGCTACCAGTCTAGCCTTAAAGGTTTCGACCTTTCCATTCACTCCTCTTTTCCTCTTGTAGATCCACTTACACCCTATGGGTTTTACCCCTTCGGGAAGATCCATAACTCCCAGACCTGATTAGTCTCCATAGACTTCATCTCTATGTTCATGGCCTTTATCCAAAGTTTTGAATCAACATCCTCCATAGCTTCTACATAAGTATAAGGATCCCCATCATGTTCATCCAGTTCAGCCAAAAAGACCTCCCCATTGAACATATATCTCTAAGGTTGATGCCCGATCCTCCCACTACGTTGAAACCCCTTAGGTTGTTGTTCAGGTTTGTTTGGTTTTTCTACACTAATCAAAACGGTTTCATTCAGAACCTCCGGAGTGATCGGATCACTCCTAAACTCCACAAGCACCACTTTGCTTTGAGGCTTAAAGTCATCCATGTAACTCTCCTCAAGGAAAGTTGCATTAGTTGAAACCACGACTTTATTTCCCTTAGGGTTATAAAAATAACCCCCTTTAGTCCCTTTTGGATATCCTACAAACATGCAAACTTTTGAACGTGCTTCCAACTTATTCAGATCCTTAAACAGGACATGATCCAGACATTCTCATATGCAAATATGGTTTAAGGATGTTTTCCTACCCGTCCACAACTCGTGAGGAGTTTTAGGGACCAATTTTGAAGGCACATTGTTCAAAATATAACATGCGGTTTGTAGTGCATATCCCCAAAAGGATAAAGGTAATGATGAATAACTCATCATGGACCTGACCACATCCAACAAAGTCCTATTTCTTCTCTCTGCTATGCCATTCTGCTGTGGACTGCCCGGCGCAGTCAAATGGGATAAAATCCCATTCTATAATAAATGTCCCAATAACTCATCAGAAAGGTATTCTCCACCTCGAT